>BSBK01000964.1:2500-602500 GCA_027943335.1 Chamaecyparis obtusa
TCAATCCTTAATGGCTAAAATAATGATTTAATTCTTTTCTCCTACTCGGGTAACACAGAAATGTGTCAGTGAACACAAGCTCAATTTATATTGTGCTCAATATACACTACACTGCTCGGTGTATACTGTAATGCTTCATCAATCGACCGAACTGCCTTCTGTCTTTCAACTCTTTTCCTCATCATAGATGAATGAAACATAATCAAGTCAATAACATAAGGTCATAGACTCATCAACAAGTTACTCAATGTATTCTTTATCCTCATCTATCATATACATCTTCCTCATGTAGATATTTCTATTCTTCATCTCTTTTACTCCTTTTCTACAAATGTTTTGTTATAGTAACTTACAAAATAAGTGTTGTCAAACTAGTTGACATCAATGACAACATATTATTGATTTAATCATATTACATATCTAATTAACAACTTGGTGATCTCTAATCACAGATCTTCAATTAGGTTTAAATCAGTTGTAGTTCATCAATCTCTCCCTTTGGCATTGATGACAACTCAAGTAATATGAAATGTACCATACACATACCAAACATGTATTCTACAACTCTATGAACAAATTCTGTACAAGCTCTTCCTTAGCTTAATATGTTTTAATCACTACGTTACTCAGTAACATTACAAATGCAGCTTTGACATTCTGTAGATAAAATATTTTCATCTTTCAGATTCCTTCTTCTGTTCTCAGTAACTGATCTTCAGTGCTCTCCCTTTCTTCAATTTGTCTCTTCCTTAGATAGTTCTCATCGGTGCATAATGTTTCATATTATTTATCTCTCCCTTTGACAACAATGCCAAAGAAAAAAATAAACATACAACTCTGTAGTAGCCAAGTAACTCACTGTTATCTGGTGCATACTCTGTATCTCTATATATTGATATGAAAATCTATTCCAGTTCTCCAACTTTTCACAACCTTAGAAATGATCCAAAGTGTGAACTATGCTACATCACAATGAATGATCTTCTGTTAAGATTAGGCTGATGCAACATCCATCTCACATTAGTGACTGGTAGATAGGGGACGGACATCAAGGCTTGTTCTCAAGTATTCAAATGTATCCTTTGGTAGAGGATTTGTAAATATGTCTGCAAGTTGTTCTTTTGATGTAACAAATTCTAGCTTAACTTGCTTCTCTTGTACTTGTTCTCTCAAGTAGTGATAATTGATATATGCTTTGTTTTAGAGTGCATCACTTGATTCTTTGAAATGTTTATTGCACTGGTGTTTATCACAGAATATAATCACTGGCTTAGTGATTATCTCATTCATACCTTCCATAACTTGCTTAATATATACAATATTTGAATAGTTTGTAGCAGCAACAACATACTCTACTTCGGCTATAGACTAAGGAATGCAAGCTTGCTTCTTACTTGTCCATGTAACAAGTCTTTCACCAAAGAAAAATGCTCCTCCGGTGGTAATTTTTTCTGTCATCCACACTTCCATTCCAATCAGCATCAGTACAGACTTTGAGTTCAAACTTGCCTTCCTTACGATACCATAATCCATAATCTTATGTTTTCTTTAGGTATCTTAGGATTCTCTTTGTAGCAATCATGTGTGACTCTATAGGGTTTGTAGAAAATCTTGCAACAATTCCCACATCATGTGCTATGTCTGGTCTACTATGCACTACATACATTAACTTACCAATCATTGATCCGTATAGTGTCTAGTTCACTTCTATAGTTTCATCTTCCTTAGTCAGTTTACATCCAGTAGCCATCGGTGTTCCCACAGGTTTAGCATCTTCCATGCCAAATGTCTTCAATACTTCCTTGATATATTTGGAATGTGTGTTGAATATACCATCATTCTATTGAATCAATTGTAGTCCAAGAAAGAACTTAATCTCTCCGAACCATAGACATTTCAAATTCACTTCTCATTTCATTAGCAAATGACTTATAGATTTGATCTTGACCTCCAAAAATAATGTCATCAACAAATATTTCAGCAATAAGAATTGTATCATTAGTATCTCCTTTCATATACAGATTGGTATTCTCACTTGTTCTTACAAATCCTATACTTAACAAATAAGTATGCAACCTCTCATACCAGGCTCTCGGTGCTTGCTTCAGACCATATAAAGCTTTATGTAATCTACATACCATATCTTTCTTTTCTAGATCAACAAACCCTTCAGGGTTGTTCTATGCAGACTTCTTCTTCAAGTATTCCATTCAGAAATGCTGACTTGAGATCCATTTGGTAAACTTTGAACTTTTTGTGTGCAACATTTGCAAGCAACATTCTAACTCCTTCCAATCTAGAAAGAGGTGCAAATGTTTCACCATAATCTATTCCTTCCTCCTGTGCATATCCTTTTCATACCAATCTAGCTTTATTTCTTGTTACTTCTCCATTCTCATTCTGCTTGTTCCTGAATATCCACTTAGTATCGATAACATTCTTATCTTTAGGTCGGGGTACTAAAGTCCAGGTTTTGTTCTTATCTATCTTTTCTATTTCCTCTTTCATTGCATTAACCCATTCATCATTTTCTAATGCAAATTTTACATTCTTTGATTCATATTCACAAACTAGACATGTACCTTGTCTTGCTTTACTCCTTATTTGCATGCCATCTTGTCTGTCTCCAATGATTTGCATCTCAGGATGGTGTCTTATAACAAAACTTGCTAGTATCTGATTTCTTCTTTCTTGTTCATCCTATGCAGGTTCATTTTCTTGCTCAGTAGGGCCTTCCTGCTCGTCAGTTTCTTTTTCATGTTCCTTAGTATTGTTCACCTGCTAACTGATTGTCACTGTCTGCATCATCGGTAGCTACTCAGGTTGTTCAATGTAAGTGAATCTACTATAATCCTTAGGTTCCTTTCTGCTTTTCTCTACATTCTTATCATTAAACTCATCAAATTGAACATTAGTACTCTCAATCATCTTATTTGTAACTCTGTTTAGACACTTGTATGCTTTACTTTTACTGGAATATACTAGAAATATCCCTTCATCACCTTTTGAGTCAAAATTTCCATTTCTTTCATCTTTCAGAATAAAACATTTGCTTCCAAAAATTCTGAAATAACTTACAGTGGGGTTTGTGTCCAAACCATAACTCATAGGGTGTCCTATTTGTGTCCTTCAGTTGCACTCAGTTTAGCACATAGACAATAGTGCTAATGATTTCTCTCCAATATGTTTGAGAAACATTCTTTTCTATCATTAATGTCCTTTCGCAATCAACAATTGACCTATTCCTCCTTTCAGCAATGCCATTCTACTGGGGTGTCCTCGGTACAAAGACCTATCTTTTAATACCATGCTCATTACAAATATTAGTAAATTCATCAGAGATAAATTCACCTCCTCTATCAGATCTTAAGCATTTCAAATCTTTACCAGTCTCTTTTTCTACTTTTGCTTTATAGCACTTGAACATCTTGAATGCCTCAGATTATTCTTTTAAGAACATGACAATCATTAACATTGTATAATCATAAAAAAAAAGAATAAAGTATCTGTCTCCATAATAACTCTGAGTTCTCATAGGACCACATAGATCGGTATGATGTTGAAAAATGATCAGTGCTCCCCTCAAGATTCACAACATGGCTTAACCACCTCTTGTGTCTTCGATAAGTCTAGTGGTTGTATTAGGCATTAATAGGTTGATCTTTTGGTGCAATGGCAACTACTACTTGTAACAAGTGGTATCAGAGCTTGGTTATAGGTTCAAATCCCCTCAAGTAACATTGAGGGGGAGACTATTGAGAAATGATCAGTGCTCCCCTTAGGATTCGTGACATGGCTTAACCACCTCTTGTGTCTTCTATAAGTCTAGTGGTTGTATCAAGCATTAACAAGTTGATCTTTTGGTGCAATGACAACTACTACTTGTAACACTTCTTTGTTGAGTAATATTTTCTTTTAAAACTAGACTTAGTCATCTTACCTTTCTGGACATTCATGACACAGAACATGATCTGGCTTAGATAAGTTAGGTAGACCTCTAACTCTTTTCTTTTTACTGATCTTAATAATGTTATCAAAATTCACATGACATAACCTCTTATGCCACAACCACACATCTTCATCTTTCATCAATAAACAAGAAGAATGATCATTATCAAGATAAAACAGATTACCTCTGGATTGTGTACCAATTCCAACAAGTCTTCCTCCATCATCAAATATTTTCACCTTTTTGCTCTCAAAAGAAACTTGGTGGCCTGAATTGTTCAACTGTACCACACTTAGCAAGTTATAGTTCAATCCTCTTACCCAATAAGAATTTTCACATTTTAATCTATCCTTTATCATCAGGGATCCTTTACCTCTTACCATACAGGGTGCATCATTTCCCATTCTTACAGATCCTCCATTGTATTCTTTAAGATAATCAAATTTTTCTTCATCGCCAGTCATGTGATGTGTACAACCACTATCTATAATCCATGTATCATTCTTATTAACTTTAGAGATAAGTGTTGTCTCTACATACCTGTCATCTTCTTCAGAATCATCCTTCATTGCCACAATTACTACCTCCACATCATCATCAGTGTCGGTATCAGTGATATCTTCTTCCTTAGTAATGTAGCAAACCTTCTTGCCTTTGTCATCTTGTCTCGGTTATCTTTGTTGTAGTGTCGGTATCCTCTATTGTATCTTCTCCCATAACTTCCTTCAGATTGGTCCTTGGTTCTATCATCATCTTTCTTATGTGGACATCTACTAGCAATGTGGCCAACTTCTTTACAATTAAAGCATGCTAGAGGTAACTTGCCTCTATACCTTCCTTTACCCTTAGGTAACCTTCTGGCCATAAGAGCTTCAAGTTCATCCGGCTCATCATCAGTATTGCTATCACTATCATCATTATTATTTCTACTACCAAACTTACCAATCTTTAGAGAAGTCATGAAAGCGGATTCAAAATTGGGTACAACACTATTATCATAATTATTCAATTCAAATGTTGTAAGATTTCCAATTAGATTATCAAGAGTGAGTGTGATGTTAGGTGCTGACCCATTTTCATGAATTGCAGATATTCTGATTGCATAGATAGGCAATAGAGTTCTTAGAATTTTGCTTACCACAGTATCTTCATCAATAAATCCATCTGATGCTCTAATAGCATGAACTACCTCTTTTATTCTATTTGTGTACTACATAATGTTTTCCCCTTCTTCCATCTTCATGTTAGCGAATCTTCCTCTCAAGCTTTCGGCTCTTGCTCTTTTGACATTTGCATCACCACTATATATTAGAGCTAGTTTATCCCACATCTGCTTAGCAGTAGTACAATCCTTGATATCTTCAAATTCGGCATCTGAATAGGAAGCATCAATCTCCATCATGGTAACATTATGTTCATGCCTATCCCTTAATTGATCAAGGGTCAAGGGACTAGTGGGTAGTGCAAGGTATCCATTTTCCACCATATCTAGGGTAGAATTCCCAATCCCGGATACATGCAACTTCATTTGACTTTGCCATATTGTGAAGTTATCCTTGTCAAGCTTTGGCACTGCCCTCTTAAACATTTTGAGACCTTTGTGTTGAAGTCCTTAAAACTCTGTTCCAAGCAATTGAACTCCGATGCCAATTGTTAGAATAACTAAGAGGGGGGTGAATCAGTTATCCATAGTCTCAAATCAAAATGTATAATCCAAAACAATTTCCTTAAACTTTTACAACTCGGTAACATAAAATAATTTACTGTCTGTGCTTTTACTGATTACCAGTCAATTAACAACTAATGATTACCAACCAAATCTAACATGTAATATGTAAAGTATGATAACAAACAATCACCACAATGAACACATAACAAAAAACATTTAATGTGGAAACCCTATGAAGGGAAAAACCACCTGGGACCGGCAACCCAAAAATGTTCACTCTTCTAAAGTGAGGTCAGTGAAGACCCAACCCTGTTAAAGGTTACAAACACACTATTAGGTGTGACCTTGTTAGAGGATTTTAGACCAACCATTATCGTCCAACCAGCAGTCACTCTGGGGTTGATAGGGTAACAATGCTCATTCTATGAATGAAACATATAAGACTTTCAAGTCCACTCTGTTAAGAGATTTCTCTGTTTACAATGGTTAAAATGTAACAACAGTTTGATCTGATTACAATACAACTTCAATTGCAAATATTCAGATCTATATTATGCTCAATCAAATCCTCTGATCACTATTACAATTTTGTATCACAATAATCAATGACTTATTGTCACTCGGTAATGGCTTTCTGATGCTTGGTAAACTCTGTAGTTCAGTTCTCCTTAACTAGTTTGATCAGACATACATGAAGCTTGTTCATGTGATAATTCTGTAGTAAATTTTTTTTTTTCCTCCATTAGATTTTTCCACTTATTCTCCTTCATCCATTTTGCCACTTAAACCTTCCTCAGAAGTTGTGCTAATAACACGTTTTGATTTCATCCTTTAGATCTTCCTTCAATTATACTAGCCGTTGATCTTCGTAACAAACATTATCTCCATCACTGATTTCAATGTACTTTACAGCTCATCAATCCTTAATGGCTAAACTAATCATTTAATTCTTTTCTCCTACTCAGGTAACAAAAAAATGCATCGGTGAACACAAGCTCAGTTTATACTGTGCTCGGTATACACTACACTACTCGATGTATACTGTAATGCTTCATCAACTGACCACACTGCCTTGTGTCTTTTAACTCTTTTTTTCATCATAGATGAATGAAACATAATCAAATCAATAACATAAGGTCATAGACTCATCAAAAATTTACTCAATGTATTCTTTATCCTCATCTATCATATACATCTTCCTCATATAGATATTTGTGTTCATCTCTTTTACTCCTTTTCTATAGATGTTTAGTTATAGTAACTTGCAAAATAAGTTCTATCAAACTAGTTGACATCAATGACAACATATTACTAATTTAATCATTTTACATATCTAATTAGAAACTCGGTGATCTCTAATCACAGATCTTCAATTAGGTTCTAAATCAGTTGTAGTTCATCAGGGTTCGATGAATCTGACCTAAACCTAAGATTTAAGAAAGAGATTAAGTGAAAAAAGATTAATCAATCTGATCAAGGAGGTATAAGGATGACCTAATTTTGAGATTATAGTATGATGAGAAGAAGAGGTTGATGTTATTGACTATTGAATCTAAGCAGAAGTCTAAAGGAGAAGCTGTGAAGAGTTGAACAAAGTTGTGGTGATTGCTTGAAGAGAATTCTAAGAAGATCAAAGATGGAGACGAAAATGAAGGTCAGTCAATAAATCAACATATGTGTGAAGTGGATTTTTATTTGCAAAGTGAGTTGTATATTTTTAGATTAGAACCTACTATTACTTTCTAACCATTATATCAGTCTAAATCCTTTAATCAAGGTTGACCTAACAATCATTATCTAAACCCTTTAATCAAGGTGACATTATAATAGAATGTTCTTAAGCCCTCTAACCAGGTCACTCTTAATACGGTGATTAAATCCTTTAACTTGGTCACACCTAACAATGTGTATTATAAACCTTTAATTGGGTTGGCTTCTCACATAGCTCACTTTAGAAGAGTGAAAATCAGTACCATGTTACAAGTGGTTTTTCCCAAATTGAGTTTCCACTATAAATCCTAGTGTTATACTTGTGTGAATTTTGTTTGATGTGAATGATGTTGAAAGTTTTATATTTAGCAAGTTAATTACTTTTGGACAATGGATTGCAAGTGTTATGTTATTGATATATGCTATAGAGACCAAGTTGAAAATTGATTAGATCTGAGTTTGTTGAAAATATAAAAATTTGAATTGGTACATCTAGACTTGAGAATAACTGATTCACCCACCCCTCTCATTTATTCTAAAATCATTCTAATAGTTGGTATTAGAGAAATTGGTGCTTGTAGAGAAAAATTTTAAAGGTACTTGAAGCTAATGATCATGATGTACAAAAAGGAGGTGCTGAAGTTGAACAAGGAAAACTTCCCTGCATGGCTCAATGAAATACTATGTGGATAATACCTATGTAACACCTGCTACACCTTTTGACTGCTGAGGAGATGAAAGAAAAAAAAGAACACAATTAGGAAATAATGGAGATTGCATCTGCCCTAAGCTATCCTAAATTTGAAGATATCAAGGATTTTACTAATGCAAAGAAAATGTGGGACACTCTTGCAGCTATCTATGGTGGAGACATAAATGTACTAAGAGCCAAATATGAAAGCTCGAGAGGTAAGTTTAATGAAAATAAAATGCAAGAAGGTGAAAATATTGCTCACTATTGTGGTAGAATTAAGGAGGTGGTAAATTGATGAAGGGTGCTCCCCTTAATACCACAAACACATAACAGAAACAGAGAAACCACAACAATATGCAAGAACAGAAAATTGGCTTCTTATTATCTCCACAAATGTGGAATTACAAACTTTTAGAATTACAATATGCAAAGCCACATGGGCATTCCCTTACAATATTCTGTAGGACAAAGCCTCGAATCAATACCCAGATCTACTACCCAGAACTATTCTGAACTGCCTAAGACAATAATACAGCCTTCCTTATATAGGCAATTTTTCCACCGCCTGGGAAGGTTCCAGAATTTTTAGCCAATAAGGCCGACCAAACTTAGAATTATTTTATTTTACATTTTATTACATCATAGTCGGCTCAAGATAACCTTTGAAACCCAAACAGAAATTTTGAAGAAAATTATTTTCTGCCATTTCGGGTGGCCCAACTTCCGAAGACCATAAGTCATCACCAGTTGACCCGATCGGCTATTATAACCCCATTTCAGAAATGCCATGAAGCGCTCTACAGGCTTGACCGGCGCAAGCGCTTGTCACGCAAATTTTTGACCTCATTCGGGGCCTCTAAAGCCTTCAAAACTAAGTTCAAAGTTTCTGTACCCTGCTGCCAATACCGAAAATCTTCAATATCTTCCAATATACACTTGATCTGGCAATGAAACTTTACTGGCAGACTTATATGACCAAAATGAACCTCCAAGAAAGAAATCAGATCATTCTGAGCACATACAAAAATTACCAAAAATAGTAACTTTCCATAAATAGCAGCTCTGCACAAAATAACCTTTATTGAATATAAAAACATAAATATTTTTGGGTGATGCAAGATTGCTCTTACACCCAGGATGCTCCTGCATCAGACACCCGGGGTAATTTGAGAAGTGACCCTGTCACGACTCAGGTGTGTAGAGGAAAACCAAGATGGTTAACCTCCTCCTTTGTTAGCCATGATGAATATTCAACAGGTCATCCTTTCCACTTGACCAGATATTCTTCATATGTCCTGTTCCTTGTGCTTCTGCCAACACGACTATCCAGTATATCTTCAATCTCCTTAGTGTTTGAACTAGTTGCTGGAATACTCCACTGTGCTGCTGTGATCTCATCTTCAACACCTCCTTCATGATACTCTGTCAGATCTGAAATGTTAAACACTGGTGAAATATTTAGCTCAGTAGGCAATTCTACCTCATATGCGTTTCCTGAATCATGTTTCTTCAATATCCTGCATGGTCCAAACTTCTTCATTTTCAGCTTGTTATATGTACCAATTGGAAACCGCTCCTTCCGCAAATGAACCATGACTTCATCACCGACCTGAAATTCCTTATACCTCCTTTTCTCATCTGCCTTAGCCTTATACTGTGTGTTCATCTTGGTAATATGCTTCCTCACCTCCCCATGGATGTTCTTCAAGTGTTCTGCAAAATCTTCAGCTTCAACACTACTTATTTCTCTTTTATCTATCTTTCTCAATTCAGGTGCATTTCTTGGACTACTTCCATATACAATCTAGAATGGTGATTTACCAGTGCTCCTGTTGACAGAATTATTGTATGCAAATTCTACCTGTGGTAAAATCAAATCCCATCCCATTGGCTTATCTCCAACCAAACATCTCAGCAAATTTCCCAAACTCCTATTCACCACCTCTGTCTGTCCATCAGTCTGTGGATGATGTGATGAACTGAACTTCAAATCTGTCTTCAACTTCTTCCACAATGTACGCCAGAAATATCCAACAAACTTAGTATCCCGATCTGAAACTATGGTCTTTGGCAAACCATGAAGTCTCACTACTTCTCTGAAAAACAATTCTGCTACATGAACAACATCATTAGTCTTCTTGCAGGGAATGAAAGGTGCCATCTTTGAAAATCTGTCAACCACCACAAAAATTGAATCATGTGCCCGCTGTGTTCTTGGTAAACCAAGAACGAAGTCCATACTGATATCCTCCCAAGGCTTTTTTGGTATAGGTAATGGCTGATACAACCCTGTATTCTGCTTCACTCCTTTTTCCATCTGACATACTCTACAACTCTGTACAAACTTCTTCACATCTTGCTACAACTGCGGCCAATAATAATTCTCACTAACCAAACCAATAGTTTTATCACGACCAAAATGTCCAGCCAATCCTCCACTATGCTTCTCCTTGATAAGATTCTCCCTCATAGAACTTCGTGGAATGCACAACTGACTCCCTCTGAATAGCATATCATCCTGGATGATGAAATCCAACCATTTCATCCTGTCTAGAGTAACAGGTTCTGTACAAGCTTTCCAAGTTTCACCAAAATCAGGATCCTCTGGATACAAATTGTTGAGTTCCTTGAACCCAACCACTTCAATCTACATTTTTGTCAGCAATAGTTGCCTTCTGCTAAGAGCATCTGCAACCCTATTAGACTTTCCACTCCTATGTTTCAAAACAAATGTATAACTCTGCAAAAACTCAATGCATTTCAAATGCCTTTGATTCAATTTTCTTTGACTATTCAAATATTTCAAAGCTTGATGATCGGTATACAACACAAACTCCTTAGGAAGTAGATAATGTCTCCACTTCTTTAATGCCTGAACTATAGCATAAAATTCCTGATCATAAACAGAATACTTCCTCTTGGCATCATTTAACTTCTCACTGAAATACGCAACAGGTTTACCTTCTTGGCTCATAACAGCTCCTATTGTAGTACCACTAGCATCACAATCTACTTGAAACACCTTATTAAAATCTGGAAGTGCTAAAATAGGTTGTTCTGTAACTTTTTGTTTCAACAATTGAAAACTCTTTTCTGCCCCATTAGTCCACTTAAACTCTTTTCTATCCCCTCTCATTGTCTCAGTCAAGGGACCACAAATACTGCTAAAATTTTTGATAAATTTTCTGTAAAAGCTAGCCAAACCATGAAAAGATCTTAGCTCAGTAGCACTCCTTGGAGTAGGCCATTCAAAGATAGCCTGTACCTTCTCTGGGTCCATTTTTAGACCTTCTGCTGAAACTACAAATCCCAAATACACTAACTCTTTCTTCACAAAACTGCACTTCTTCAAATTAATCAACAATTTCTCTTCTCTCAACTTCTCAAACACCATACGAATATGCATCATATGCTCCTCCAATGTCTTACTAAAGATCAAAATATCATCTAGGTAAACAATGACAAACTTACCCAAAAATTCTTTCAAAACCTTGTTCATGAGCCGCATGAAAGTGCTTGGTGCATTGGTTAGCCCAAAAGGCATGACTAACCACTCATATAGTCCTTCCTTTGTCTTGAAGGCAGTCTTCCATTCATCTCCTTCTCTGATCCGAATCTGATGATATCCACTTTTTAGATCTATCTTTGAAAAATACACAGCTCCACTCAAACAATCCATAATATCATCCATTCGTGGCAATGGAAACCTATACTTGATTGTGATCTTGTTTATTGCTCTGAAATCTGTACACATCCTCCACTCTCTATTCTTCTTTGGTGCTAATACCGCTGGTACAGCACAGGGACTCAGACTCTCTCGAATGAACCCTTTCTGCAATAACTCATGTACTTGTCTGTTCAACTCTTCACTTTCTGCTGGTGTCATTCTATGTGCTGCCTTGTTTGGAAAATTGGCTCCTAGAATCAAATCCATCTGATGACTGATCTTCCTTACCGGTGGTAATCCATCGGGTACATTATCAGATACAATATCCTGAAACTCATTCAACAAATCTGCAACCTCTACAGGTACATCCTCTGTTTCTTCTTTACCAACTTTTGGAATTAAAGCAAAACACACATGCTCATGCCTCATACCATCTAGGAATTTTCTTCCATCAACAAATGTTATTCTTGCATTACCACATACCTTTTCTTCGGTCTCCTTCAATGGCTTTAGCTTATGTCACACTCCATCCTTTGTCAGGGAATAGGTATTCGTACGACCATCGTGTACAGCACATCTGTCAAACTACCACGGTCTACCCAACAACATATGACATGCATCCATAGATATGATATCACACAATACCGCATCTTGGTATCCGCCAATCTTGAACTTCACCAGGCATTGTTCATTGACCATGACCTTGTGGTCATCCTGTACCCAGGCAATCCGATATGGATGTGGGTGTTTCTGTCTCTTGAGCTTCAACTTTGTCACCATCTCTTCTGACACCAAATTGTCAGTGCTTCCACTATCGATAATCACATCACAACATTTACCTTCACACTTGCACCTGGTGCGAAACAAGCTCCTCCTTTGCTCAGGTTCATTCTCACCACTCAACAGGACTCTTCTGTTAATCAACGTTTCTCCTCTTTCAGCATCTTCAAAATTTGATGATCTGACATCTTCATCTATATGTGCAACTCTGGCCTGGCCTTCATTTCTCCTGTCTGTTCTTCCTTGGCACTGAGGACATTCAAATGCCCTATGACCTTCTTCTCCACAGTGAAAACATTTTCCACGGAAGCCACCTCTTCCAGATCCTTGTCCTCTTCCTCTTCCTCTTTGATCTCTATTATTCTGATCCTGAAAATGATTGGAATTATTTCCTCTCTGATTCTGACTGCTACTGGCCTCGTCCTTCTTTTTCGGATCTTCATTTCGGCCACCATATGACTGTCCACCAGATCATCCACCGCGACCTCTTCCATTTTGTCTGCTCTCAAACTTCTTGTTCAGCTTTTCCTCTACTTTTAGGGCAAACTGGTATGCCTCTTCAATACTATTCATTCAAACCAAATTCAGCTCCTCCTGAATGCTTGGCCTTAACCCATTAAGGTATTGGGCAACTTTCTCCTTATCAGCTTTTGCATGGCCTGTTCCGATGAGAAGTCGATAGAACTCCTCTGTATACTCCTGAACAGATCTTCCTGCTTGCTTCAAACTCTACATTTTCTTTAGTAGGTCAAGCTCATAATCAACAGGAATAAACTGTCGCTTCAATTTATCCACCATCCGATCCCATCTCGTGATTTTATCTTTCCCTCTTCTATTTCACTCCAATTGAATTTCTTGCCACCAGATCTTCACATGACCTTTCAGTCTGGCCTTCGCAAATTTGACCCTATCAGGATCGTCAACATCTTCGTACTCAAAATATTCCTCACATTCATTGATCCAGTCAATCAATTCCTCTGGGTTAAGATTTCCAGAAAATGTAGGAACCTCAATCTTAGGTCTTTTTCCAATCTTGGAAATGGCCCGAAAAAGTCTTTCTTCCTCCTGGTTCACAATTTCAACTTCTCCTTCTTGATATTCTTCTTCGGCTTCATCCTCTCTTTCGTCTCTGACATTAAGATTCATTCATCTATGAATCTCTTCTTGCAATGCTCGCACTTGTCTCTGCAGCTCTCTAACCTCAGGTGTCACAGCACCAGGTCTTCCGCCATGTTCTCTTCGTGGAGGTATTTTCGCGATGCGAGCTGAAACCCTAACCACGGTCCTGGCGCAAACTACCTCACAGTCGGCGATCTGTTTACACGCTCAAGAACTCTTGCTTTGATACCACTTGATGAAGGGTGCTCCCCTTAATACCACAAACACATAACAGAAACAGAGAAACCACAACAATATGCAAGAACAGAAAATTGGCTTCTTATTATCTCCACAAATGTGGAATTACAAACTTTTAGAATTACAATATGCAAAGCCACATGGGCATTCCCTTACAATATTCTGTAGGACAAAGCCTCGAATCAATACCCAGATCTACTACCCAGAACTATTCTGAACTACCTAAGACAATAATACAGCCTTCCTTATATAGGCAATTTTTCCACCGTCTGGGAAGGTTCCAGAATTTTTAGCCAATAAGGCCGACCAAACTTAGAATTATTTTATTTTACATTTTATTACATCATAGTCAGCTCAAGATAACCTTTGAAACCAGAACATAAATTTTGAAAAAAATTATTTTCTGCCATTTCGGGTGGCCCAACTTTCGAAAACCATAAGTCATCACCAGTTGACCCGATCGGCTATTATAACCCCATTTCGGAAATGCCATGAAGCGCTCTACAGGCTTGACTGGCACAAGCGCCTATCACCCAAATTTTTGACCTCATCCGGGGCCTCTAAAGCCTTCAAAACTGAGTTCAAAGTTTCTGTACCCTGCTGCCAATACCGAAAATCTTCAATATCTTCCAATATACACTTGATCTGGCAATGAAACTTTACTGGCAGACTTATATGACCAAAATGAACCTCCAAGAAAGAAATCAGATCATTCTGAGCACATACAAAAATTACCAAAAATAGTAACTTTCCATAAATAGCAGCTCTGCACAAAATAACCCTTATTGAATATAAAAACATAAATATTTTTGGGTGATGCAAGATTGCTCTTACACCCAGGATGCTCATTAGACTATTTTGGGTCGTTTAGATTCATAAATGCTATTAGAGGAGCTAATAGAAACATTGACAATGAAACTGTTATCAGTAAAGTATTAAGAACTTTTCTTCCTATCTATTCTATTAGAGTTTTTGCAATACAAGAATCAAGATGTAACCTTGGTAATGTCCTAACTTTGGAAAGTCTTGTTGGGAAGCTTACTACTTTTGAGCTGTCTAATTATGATAATTTCACTATTCATAATATTGAATTTGCATTCAAGTCACAAATGATTCTTCATAAGCCTAAGAAGTGAAAGAAAAGATATGAGAGCAGTGACATCAATGACGATAGTGATAGTGACACTTCTGATGATGATCTAGATGATCTTGATCCACTTATGGCTAGAAGGCTGTTGGAAATTTGGCTAATTTGGTTACATAGATAATGTCATTATGGAAACATATGATCTACATGAAGATCACATAGGTCAGAGAGTGAGTATGTCAGAGCGCAATGCAAAATTGTCTAAGTATGAGACAATGTGTTTTTACGAGTGAACCTAGAGATAGTTTTTGTTTGCAATGTTGATTGGAGTAAGTTCACTACTTGTGCACTTGAACATAGACTCTATGGTGACTATTGAAGATTCATATAAGAGAGAAAGTTAGTATGACATGTACGAAAGAAGTTATGATAGTTTTTCTAAAGACAGTGTCAAGCCGATAGGATAAAATATGAAGATAGAATTGATAAAGAGTTAAGGGATTATTTTGTTTATCAAAATAATGACTTAACAATATAAAGGGATGACATCCTAGATGTTAACCCTTGGGTAAATTTATTTTGTAATATGATAGCCGACTGATAATTTATTAGCCTTAATAACTTGTATAAATGTAATTGTAAATTGTAAGAAAAAAGAGGAATAGATGAAGCAGTGATATGATGTGAGATATATGATATATATGTAATAGCAATAGTGAAAGAGAAACAAAGAGATATTTGATGCAAGAAGTATAAGGTTATGTACCTTGACCTAGTTTTTTAATCAGTAAATATTATATGTTACTTGTTTGGGCAGTGGGCTCATCTAGTAACCACATTTTTGTACTGCCAACTCCTAACAGGGTTGAGGCTTCTAACAAGGCCTATAGTCTCTTAATCAGGACTGAGACACTATATGCATGTAATAGAATCCTAATAGGGTCAACATCCTTAATAGGATACTTTTGATTAGTGGATCTTTGTGGGTACCATCCCCACTGGGGTTTTCCCTTGGCCAGGGTTTCCTCGAGAACAAATAATGTGTTATGAGTTCTTTGGTTTTATTGCTATGCATGTTGTTTAGATTCTTATGTTATGCATGTGTTAAGATAATTTTTTATATCCATAATTGGGAAAAAGTTAAAGTTTTTAGAATACTGATTCACCCCCCCTCTCAGTATTCATTATTTTTAACAATCGGTATCAGAGCTTAGTTACTCAGAAAAGAATCATTCAAGGAAAGCCTAGCAGCTTGAGTAAGATCTCTATGGATATGGATCAACTACAAAAGAATCTTGAAGAAGCTCTTGAATAGATTGATATGCTTACTGATGAAAGAGACACTCTAGAAAGAAAATATGATGATGCAAAGAAACTCATTGAGAAACTGAAAAACAAGTTGGAAGATCTGAAATCTAAAAAGGAATCCGAAGTTCATATTGAAGATTGTGATGACAATTTAGAAAAAGAAAATGAGATCCTTAAGCATGAACTGAAGATAGAAAATCTGAAGCTAAGTTTGAAAGATGGAAATAGCAAGAATGAAGAAAATTTGAAATCTGAGAATGAAATTCTAAAGACTGAAAATGAAGGACTAAAATATAATCTTGGTAAAGTAACATCTGAACTTGAGAAAGTCAATTTGTAGTATGCTGAACTTGAGAAATACAATACAATTGTGAAAGGTGAACTGACTCAATCCAAACAACAACTTGAAAGGCTATATTCAACTAGTGAGAAGATTGATGAACAAATATCTTATCAGAAACCATTCTATGATAAAACTGGTCTTGGATTCAACACTTTTAAAACAAATGAAGAAAGCAAGGAACCGGATCTAAAAATATCTGAAAGTATAGATGAGAAGAAGTCTGATGAGACTAACAAATCTCAAGATACACCTAAGGAAGAAGAACCACCTAAGCAAGAAGAATCACCCAAAGGTATGCAGAGAGAATTCAAAGGTAGATGTTTCTCTTGTAATACTATTGGTCATATGAAGAGAGATTGCACAAGTAAGCAATTCAAACCTCTTAATGGTTATTGTTATAATTGTCATGGTTTTGGACATAGAGCTATTAAATGTAGGAAACCTAAATTTATTGAGAATAATAATAGTAGTAGAATGTTTAGGAATACTAACAATGCAAATAAGAAACCTACTGAAGATATGAACATAAGAAATGGAGTAGTCTGTTATAGATGCAACAAGGTTGGACACATTGCTAGAAATTGCAGATCATAGATCAATCAGCCTGGACCAAGATATGGAAACAATGGAATAGTTTGTCAGATATGTAACAAGATTGGACATACAACAAGATTTTGCAGAATGAACAATAGAGTTTTTTATCCTAACCCTAACCCTAGAAGTCATGTAAGAAGAAATGAAGATGGAAGCAATAGTCAGAAAGGATGATGTAGTAATTCAGATGAAGTGAAGTTTTTTAAAAGCACAGATCAAGGAGACATATTCAACATTGAAGGTAGTCAAGAAGGTGAAGTATTAAAAGGTAAGAATGAATCTTTACCCGACCCATCTCAAAGTACTTAATTTAGGAAAATTACAGTAGATTAGGAACTTAGATTAGTGTAGAAGTAGATATATGATGAATTGAGTCTTGTACAGTTAATGCAAGGTAGTATATGATGTTCTAATGCTATGGTTAAGAGTGCAAAGAAAAATATTATGTTTTGCGAGATCACAAGAAGTTTTAAGTTTTGTAGGTTAACATAATCAACTTTTTGGAAAGAAGCAACAAAAGAATTGAATGCGATGTCAGATCTAAGTGAGATTGAATTAATAAAAGGTCATGATCAGTATTATTTGATCATCAAAGAAAATTAAAGTGTTAAGGAGATCAAAGAGCAGTGATTGGAAGTGTTTTGCAAGGATTTGGAGAAGAATTTTGTGTCGAATCTACACAAGCCCTAAATCACGAGATCAAGGTATTTTACTTGGCAGATCTTTAAATCAGTAAAGGAATTAGAGGAAATCATGGATGTTTCTTTGATTCACAATGTTAGAAATAAAAATAGACCTAAGATGGAAAGGGAACTAGTAGAACCCTTGGAAGATGATCCTAGGTTAGCTTTATCATCCGTACCAGATGGAGTTTTACATCTAGAGAATGTTAGAAGTTATCTTAGATGCAAACTAGAGACTATCAGTGATAGTGATTTCACCAATGAATATCAAAAGATCTAAAATTAGGACATGTCATTGAGAAAAGGATTTGAACATTTGAAAGATAATGAGATCATTAAGTATGCATTACAGTATGAATTTGATAATGAAGAATGTACAAAGATAATTCTAAGCAGAATTCATAATGGGAAGTTTTGGTTAGAAGATAGAGTGATAGATATCACAACTAATTTGATTCATGAAGTTACTAGACTATCTAAAACTGGAGCCATTCCTTTAAATGAGAAGAACATGAGGAAAATAGTCATAGACAACACAAATTCATCTTATAATGGTAGAGGAATTGTGATTAGTAAGATTCAACAAGATGATGTCAGATACTTATGCAAGATCCTAACCACTAAGTTTTGTGCAAACTCAAGAGAGGATGACATGGTAGCTGGAATGATACATGTAGCTTATTTGATGTGTGTTGATAAAGTACAAGTTGATATGTGTGAGATTCTGAGAATTCAACTGTTTGAGAATTTGGAGAAGATTAAGAAGACTAAGTATACATAGTTTAGATTCTCATCCTTAATCACTTATATGTTTTTTCATTTATTGAGAAGATTTCCTTACACCATTGGAAATTACTAGAATGATGGCCAAAATACAATGGAAAGGATTAACCAAGTGTACAGGAGGCATGTTATTGATAAAGTGAATGAGAGTGCAGTGTTGGTAATTAAGACATTTTAGGATTTAGTGTCTAGCAGATCAAGGATCCCTAAGTCTCCTATGGAGAAGTATAAAAATGAGATATGTTTCATGGTTGATACTGAATTTACTTACATTGAAGCAGTAGAACCTAGAACAGAGTTCATAGACCCTCTTGGCTATGAGATATCTGAGGTTGAGACAAAAGAGTATGTGAGAAGGTTACTTAAGTGCAAGTTGGACACTCACTGTAACAGGTTTGGAACCTTTGAGGAGAACTTCAACTCTGCAAAGACCTTAATTGAAGAGAAGCAATCAAAGAAAAGAGTTGAGAGTACTATCAAGAAAATTCTAAAAGATACAGGGATGACTGAGCATGAATTCTTGGTAGCCAAGCAAAAAATAGTAGCAATCAGAGATATTGGACAAAAAGAAGTTTTGTTTGTTCCACCTTTATCATCAATTGTAGCACAACAAGAAGAAAAATTAGTTAAGGTGAAAGTGGAAGAAATAGAGAAGGATCAAGAAGCAAGGATATCCACTCGATCCACACCTAGAAAAAGAGTAAAAGAGAGTGCTAATGGACCAGGTACGAGGCAGAAAAATTTGGTGCAACCAGTTCCTAAATTTTTTTCATAAATCAAAGATGATGACACTTATATTAAGAAGAAACCCTAGAAACCTAGAGTTGAGAAGGTTAATGAGTAGATCATTCAAGATGGAGACTTTACTAGAATGAATAAGTATTATGATCTCTATGATTATGCAAAAAGATTAAATTTGGAAAATGCAGTGGTAAAGCATACAATTTTATCTAATAAGAAGTTTGATACAATTTAGGGTAAGATACCCGATGACTTGTATAATAAACTTGTAAATAGGAAGAAGAGAGCATCAGAAGAGGACACAACTATTAAAGAAAATCTTGTAAGAAAGCTTTGTGTTGTAAAATATGAAATACACTTCAATTAGATTATGAAAGCTTTAAGCACCCATTTGAGAACCAAGAAGAGAACCATTCAGATTATGGGAGGCATATATGAAGAAGTTAATGTAGAAATAGAGCAAGCAATCATTAAGGTAATGTCTGAGAATGCTAGAGAATCATCAATTGTAGCTAAATCCAAAGATCAAGCAACAGAAGAAGTAGAACTAGAGGACATTCCCTCTCCACCAGCCATACACATTGAGGATGAAGTCATGAATGTAGAAGGAACTAAGATCACCTTGGATAGTGATGATAACCTATTCAAGAATCTTGAAAACACTGTTGACAATTTGGCTTTTGAAGAGAAGGAGTCTACCAAAGGAGAAGAGAAAATAGAGACCACGGTTGAAGAACCTAAAGTGAAAGAGAATCCAGTACCTATTCCCACTCAAGAAGATATTAGTCTTACACTTGAGACTAGCAAGAAAACTCAGATTGGATCTATGATTGAGAATTTGGGAAAGGAAGTAGACGATGATGATTAGATGGAATTGATCACATCTTTGAACAAGATAATTGGAAAGAATAAGAAAGTAAAGAGTCTTGAAGGATGCCTAAAGGAGCTTACTAAGAAATTATAAGGCATTATTACTACACAAATTGCAAGAGATGACCCTCTAGAAAGAGCAAAGGAAGTAATGAACACTTTTGATAATGAGTTTACAAACTTGTCTAATATAGCAAAATTAAAAGCTCATGCAGCTTATGAGGCCACAACACTCTTGAACATAAGTTAGAATATCAGGAATGATATCAATAACCTTGATATCTATATAAAGGACTTGAGGAAGAATTTAGAAAGAGGTAAATCCTTGTACATTCAGTGTACAAAATTAGAGACCTTGGTAGTAGAGGAAGATCAGAAGATGAAGATGAAGGAAGCAGAAATTCAGAATAAAACAAACCTTCTTTCAAGCCCCAATGTGAAGGTATCTGATGTTGAACAGAAAGTTCATAAGATATATGATGAGATTAGAATTTTGCAAGATGAAAAATACAAGAAAATGAAGAGATTCACTCTTTTGAGATAACACATTTCTATAAACTTGAGCACTATTGAAGGGCAATTGGAGGAATGTCTTTCAACAAAGACATCTTTTCAAAAGTTTAACTTTGAGAATCTCCAAGCATGTGAGATAGATCTTATGGATTGTGCACACTACTCAGTGTGGCAGATTCAATTAAGAAATCATGGGAGAAAGAGCTAGAGGCTATGAAGATCAATTTTGCAAATTGTGTTGCAAGCCTACCGGCTTTGAAATATTGAATTAATGTATAAATTTTGTGAACACAGTTTTGTTACCCTCCTTACCTTTTTTTTGTCATTGTTGTCAAAGGGGGAGAGATATATAGCAGAAAATTGTTAAGGATACATACTCTTAGGGGGAGTGTAGTATTTAGAAAGGATTAATAAATTCATAAGGACAGTAAATATATGTTTTGTATTATGGCCACAATTTTGAGATTTTGAAGTTGTAAGACTTCGCCAATTTTCTCATATGTTGCCACCAATGACAAAGGGGGAGATTGTTGGAAATTTGGCTGAGTTGGTTACATAGATGTTGTCATTATGGAAACATATGATCTACATGAAGATCGCACAGGTCAGAGAGCTAGTATGTCAGAGCACAATGTGAAATTGTCTAAGTATGAGACAATGTGTTTTTACCAGTGAACCTGGAGACAATTTTTGTTTGTGATGTCGATTGGAGTAAGTTCAATGCTTGCACACTTGAACATAGACTCTATGGTGACTATTGAAGACTCATCTAAGAGTTCAAGTTAGTATGACATGTATGGAAGAAGTTATGATAGTTTTTCTAAAGACAATGTCAAGCCGACTGGACAGAATTGATAAAGAGTTAAGGGATTATTTTGTTTATCAAAATAATGACAAAAATATAAAGGGATGACATCCTAGATGTTAACCCTTGGGTAAATTTATTTTGTCATATGATAGCCGACTGAAAAGTTATTAGCCTTAATAACTTGTATAAATGTAATTGTAAATTGTAAGAAAAAAGAGGAATAGATGAAGCAGTGATATGATGTGAGATATATGATGTATATGTAATAGAAATAGTGAAAGAGCAGTGAAGAGATATTTTATGCAAGTAGTATAAGGTTATGTACCTTGACCTACTTTTTTAATCAGTAAATATTGTATGTTACTTGTTTGGGCAGTGGGCTCATCTGGTAATCATATTTTTGTACTGCCAACTCCTAACAAGGTTGAGGCTTCTAACAAGGCCTATAGTCCCTTAATTAGGACTGAGACACTATATGCATGTAATAGACTCCTAAAAGGGTCAACATCCTTAACAGAATACTTTTGATTAGTGGATCTTTGTGGGTGCCATCCCCACCGGGGTTTTCCCTTGGCTAGGGTTTCCTCGAGAATAAATAATGTGTTATGAGTTCTCTAGTTTTATTGCTATGCATGTTGTTTAGCTTCTTATGTTATGAATGTGTTAAGATAATCTGTTATATCCATAATTGGGAAAAATTTAAAGTTTTTAGAATACTGATTCACGCCCCCCTCTTAGTATTCCCTATTTCTAACAAAGGCTACATAGAGGAAAATGGAAATATAAAGGTAAACTTCATATTATCTATTTTTCTTGTAACAAAGTTGGCCATATTGTGGCAAGATGCCCTGACAAGACTAATAAAGATGAGAGAAGGGAAAGAAAGTAAAAAGACAAGAGAAATGATAGAGATCACAAAAGGTACAAAGACTACAAAGACAAAGGTAAGAAATCCTGCTATATTGTTGAAGAGGAAACTGACAAAGAAACTAGTGAATCTAATGAATGTGATATATAAGTTATTTATATTGCTATGAAAAATTATTCTGATGAAGATGAGAAAACTACACTTATTTCTTATGTGAGTTAAGGTGTGTTAGGGTCATTTAGAGTCACCATGTAAAAAGTGTCTTTGACCCTTTATTTGTTCATTCCTTTAAAGCCTAGTTCAATGTCTTTCCTTTTTAGTCTTGCATTAGAAACTCTCTAAGGTTTATGTAGCCTTTAAATCACCTAAGTGTAACCTCTAAGCTCATCTTCTTCAAAGTCAGCATTCCTCGGTCAAGTATCTTCTAGTCTTATCCTTCTTATGAACCACTTTGAACCCCTTTAAACTCTGGTTCAAAGTAGTTCAAAGTAGTTTGATCAAAGATTATTTTTCTAACATTAGAAAATGTAGGTGGGGCCCTGGTCTATGTCATCATCTAGTGGTGAACCACTTCAAACCTATTTGAACCTTGGTTCGAAGTAGTTTGAAGGATTTTAATAGGGAATAGCGGTAAAATCAAGGAGTGATGTGACAAATGATGAGGTGGACAATGTGAATGGGCAATGAAGTTATTATTGGGTTTGAAGTACGAACACTTTTGAAAAGACAAAAACCATGAGGGAAATCCAAATTGATGATTTGAATTGCCGTGAAAGTTATCTTAAGCACAAGCGGAGGGGTGATATTTAAAGTAAGTTAATGATGTTTTGAAAGGTTGTGGAGTTTAGCACCAATTTGTTGTCAAATCACTACTTTTCACTTCACTCGAATCAATGTCATCATTTAATGCCACCCGGGTTGAAACTTTGTGGTAAGATTTTTAGATTATAAATACTCATGTAAGCTCTCTTCTTTCCATTATAAGATTGTAGAGTCTTAGCTATAGAAGGAGGAAGTTGTCTTCTTAAGTTGATGGAAAATAGGTAGCTACTAAAAGCCTTCATTTTGTTTCCTGTTCTCACATAGTAGTGTTTTTCCAAAGGGGGGTGTTGTTTTCTGTCTGATTTTGCAAAGAGAAAATGAGGTCTAGTATGCATTTCTTCGTAAATCCTACAAACTTGGGATGTCATGCTCTGATAATCTGGGACATCAATTTATTAGGAGTTGAAGTAGAAAAAATGGTTGGCAACCTCACAAATTCTACAATGAAAGATTATAGCCTAGAATTCTTGTCTAGTCGGTTACTTGAAGCTGCAACTTTTCCTCTAGCGGTAGTGAGTCTAGAATTAATTTAGAAGTGCATAAATCATTACGATATTAAGTCTAAATGTATAGTGAATGCTGGAGGGAAAGCCATTTTGTCTGTGACCAGAGAAACTATAATGTCCATTTTCAAGATTCTGGAGGAAGCTTTTGCTAGTTTTACCCCCACCTAGTCACTTGCGCAGTTTCGAGAAAATATTCATAAAAATCATAGTCATATGGCTCAAAAATGCACTAAGATTTTCTATAAGGGTAGTTCTAGGTTGTCCAAGGTCCTAACCAAAGATCATATGAAGCCACACATTCATGATATAATGGTTCTATTGCACCGAGTGAAAGGTTTAGAACAAGTTCTCCTTTTTGAAGACTGGATGTATCACTTCATAGAGATAATTTTGGAGGGAAAAAAAAATCTCGACTGGGATGAAATCATCATTGGTTCTTTAAGAGATTAGCTTAAGAAAGCTCAGATGATAAAGAAGGAATTCTACATGTCCTCATACTTAATCTATTTCCTTGCATGCACTCAAGACCTGGGAGCTATTCCTCATGAACCCTGGAACAAAGATTTGAATATTTTTGAATATTGTCCCTTGTTGAGAAGAGATAGGGTCCTTGAAGATTATAGAAAAGTCCATGACATTTTCCTTGGAAAAATATGTCACCAGCTGGCAAGAACCCCAAACCAGAGAATCTCATTGGAAGCTCAGAAATTGGTTCAAACCTATGGTAGTTTCTATATCCAATTTCCTTGTTTCACCTATATCAGGATAGGAGGTTTTGATGAAGAGCCTCTCAAATTACCCAGGTTTTCTCTTGATTGTTTTGTCTTAGCTGAAGTTTTTAGGCAGATGTTTACTGTGATTAAAAATAGTTTACTAGAGGAAAAGTGGGCTTCCATGTTTCCAATCAAACTGGGAACTATGATCTATAAAAATATGATTGATGACTCAATAATAGGTAGTAATTTGGTGAGCTTTCAATGCAATTTTATAACCCAAGGAGAGGTTTTGACAATAAGGGTTTTTCTAGATAGGTTCTGAGTTTGAGTAGTCACCCATTGCCCAACTTGCATATTGAATATTTATGGGAAGACCTTAGGGATGAAGAAGGAATTAAAAAAGAGAGATCACTCTAGACTTCTGGTTCCTCAGATCATGATTTTGTAGTTAAAATTTAATACAAAAGGTATAGAGGAAGATGCTTTTGAGATTATAGATTTAGAATTTGATGTTTCAGGATCAACAAGCTTTCCAGTTATCGATTAGATGAGAGAAGAAGAGGATAATATAAAGTTGAGAGCTAGGTTCATTTTTGAAGTCACTGAATCCTGGCTAAAAAGGAAAAGATAGGGAAAAACAAAAAAGGCCCCCTCTGGAGAAACATAGTGCAGACCCTATCTCAGAAGATGTGTTGCATGTTTCATCTAATACATATCTTTTGACTAGTGATGTAGGTAAAACCCCTTCTTCCAAAAGGAAAACAATTTCAGGTGGACACCCTACCGCACCTCGAACAAGACCTAGAACTAGGTCTAAAAGTTGTGCTCAGATGGCATCCCTAGGTTTTGATTTTATTGACATTGATATCAATGATTAAGATATCTCCTTCTCACCTGAGCACTAGGAGAAAAATCAAGAAGAGCCTACTAGAAACCCAGAGGTTCAATAGGTTAATGTCACTCCCTCCAAAACATCTGACAACAAGATGGTTTCCAGCTTGATTCCTCCATGGTTGACTTACTCGGTAAATAGAAAGAGGATCCTCAAAGCTGTCTCTTTTCCAGTGAAAGAGATTATCACTAAATATGCCATCCACACTCCTAATGTGAAGAAAATAAAGAGAAATGCAAGGCTATCCATAGATCCCTCCACAGGAAAAGTAACTACATAAACCACTACTTTCAAACCCAAGGAAGCAATGCAAGAACCTAAAGCAGAAGGTTTTGAAGTTACAAAAATGGAGTTTGGTGTACTAACTAGAGGTTCCAGAGATGATCTGTTCAAGTTTTTAGCTGACAATATGCTTAGTCAATCACATAAGGATGGAAGAGAAAAGCGGGACCTCAAACAATTGGTAGTTACTATGGCCGAATTCATCACTTCACTCAGTGATGTAGGTGCATTGCCATTAGCCCAGTCTCTATAGGATTTTGACCCAAATTTGGTAGAAAGTAAGAAATTACTAAAGAAAATGTAGCAAGGCAAAATCTTAGTGGAAACAATGAAGACCTGGATTGATGGTATCATTTCCAAAGGAAGCACATTCATTCAAGAATTTGTATGCACCTGCATGGATGGAGAAGTGTTACTGGGGGAGATTCAAACCTTAATTCTAGGATGGGAGTTAGAAGAATAAAAGTGTGTAGCTATCGTTACCCAAGTACAAGAAATAGAATCCTATGGAGTAGCTTGATTTTTGTTAGAGAACCCAATGAAGTTGGTCGATCCTTGCATGTTGTTCATCTTAAAGAAGAATCTAGGCTGGAAGGGTTCACTGTTTAAAGCCACAATTTTAAATGCCCAGGCAATGGAGAAAGAAATTAAAGATATGCATGCAAATGCACTCAAAGACATTAAGGTAGTGAATCCTTCAGGCATACTAAAAATTGACAAAGGGAACTAGGATGCAGATGCTATGACTAAGAGATTCGTAGAAACTATGAATGTCCTGAAGGAAAATGAAGAACTGACAGCTCAAAATTTTACTAAGATAGCCAATATAGAGGCTATGCTATTTTTGAATAGAGGAAAACTACTCAAGTAGTTACAAAGGATTTGGGAGCTCAAATGGGAGAAGAACGGGTGCTGGGCGAAGTTGATTGGTCTAAAAGGGTTACACTCACATCCAGCTCAAGAGCTGGTGAGTGCATTCAGGACTTGGAAGCTAGTGTAGACTGCCACATCAGAAGACCAATGAAGGAGGAGACACAAAATCCTTGCATTTATTTAAATTTTCTTATTTGAAAGACAACTGTGATTAAAACTTTGGCTGAGTTTGAAACTGGTTTTTAACTATTTTTATGCTTGTTTGAGAGGCCGGGTTTTCAAGGAGGCCTCTCAGATTAAAAACTATATATTCTAAAGCATAAAGCAATCAAGGGGTTATAAGTTTTAGATTAGATTTAGTTTTATAAGATTATTTTCAAACTATTTGATTTTGGATGGTGGACAGGATTAGATAGAAAAGATATAGTTATCATTATGGATAGCAGATTTTTCTTTGATCATGCATGAATATTTCAATAGAAAGCTCAGTTTAAATCTTTGAGTCTAAACTCATGGTGTATTAATTTCTTTGAGAATTAGTATATCTTCTTCTTTTTGTGTCTTATTGATGCTTTAAAGATTACTGGCCTTTTCAGACAATTCTTGTTTTTTCAGTCTCTTTGTGAAGTTATTTACTGGTAATTAAGGGAATTGTGCTTCCTTTAAGGCTAGTATTTTTTATATTCATGCTTTCTGAAAATACCTCAATACCTAAGAGTATTTGAGTGATCCTTGCGTACTTTCTAGTTAAAAGTACATGTGTTTATATTTTCTTTAGAAATTCATTGAATATCTTAGAAAGGGAGCTGTACCTTACCAAATTTAGAGGGAAACAATATTTCATGTTTACCCAACTATTGTTGAACTATTTTTTTTCAAAAGGGCATAGCACATTTCAAAATTCAATTAGTAAAGAAGACAAATATGTTTGGTAAAATTTTTTTTGTGTCTCTACTAGGAAGAGTCCAGTGATAATACTAGATTCTCAATTGTTACAATGTTCAAAATGGTGTTACCACACAATGATGTTTTTCCCGTGCTTTAGCCTAATTTAGGTTTCAATATACACAAGAAGACTTAATATCAAGTTTAGCTGCAACAATGTGGAATATAGACAGAGTAGTCAATAGTTTCAGTGAGCCCTAGAGGTGCTCAAAAGAGAAGAATAAATCACCGAACACCTAAGAGGCATATCTGTTGTTCAAGAAGTGGATGTAGTTAATAGGCTTGCACGTGCTCCTGTAAGAAACTGAGTGGATCCAAATATTGAAGCTGGATGAGAAAAGATACACTAGGGGTGATCAAAGTAGAGGGTTAATTGATGAAGATTTTGAAGCTTTAAGAAATCTAAGTTTTGCACCTAATTGTAATACTCCCAAGAAAAAGAAAACTCAAACCTGTAGCAGGCCCTCTTCACCTCCTGTTAGCCCTGCCATATCACCCATTGTTTAAGCTGTTATACATCTAGGTATTGTGATACCCTTAGCTTTTAATACTCAACCTTTTAATTTTCAATATCCTCCCATGGCCGTTAATCAGCCTTGGGGTCAAAATATAGGCCCATTGAATCTAATGGCTAATCCTCCTACCGATCTGCCCAAGGGTGCTAACCAAGTCTTAGCTAAGTTCAGTGGAGATGGTAAGACAACTACTGATGATCATCTTAGTGCTTTCCATACATGATGTGGTATTATCAATGTCCCTACTCAAGAGGTCACCATCAGGATTTTTGTCAAAACCTTAGTTGATACTGCAGCTGACTAGTTTAATCATTTACCTCATGGCTCGATCACCAGTTGGAAAGATATGAAAGGTTCTTTTGAAGCAAGGTTTAAAAATCCTAATAATGAAATTTCATTATTTCTTCAACTTAGTTAATTAAAAAAGGAAATGCATGAGCCTATGTGGGAATTTTTAGCCAAGTTTAACAGAATATTGAAAAGAATACCTGCGAATTCTGCACCTAGTGATGAGAATAAGAAGATCTTCTTCCTAAATGTAGTACCACATGTTATAAGTTTTCATCTATTGAAGGATAGAGTAGCTGATTTGAATTCCATACAAAGACAAGCTATTCAGCTTGAGGAAATGTTTATTACAACCGGTAAATAGAAGAGGGAAGTTTAGGCATCAGGAAGCTCCTCGTCTACTCCAATAGACCCTCTAATGTAGAGGTTGATGAATGATATGGAAATGCTTAAGAGACAACAAAATAAAGATAGTACCTTGTATTAGTCTCCTTACAAAGATGTAAGTCTAAAGTAGTATAATCAGCCTAATGGGAAAAATCACCTCCTAGCAGGTTCACAACCTAGGTTGCAAATAGAGCCTGCACCAAGGGAAATGATGTGTTTGTTTCACTTGATGACTGATCATGATGGAGAAACATGTCTTGATTGTTGGAATCATTTTCCGTTGCACCAAAAGCTCAAACTGTCAATGCCCAATACAAATGCCAGATTTAACCCGATCCACGGGAGGTGGTTAAGCCATGTCACGAATCTCCAAGGAGGTGCTGACCACCAAGTCAACACTCTCCCCCTTAGCACCAACTGAGCCTTCAGCACCCACTGAAGGGATACTTGAACCCGTGACCCAAGGCTCTGATACCAATTGTTGGAATCATTTTCTATTGCACCAAAAGCTTGAACTATCAATGCCCAATACAAATGCCAAATTTAACTCGATCCACGGGAGGCGCTTAAGCCATGTCATGAATCTCCAAGGCGGTGCTGACCACCAAGTCAACACTGATTGGTTGAGATGTCTTCAAATAATTGCAACAAAAGATACCATTGCTATAGAGGAGCTTCATGAAGAAAAAATTCACCGATATCGGGCTCTCCAGTTCTTTCTACTTGGAATACGAGTCAGATTCTGATAGAGGTGGAGGCATATTGGCAACTTTGCAAGATCTATCCTGTGCGATCTTAACAAGAAATCAAAAGATGCAGAAGTTCACTTCTAGAACTAGTGCTTCTAATAGTCATACTAAAGGAAAGGAAACTAGAAATACCGATGCCTTTTCAAATCCAAAAAATCCAAAAATAAAGATCCTACAAAGAGGTAACCCAGTATCACCCCCTCCTTCTTTTAACTTTGTCAAATTTTGCAAGACAACCACTATTTCAATTTTTCCTACTAAATATCTAAGGATGAATCCAAAAGAACTAGATAAACTAGTGAAATATGTGAAAGGAAAGTCTAGTTCAAGTACCCAATCAGATAAACCCCTTATAGGAGAAACAAAAACAATTGAAGAACCTCTTGTTTTTGTGTCCAAAGATACTCCACAAACACCTGAAGATTCCCCCTTTGTAAAATCTATTGAGAATGAATTAGAAGAGAAGAAGCCTAACCCTTTTTACATCTCCTTATTATTGAATGGACAAAAACTTAGCAACTGTATTATTGATTCTAGTGCATCTGATAATATCATGCTTGCCACAATTGCTAGAGCCTTAGGCCTCACCCTAACCAATACATTTTTTCGGTGCTATTCCATGGATGGAAAACAAGTACCAATAATGGGACAAGTTAAAGATGTGCAATCTGTCCTTACCGCATGTCCTGATAAGAATTTAAAGTTATCAATTCTGGTCGTGGACATTCTGGCCAGTTATGGTATGTTGCTAAGAAAAACTTTCTGTAAAGACTTGGGAGGAAATATATAGATGGATTGGTCTGAAGTGATTATCCCGGTGGGTAAAAATAAAATAAAGCTCAAATGAGAGCCTAAGAAAAAGTACACAGCGGTCCCCTCAAATAATTCTAAGGCCCAAATTCTATATGAGGAATGTCATTTCGACAATTATGTTGTTTTGTCAGATAAAGAAAGTGAATGTGTTGTTGATGTTTTGAAAGAGGAGGGAATATGGAGGATGGAATTTGATGGTAGCTTCTCAAACTTAGGATCAGGAGTAGGTGTAGTTCTTCTATCTCCTATTGGAGAATGCATTCCTTTTTCTTTTAAGTTGGATTTCAAGAATACATATAACACGACCAAGTACGAAGCTTTTCTATTGAGACTAGAAGAAGAAAAGTTAAGGGGAATTAAGAAGTTGATTGCAAGAGGGGATGTTGAATTGATCGTGAAATAGGTAAGAGGGAAATTATCTGTCAAGAATGAAAAGATAAAGCACTACAAGAACTTAGTGTGTGATGAACTTGATTCCTTTGATGCTTTTTCTATAGAGTTTATACCCAGAAGTCTAAACACTAAAGCAAACTCCTTAGCAGTTTTGGCCTCATTATTGTTACTGCATCCAAATTTTAAAATGCAAAAGTATCAAATAGAAATGATTTATAGGCTGAGGGTACCAAATAATGTAGATCATTGGCAAGTGTTTGACAATGATTCTTAGCTCAAAGATTTTTTAGGATGCGCTACAAATTTTGCTGATGTATATTTTGAAGGGTCCAGTAATGAGTGCAAGGAAGTCTGCAAAGGTTCAACAAGAAATGATGGAATCATTTAGCTCAAGGGAAACAAGATTACCAAAGGCCTGGTTTCTTTGGAACATCTATTCTGAAGAAAAGATGATAGCACCATCAAGGAAAATGTATCTCATATGAATATTTCCAAAGAATATGACAAGATTGATATAGGAGATGATGGTAATCCTAAATGGATTTAAATAGGAAAAACATGTTCCCCAGGGGAAAGGAATGATCTAAAAAATCTACTCACTGAGTATAAAGATGTTTTTTCTTGTGGATATGAAGATCTTAAAAATTTCAGAGACGATCAGTTCAGACACCACATCCCTTTAAAACCTGATGTTACCCCATTTCGTTAGAAACTAAAAAATTATAATTTGAAGGTATCTAAGGTGATACTAAAAGAGGTGGAGAAAATGCTGCAAGCCAGAATCATATATCCAATACATCACTCAACCTAGATTGCTAATATAGTCCCTGTAAGGAAGAAGAGCGGTGAGATCATAATCTGTGTTGATTTTCAAAATTTGAACCAGGCTAGTTTGAAGGATAATTATGCATTGCCGGTAATAGAACATGTCCTCTAGGATGTCTCAGGAGAAGAAGTAATGTCAATATTAGATGGATACTCTGGTTATAATTAGATGAATGTGGCTAAAGAAGATCAACACAAGATAACCTTTATAACTCCTTGGGCAACTTATGCATACATCCAGATGTCGTTTGGATTAATCAACACTGGTGCCACTTTCCAGAGAGTGATGAACTCTTCTTGTGAGGATCTTCAAAATAAAATTATTGTGGTTTACCTGGATGACCTCACTATCTTTTCAAAAAGAAGAAGTCATCATTTAAAGGATATGCGACTATATTGCAGTGATGTAGAAACCATGGTATATCCTTAAACCCCAAGAAGTCAATCTTCTTTTTTGAGGAAGGAAAATTATTAGGACATATTATTTCAAAGGAAGGCATCAAAATTGATCCCGAAAGAGTCAAGAAAATTCAACAGCTTAATTTACCTTCCAGCAGGAGTGGTTTGAAATCTTTCTTTGGCAAGGTGAACTTTTTGCGGGCTTTCACTCCAGAGTTTTCAGAGATTATCAGGCACAATGTAGACATGTTGAGTGAGAAAGTTCCTTTTAAATGGAATGAAGGAGGATGAAAAGATTTTAATGATATTAAGGTGGCAATCTCCCAGGCACCTATGTTGATGAGTCCAAACTTTAAGAAAGGCTTCATCATCTATTACTATGCCTCCGAACATACCTTGTCAGGCATTTTGACACAGAATGATGAAATTGGATAGGAGGTGCCTATTGCTTTTATGAGTACGCATTTGAAAAAACATGAATTCAAATATTCCCAAGTTGAAAAGCACGCCTTCATTGTATTCAAGGTAGTAAAACAATTCAGGTATTACATACTACACTCTCATTATACGATTTTTGTTCCAAAAACTACAGTAAAAAGCATCCTAACTCAAAAAGAAATAGGTATGAATAATAGGGTAGTTTGGATAGCTAAAATTTAGGAGTATGACTTGACTATTAAGCCAAATAATTTAGTAAGAAGACGGGGTTTGTGTAAATTAATAGAAAAAAATAGATTGCCATTGACATAAGAAGAAAATAAAATCTCCATGGCATTACTGGTCAGTTTGACAGACTCTTGGTTCTCGGATGTGGTGTATTTCCTCACCTACACTAAATGCCCTGGACATTTGAGTCCCAGAGAAAGGCATAATTTGAGGCTAAAAGCATATAGGTATGCAATTTATCAGGATGTATTAAATAAGAGGGGTATTGATGGGACTTTTCTCAAATGTGTAGATGTTGTACAAAAAAAGGAACTACTGAGAGCCTTCCATGATGAAGCATGTGGAGTACATTTCTCCTCCATTGTTGTAGCATTCAGGATTCTTTAGAATCATTTCTATTGGCTAGGGATGTTGAAAGATGCATATCACTATGTCAAAAATTGTGAAAAATGCCAGTTGTTCATGGGACACCCGCAACTTGTAGCTTTGCCTCTCAAGCCGATGATCATAGATGAACCTTTTAGACAATGGGGAATAGACTTCATAGGACCTCTGAATCCTTCTTCCAATGCAAGGAATGTTTACATTTTAATCACCATTGATTATTTCACCAAGTGGATGGAAGCGGTTCCTACCAAAAAAGAGAACTCTCAAGTTGTATGTGAGTTTCTTTTGAATTATATTTTTGTCAGATTTGGGGTACTTGTTAAAATAGTGGTAGATAGTGCTACATATTTTTCTTCAGAAGAAATATCAGCCTTTTGTTATGAACACGGTGTAATAGATAAAATGTGGATGGGGTCCTAGAACAATGGTTTGCACATAAAAGAGACCCCAAGACCAATATTTTACACTTACATGAAATTGTATTGATATGGAAAGTAAATGTAGATGATTAATGTTGAAATTAAGAAATAAAGGTACTTACCTCCAAAAAAGAATCGGCTAAAAACCCTATCAAAAGATCTAAAAAATTGTTGATTCTCACATTTTAAACCGAAACTATGAGATCTACAAAACCCAAAAATCTTTTTCTGAGATGAGATCAGGTCGAATTTGACTTTGTTTGTGGATCTCAGAAGTTCACTGAAAAGGGTATCCAAATCCGCTGTCAGATCTAAAATTCTGCACTTGTACCTACAAGAAAAATGGTTTTGTTTGTTGGGGGGAAGGGGTTTGCCTCAGTCAAACCCCAATTTAGGAATTAACCTTGAAATTGAATTGAAATTGCTAGAATAAACAAAGTAAATGGAACAATTCACCTTGCTTGAGTTGAAACCCTTATGGAGGATTTGAATCCTTGAATCCACAAGAATGGATGAATGTAGAATCAAATATAGGATGTCTCCAATCAATTGGCTTTAGATCTTCAACACCAATCTTGAATGGATCTTGAATTTGGAAGAGGCTTGAATGGAAATAGAGGAATCTTCAACAAGAGATCTCCATAGAGCTTGAATCTTTCTGTTAATGTTTGTAGCTTCAGTTGTATGATCACTTAGAATACATATAATACTTAGATATTGATTAATAATAATATATTGTATTTATATATATGATATATATGCTATATTAAATATATTATTATTAAGATATATTATTCTAATATATGATTGATTAATGAAATATTATAAAATGAATAGACATGTCCCATGAAGGGACATGTCTCTCCTAGCCTCATTCCCAATATAAATAAGAGAGATTGTTGCATTTGGAAAATACATACCGTATTCAATTTAGGTAGTGCTATTACATTTGCAGTGATCCTAAAATCTCAACATGGTATCGGAGCTAAGTTGAAAATGTATATCATTGTTTGCATGATTACCTGTCTACTTGTATGATGCCCTTTCTCCAAATATTATTATCTTTGGCATGGGAAAATATTTATCAAAGAATATAAGAGATGACTCAAACGAGGGGGAAGACCATATTATTAGTGGTGACTTCCAACATAATATTTCATGGTTGTCATCTGATTCATATCTATTGATCAATTTATATTGAGCAGTTTCATTCGAATGGATTTGGTTTCAATTTCATTGAGGCCAACTTATTTTTCCATCATTGATTACCTAGATTGACAATAAAGGTCCTGTTGGTTCCCAAAATGGACTTTATGCTCTAACAAGCAACCAATGAATCTGAAATAGGACCTTGAAGATTGTACTCTTGTTCAAGCTTTTCAAGTTTCAACTTCTAGTTATGAAAGAGATACATGTGATGAAAACATGTCTGTATGTTCAGATTTTGTTATTAATGAAGAAGTAACTTAATGTTCTCATGATTAGTCATGTAATCCATAGGAAAGTATGATTGATGAAGATGAAGTTGTATTGAACAGTGATCAGATTTTAGAACTCTTAGCTGTTGATTTTCAGTGGTATGCACCAGCAAGTACCTCTTCATTTTTGTTTTCAGCAGATATAAATTTTGATATTGATCTTCTTGAGTGTGAGAAGGTTGAAATGGTTGCTGTTGAGTGTAACAATGCTATCCCTATTCTTGAATCAAGTTGTCCACTAAGAGATAGTATATGTGAGTCTAAAGATGAATGCACTGATGTCATTTATGATGAATATGAAGACTCATGTGTTGATCTTATTTTAGATTATAGTTTGCCTTGTGTGGAAGATTTGGAATCAAGTTATGATGGTGAGGGGGATGGTAAATCTGAACTTTCTTCTTTAAGTGTGCAGCTCTCAAGTGAACTATTATCTCTTACTGATTCATTTTCAAAAGTCCATAGTACTAATGAATGTTTTCTTCAGTATGAAAGTGTCCAGTCTGAATTTTACTTGGACGCATTTCATCATAGTATGCGGGATCTTGTTGAAAATGAAGTTTCATTCATGCAAACTAGTGATAAAAGTGTGCTTGCCGATTCTAGTTTTCATCTTGAATCATTTTCCTTCTCTTTCCATTTTAGTGATGATTTGAAAGTCAATGACAAGCATTTTCAATTTGATATTAGTGATCAGATGTTTAGTGCTGAAAGTGTTGACTGAGTTTGCAAGTTGATGAGAAAAGAACATAGATTGAATCAGGTAGATACGAGTGATATTTTCAGCTTGCCTCTAGTTGATGGAAGTGAAAATCCAGTATATGAAAGAGGTAAGTTTTCAGTTCAGTTTTGATGGCTTGTGGTCATGTGTCTAGTTTGTACAATTGCTTTCAGTTGTTTGCTTCAATTTGTACAATTGTTTCAGTTTGTTTCAAGCTTTCTTTCTTTAGTAGTTTGCTTTCAAAGTTGAGAGCCTATGGAGCCAAAAGGGAAAATTGTAAGAGTGAAGAAGTGAAGGTTATGTTTTGGGGGTGGTCTGCTTCTACCAGTGATTCTAGGATCTTACTGTGCCCGCAGGGGGCACACATCTCCAGATGGAGCCACTGTTGGCACTCTCAAAAATCTTTGAGATGCCATGATTCAAACGTGATGCAAATATCAAATTGATGATTCAAATGTGATGCATAGTCACCATTTTGTTGGTTCCCAAAATGGACTTTATGCTCTAACAGGAAACCAATGAATCTGAAACAGGACCTTGAAGATGGTTAGTCTTAAGTAATTGTAGTTCAGATTATTGGACCAACTATAGGGTCTTAGTATGCCCTCTTCTGCTTCTGGCTCTACAAAACCAAGGCAGGTTTACCTGGTCCAAGGTATTCTCTTTCTCTTTTGGACCTTAAATAATAGATAAATGATAAGAAGATTTAAGTATCAACCTAATACTCATAGGGTCTTTCCATTATCATAGGTAGGACACTTACAAATAGATGATTCAATGATTTTTAATAATATGTGTTCTACAAATCTGCATCAAGCTATGACAGATTAGTGCCTTATCCCATGTCAAGGAGTCACACATTCAACTGAAAATCATTCAAACAATAGGCCATTTCATTAGTGATTCTTATCATTATCCAACCGTATACCTGAATCCACAAGTGATTGACAAAGGACTTTGATTCTTTACTAGAAAGAAGCCTATGCACAAAACATTTGCATCACACAAAAGAAACAAGCTGTGAAGATGAACTCAACAAATAGACTGAATTGATATGGAAACAAACATAAGTATGGAGATAACTATGATGAAACATAACTCATTCCAAGATGGATAAGCTGCCAAACCCTATTGTTGTTTATTACAGGTGAAAAGATTGAAACCCATTACAAGAGATAAAAGAAAATCCTCATCATAGACATGAAAATCAGAGAAAACAAAACTGTGGAAGCTGAGAACTTGTAGATCTCCTTAGAGAGAAAAGTTTCAGAACCCTCAGAAAGACTAAAAAGGGAGGCTAAATAGAAGAAGAGACAAGAAATTAGGTCATTTCTCATTACTGGCAGCTGTCCATCTTCTTCCCCAAATCTGATCTTTTACAACCTTCAACTATCCTTTCTTTCTCGACCAAATTTCTTCCACCAAGATTGACCAACATAAAATCTAATCTCAAAATCTGATTCCTCATCTCGAGCCGGTTCCGGTGATATATAATACTTCATATTTTGGGTAAAATCTGATCTCCCAACCACTGAATCAAATCTTCCCACTATCGTGCATATCAGATTTTCATTTTTGAAATTTACATATAGTTTGAACCTTTACAATTTGGTTTATTTTCTGCACATAGATTTCAAAAAAAAGGGTGGGTCCCACACATGCCACATGGCACAACTTGGTTGGGTCGACCTGCCACCTTATCTCCACTTGGACACCATATTTCACATTTGCCACTTGTCACTTGTTGGTTGGCTTGTAACTCCACCTGGGCACTGAACATCAACCATATTTGCACCTCACCGAAGCACCACATGGAAGCTTGTCGCATGATCACATGGGCCAGAAATGGCCCATGCAATCATGTGACCACCTATGGATGAGCATGAATCCCAAGGTCAGATTTCCTGTAGTCACACACTTAGTCAAAAGTATATTAACTTTCTATGGGCCCCACTTGCTTATAGTTGCCTCTAAAGGAGCGTCTACTTCTTAGACAATATGGCTTTGAGTGTTTTGAGTTATAAATAACTTATTGTCCATTCCCATCATCAATGTGGGATAAATCCACTAGGTTTATAATAGCTTTTTGTTTCAAAATAATGCTCTGGAATGCACACCCAGCCTGGCCCACACATCCAAGAGGCCCATCACATGACTTCCCTCTTCTTTGCTTTACTAAACCCTCCGAGACTTCTTTCATTTAAACATCTATAGTATGCAAAACAAGGAGAATGTGGGATTAAGTTCCCAATACACAGTCAACTATTTTAAATGCCCCATGCCCACTCCATTCATGCTTTTGGCCTGTGAGTAGTGCTCACTGCAGGGCATCTTCACCTGTTAATTCCTAGCTATGCACGGAAACATTCTCTTCCCTTCTAGTGCGCAAGGATATATTGGAAGTAATACAAACTTCCTGAACATGCACACACACCCCATAGTCGGGCCTTTCAATGCCTTTCACTTGTTAAGCCTGCAAGCACATGAATGAGAGCATGCCTCATTGAAAGCGCACCTCATAAACTAGTGTACACCGTCAAAATGTACTTCAAATTTTACTTACACGGGAACTTTCATTTAAAAGCTGGCATCCATTTACATAGTGGCATCCATCATGCGTTGGTTTTATATTTATCATGCTCTGGCATCCTTGGCTACTTACGCTGGCATGTCTTCCTCACAAGTAAGTCAAAATACTACATTGGCATCCCCCAATGCTCTTTCACGCTATGTTTGACAGTCCCATTTTGATGATGCCACTCCTATGTATATGTGCAAGCTGCCTTTGGGACTCATGTAGCCTCTTCCCTTCTATTTTCCTCCAACCAATTTGGACTCCAAAATTTGATTAAAACTATGCAGTGTCGAGTTTCCCTTTGCATAATGTCCAAGCTTCATATTAATTTGCTCTTTGTAATATTCATAAAAAATCAACAACCTCAGGATACTTAATCACTGATGTTGGACACTTCATGTATGCCTTAGGAACAAGAAACATAAATGCCTTCACAGGGCAATGACCACTTCTTATCAACAATTCTACCTCACTATCAAGATTAGCTGAATTCGATGCCTTTGCATTGCCAAATGGGCAAATATCACTCTCACGCCCATGCCAAGCAAGAGCCTTGATAGAGGCCTTATGTGACTGTATCCTGTTCAAAATTCCTTGTATTGTGTTAATTCCTTCATTATAGCCAAGGAATCTCATTGGTCATGCTAGAGGTCATCTAGGACTGGTATTTGTGTTGTATCACCTATGGTAAATAGCAAAAGATGAGATATATAACTCATTCTGAAGATCTAGGTAAAATTGCCCAAGAACCTTTGATATGGCACACACACCAGCCATTTCTTGGAAACTCCTCCATACCTACGCACTCTTTATTTCAAACATTTCACACTTCAAGCACTCTCAGCATGTCATCCCTCATTTTTAACAAGTTGCAATTTGCACACCTGTGTGCGAGAATGTGAAACTCGAATTCTGAAGTAGTACCACAGTCATTTGCATGAATCCAAACCTTCTTATTCTGATAGGGTGTAGACAGTGGTGTTGCTGCAACCTCTTCGTCAAGTTTTTCCCATACTCATACTCTTGACATGTCACAAACTGATTTGGAACAAATGGGGCATGAGAATTGCAAATGTGGATGCATTTCCTTAAGACAATCCATACGAGTGGTATGGCCACAAAGGAGTACACTAATCTCCTTTGTAAACACAAACAAATACTCAAAGAAAATTGGACAACCATGATGCATTGCTCTTAGTTTATATTACTGGCTGTCTTTTTTACAAACATTGATATCCCCATTACTTATGTTGGCCCCTTCAATCTATTGGTAACCCCCATTTTTCTCAAACAATGGCATCCTCTCGACTGAAATCATTCCCTTTTTAGTTTCTGTAAAACCATCTCAATCACTCTCTAAAAGTTGTTTCTCTTGTTAATATGCCTCTGAATTTTCTACATCTTGCTTGAGAGATTCATCATAGGATATATGCGATCCTTCTTTCAAGATTTCTTCTATTGAACAAGCAGCCTCCTGGAGCAATTTAGCATCTCATACATCTGTAGCAGCATCATGTACAAAACCATTGCCTTGAGATACCATTCTTGAATTTATAAAAGCTTCCAAATCTCCCTTGCCAATTCATCACAAACATCTTCCATGAGCTGCCTTGCCTTCCTTTCATTCACACTTTTATGTTAATATTAATAACCATGAAGATTTGAAAAATTAAACTCAAAAGTCCATCTCGAACTAGAAATACTTGATGAGGTTAGCCAAGTCCAAAAGCGGGCCTGGCTAAATTTTTTTTCAATTCCATGTACCTAACCCTGATTATGGCTCTGTACATCTTCAACACACTTCAGGACCAAAATTAAATCAAACTTGCATCACTGAATGCCTCAAAAACATTATTTCTGTTAAGTGTCAAAACTGTGCCAGAGGGCTCAGGAAGTGGTCTCCAAAACTGATGAAAACACCTGATCTCATCCAGCCACCTAACAGGGATACTCTATGATGTAGATGAAATCATCTCCCTGAACAACGTCTCCTGACTATATATCAGAACTGAGAGATTTTAATTGTTGAAAATGGCACTTTCAAACTGCCGCTTGCAAATGACTGACAAATTTACAAAAATTGCAAATAGAATGGGCCTGGCAAACCGAGTTAATAGATTGGTAGAAGACCCAAATTGAGATTGGAGATAGTATGTCAACTCTACAATACAATGCAACAAGAAACTCTTCAAGACCCTTAACTGGTCAAAAGATATTAATGTGCAAAGTTGACCTCCGGGAAAAGATCTCAGGTACACTCAGAAAACAAAAGGAAACTACGAATAGAACAGCTTATGAAAACTGACTTAATGGATTGATCAAGATCTCAAACTAAAAACATAAGTTCTTTGTCAGGATTACAAAGTGAGGCAGCAATCAGAAAGCTCATCGGATCAATTGGCCAAAAGTTAATCAACTGCAAAGTAGGCCATCTGGAAAAGATAACTGAATGCACTCTATCCAAAATATGAAGTTTACAAACGGATTTGATCCTAAAAACTAATCAAATGGATTCGTTAAGAGCTGAAAATGGATAGGCTAATAGAAAAATTGTCTACAATCCAATGGAATGATTCTTTTTAATTGATCAATCTCTATCCATGAATTGTAGACCTCTGAACAAGGCCTCCAACAAAATTGTGAAAAGTGTAATAGGTAGATTTATACGAAAGACCTCCAAATGGGTAGGTGCAAAATAGATCAAATCTGACTATAGGGAGCTAAAAACTAAAACTTAAGTGATCTGATGTACACTAAAGACACTCACCACTTGGTTTTCCATGACACTTATCAGGGCATCAGATATTCATCCTTAAACTAGGCCCTTCGAATCAATTTGACACTTAGGCAAATTCCAAAACTACAAACTGCCTAAGAATGAGATCCTACAAACGTGATGCAAATATCAAATTGATGATTCTAGGTGACTGAATGATGTTTATGTAGAGTGTAAAACACTTCACTCGCATGATAGGGCTTAGGAATCACTCAGTATATGCATCCCCTTGAATCAGAAATAGGCACTATAACAAGTTTTGAATCATGGCATCTCAAAGATTTTTGAGAGTGCCAACAGTGGCTCCATCTGGGGATGTGTGCCCCTTGCAGGCACAACAAGATCCTAGAATCACTGGTAGAAGCAGATCATCCCAAAAACATAACCTTCACTTCTTCACTCTTACAATTTTCCCTTCGGGCTCCATAAGTTCTCAACTTCGAAGGCAAACTACTAAAGAAAGAAAGCTTGAAACAAACTAAAACAACTGTACAAATTGAAGCAAACAACTGAAAGCAACTGTACAAACTGGACACATGACCACAAGCCATCAAAACTAAACTGAAAAATTACCTCTGTCATATACTTGATTTTCATTTCCATCAACGAGAGGCAAGCTGAAAATATCACTCGTATCCGCTTGATTCAATCTATGTTCCTTTCTCATCAGCTTGCAAACTCAGTCAACATTTTTAGCACTAAACATCTAATCACTAATATCAAACTAAAAATTCTTGTCATTGACTTTCAAATCATCACTCAAATGGAAAGAGAAGGAAAATGGTTCAAGATGAAAACCGGAATCGGCAAGCACACTTTTATAACTAGTTTGCATGAATGAAACTTCATTTTCAACAAGAGCCCGTATACTATGATGAAATGCATCTGAGTAAAATTCAGACTGGAAACTTTCATACTGAAGAAAACATTCATCAATACTATGGACTTTTGAAAATGAATCACTAAGAGATAATGGTTCACTTGAGAGTTGCACACTTAAAGAAGAAAAATCAGATTTACCGTCCCCCTCACCATCATAACTTGATTCCAAATCTTCCACACAAGGCAAACTATAATCTGAAATCTGATCAACACATGAGTCTTCATATTCATCATAAATGACATCAGTGCATTCATCTTTAGACTCACATATACTATCTCTTAGTGGACAACTTGATTCAAGAATAGGGATAGTGCTGTTACACTCAACAACAACCATTTCAACCTTCTCACACTCAAGAAGATCAATATCAAAATTTATATTTGCTGCAAACAAAAATGAAGAGGTACTTACTGGTGCATACCACTGAAAATCAACAGCCAAGAGTTCTGAATTCTGATCACTGTTCAATACAACTTCATCTTCATCAATCATACTTTCCTGTGGATTACATGACTGATCATGAGAATATTCAGTTACTTCTTCATTAATAACAAAATCTGAACATACAGACATGTTTTCATCACATGTATCTCTTTCATAACTAGAAGTTGAAACTTGAAAAGCTTGAACAAGAGCACAATCTTCATCAGATGCATTATAACCATTTTCATGGAACTCATTTAGATCCCCCTTAGTGCTGTCCTAAAAGTACCCTTCATTGAAAAAATTGTCTTCCATCCAAGTGTTACACATATTCATCTTTTCATGCATTGAAAACAAATGATCTTTAGAATCATGAAGAGCCTTATCACTTAATGATGCATCTCCTTCATCCCGACTTTCATTGTCTTCATTGTCAGCATCATAAAATTCAAAACAAAATGTGTTTTCATACTTAACACCACAAGCATCTTTCGGCAACTTGTTTATTTTTACAGCAGCCAACAATCTTAAATCCACAGGCCAATCAACTGACTTGGGCATGTAAATGCTACAAAATAATTTAGGTCACGAGGACTCCTTGGGTCTAAGAGAAAGGGGAATGTCTATGATTGAATCAATGAATCTTCTACAACATGAGACAAGAGTTTCTCCCCTATCCCCTTTCATTTTATCTCTGATATAAATGAGGATCTGCTCCTCAAGCCTTGTTTCCAAATCCTCAACTTCCTCAAGAACTTCTTCCAAGACTGTTGAGTTTGATTCAAATATGAACTCCTCATTCAAATCACACCAACTCACATCTTCAGTGGGATACATTTTTTGAACGTGATATTATGATTTCTTCACAAAGATGTGGTTACAAAGTTCTTGAAACATACATACTCAAAACTAAAATGAAACTAAAATCCCAGCAATGAAGTAAGTAAAAAAATATGTTTTATCCTTTTCTTGGTGACTTTCTTCACCCAATAAGGAACATGCATAAACTGAAAAATATATTGCATCTCATACTTTAAATTTCACACTAGAGGAGCACTAACTGCCTTTGATCCTTTTGCTCATCTTAAAACTAAAACTCACCCACAAACTGAAAAGTAGGGATGCTGAATCACTTGATGTCTCATATCCTTTCTTCACTGAATACACTTTCAAAATAGACAGAAAAAATCTGAAGCACTGGTGCAGAGATAGAGTCGCCACCCAAATAAGATTGGGAAAAATATAAAGTTTTGCAAGGAACACTCACAAAGCTTTAGCAATGTAAACACGGATTCTTTCCTCAACAAGACACTTTCAGATGATAGATTTTACCTCAAAGACAAAACAATATCCTCTATACTCTAGACTAAAATCAATACAACTTTGTGCAATTCCAATGGACAAACTTATTGGATATGATAAATGAGAAGGCCAGGAGTCCAGCTCAACTTGTACCTGTGTCATTTGTAAGATTTATGATGCTATTCCCCAGTAGAGTCACCATTTTGTTGGTTCCCAAAATGGACTGTATACTCCTATAGGCAACCAATACATCTACAAATTTTGAGGATTGGTTAGATCCAAATATTTAGCTCTAGAGGTGATTGGACCAACTGTAGGGACAAGAATGCCCTCTACACTTCTGGCTCTGCAAAACTAAGGAAGGTGCTCCTAATCCAGTAAAAACAATACTTATCTCACTAATCACTGACTAGATTTAAATGTAACAGATGAATGATAAGAGAAACCTAAATGATGACCATTCATTCATAGATTTTTCACTATCACTAGGTGATAATTTATTCTGCAAATCACTGAACTTCAAAGAATTTCAAAAATTTTATGCTTTAAGATGGAAATACCAGTATAATCCTTTTAAACATTTATCTCCATGAGAAGAACTTCACTGCCGGCCAGTGTCTTATCCATTGGGCTACACCTCCACTGCAAGACTATTATACATGAACAAATATACTAAACTTTGAAAGATTTATTCCCCTTTGAAAATTTTAATCACCATGTGGTGGATTTTATCAAAGGTTCCTAGATTCACACTACTTACTGATGCATCCTTAAGAAAAAATTTAAAGAATTTATGTCACATTCAAAGCTTATTTAATCTGATCCTGGATCAGAGATGAGAAATGTAGACATACACACAGAGATCATCTATGCAATGAATTGGAACAATTCATAACTCAAACAGAAATACTCAAGGAGAGATATAAATCCCAGATTTTATTCAAATGCTATATTATATCATGCTCACAAAATGCTTTATAGTATAACCTTTTGAAAAATAACTTGAAACAAAAAATATTGTGCTTTTATACAAATAATGTCTAAAAATGGTCTATGATATCCCAGACTCAAGAAACTTATCAGTAAAATTGATCAAGTTCTCAGTCCTTTTTCACTGATCCTGGTAATCCTTTTATAGAAAATAAGGATTGCAAACAAGCTTCAGATCTTTCTAGAAAAGACAAGAAAGGAGTTCTCATATAAGACAAAAAATGAAAATAGAAACTTTCTTGTTACAAAACGTTGAGATGGATCGTAAAGATGAGCGCCAAAATCTTGCAATAGCTCCCAAGGTCAGTTCAACTTCTGCCAGGTGTTGTATCGGTATCTATGATAACTGCTTGATGTCTGTATCCTTGTTAGCTTTGATCTTGAGGGTTTGGAATATTTCCACCTACTACCTCTTTATTTGATGCTTCTTCTTCTTCTGAACCCTTTGAGGGATATGTTGATTCCCAAGTCATATAGGTCTCTTCACTTGGCCAATGAAAGGTAAGGACTTCATCCTTCTTCGGTAATAATTTTTTCCACTCAGCAACCAACTGGTGAACCTCTATTCTTAAATTAGCAAAATGCATCCTAGCATCTTGAAGGAGTTCAACAAGTTGTATGAATGGGGTATTATCATCTGTACATAAAATGGAGTCTACTTTAGACAATACTTGTCTATCTATTTTCTCTGTCCATTGATCTTCATCTTTAATTACCCCAGCTGCCTTAATAAGACCAGGAAAAATTTGAAAATAATCTTGGAAATATCTCACCCTTAGATTTTTGATCTTCTTCTTATACTCCCCCTATTTACCTCAAAATCAAAAAGATCCTTAACAAACTTGTAAGTGTTTGTTAGCTCTATATCCACAATACATTTATCCTTAAATAGATCAAATCTAACTATAGGGAGCTAAAAATTGAAACTTAAGTGATCTGATGTACACTAAAGACACTCACCACTTGGTTTTCCATGACACTTATCAGGGCATTAGATATTCATCCTTAAACTAGGCCCTTTGAATCAATTTGACACTTAGGCAAATTCCAAAACTACAAACCACCTAAGAATGAGATCCTACAAACGTGATGCAAATATCAAATTGATGATTCCAGGTGACTGAATGATGTTTATGTAGAGTGTAAAACACTTCACTCACATGATAGGGCTTAGGAATCACTCAGTATATGCATTCCCTTGAATAAGAAATAGGCACTATAACAAGTTTTGAATCATGGCATCTCAAAGATTTTTGAGAGTGCCAATAGGTCCTAAAACCTAGCAACGATGAAAAATTCATTAAGAATGGTAAACCCCATGAAACATTGACCTGAGTCTTGGAAGGAGTTGAAACATGCGACGTTGATGAAGTGCTTTGCATTATAATTCCCTTCCTCTTTTTATTTTGATATCTTGCTAACCAGAAAACATCGTGTGCTCTAGTAGAAGATTGGGAAATAATTGATGAGGAAGATGATAACGATAGCGTGAACCCCATGCTTAGGCTCCTATGTTTCATGCACATTGGTAGGAGTTATGTTGAATATGTTGCAACACCCATTTCACTTCCATGGACTTGAATGGTTGAGTGTTTGTGGAGAAGAAGCAGGACACCTCCATTCACAACCTTGGGGTTAGCGGCGACAATAAATAAATTTTCACAAGACACATTTCATCTGACATTTGTATTTAAGCGGCTCCTTATTTTAGTGGAAAACTAGATGCTAACCAAAGTCAAGAGATGTATGCCCTTCCTATGCTTGAATTCTTACTAATCATAAAGATGCAATAATAGATGTTAATAGATGCCAGTCGCTGGCTCAACAAAGGCCATGTTATAAATATTTTTGGTGGACCATCTACTCATGGAGAAAATATCTTAGGAATTCAGTTGGTCACTATAGAAGTTGCTAGACGTCAATGCTTGGAAGATATCCAGGGAATCAATCAAGGGAGGAAAGGAAATTGTAGAACAATTGGTGGAAAGTAGACATGTAAGTGGAGAATACAGAAGCTTAGCACTTGAAGTTCAATTCAGAGAATATCATCTAGAAACTCTCTCAATCTCATTTTAAAAGGTAAACTCTTTATATACTAATCACTTCCCATCATTGATGAGAAGTTGGAGCAAATAATTGATTAATCAAGCCATCCTACTGATCATTGTTGTGAGATTGAGATGGTGTGAATAACTAGTGTGAGATAGACCCATCACCACGGTGGAGATGAACTAGAAGTTATAATAGAACTTGTCTACATATAGTCAACAAAGTGTGTGATTAAAGGTGGAAGAAATACAGGAGTTCCAGACTGGGTCTGGGTGATATCAAGCATTGAAGATGAATAGAATAAGAGGGAATTTGTAGGAGTTTAACTCATGACCAATCCCTTCCTCCATGAGATGACACCTATCAATATGGGTGGCATCAAATAATTTATTATTTCTACTTTATAACTATATTCAGATAGTCAAAATTGATGGAGATTTAATTGATATTGGGTTTGTGTGCAAGGTTAGATATTTTATTTCATTCTATATGTGGAATATCCAGTGAGTACATTTTGTGGAGAGTTCCCTTGGTAGAGCATCTACATGCTAAATAGATTGAATAGGATGGGAATATTTGCAAAGGATTAGGGCTCTTTCAAATTTAAGAGCTCTAATACATTAGTTTGAGAGTTCCCACTTTATGTGATCAATCGATAATGAGGAGGCTCACATTCTTATTTCAATTGAAGGCTCTATTTCTCAAGGGGTTCAACTATTTCCTCTAGGCTGTTATTCCTTAACTACATGAGATTAGTATTTTCTTTTAAGTTCAATTTCCAAGTATTGTATTTCTAATCTCTTATTTTTATTTCTATACATATTATAAGAGTCATTTTCTTTGACCTTTTCTTTTCCCTTCAAGGATGTGCTTACAGGAAAAGGAAGATTTATATCACATTCACAAGAAGTCTGATGAACCATTAGAGGAAACCTTTGACAATAAGGTTAAATGTTAATGTTAGTACTCAAAGCTTTAGATGGAAGCTAGATTATCATGAATGTTTGGAGTTTTCTATGTCTGGGATAAATCCACAGTTTATTACATTCACTCATGTTACTATGGAATTAGACAAGTACATTTGTGTATAGGAAATCACTCTTGCATTGAATAAATGATCATGTACCAGATGATGAGAGTCTCTTAAAACAAGATAGTTTCATGATTGGGGCCATGTATGATTCTGTAACAAAGGGAGCTACTAGGGGATCTCCCAAAATTGATTTTCAAGGATCTTAATCATTCTGATTTAGAAGGGTAGATCGAGATGGAATCCTTAGTGACCAGGAAACTATAAACAACAAAGAATTGTGATTCAAATAATATAGTTCCATGTATGTGGGCTAGAAGACCTTAATGCAAATATCTAGAGGTCATGATAGATGAATAAGTTGTTGGATCAAAGGGAATTCAAGAAAAGAGCTTGATATAGACTAAATAACAAAGACTCGACCTACTAGAGTGAAGTCAGAAGGTTGATATTAGATTCATAGGGAGTATAATAGTTCATCTAAAACAACCTTGGATGAGGAGGTGAGGAGATTGTTACAAGACCTTAAAGGAAGCATCCAGAAGTCTATGATCATGAGATTGAGTCTCATGTGTGTTGGCTAAAATGCCTTTATGCTAACTCCTACATAGCTTGGGGTTCACCTAGAGTCATGCAAACTATATAAGAGATATAGCGCATAAGTATGCTATTCAAGGTACATTATCCCTACATAACATATGGCTGATATTCTCACCAAGTTTCTTGCTAGAGGTAAGGTTGTCTACCTTCGAGATAAACTTGGCATGTTGAAGAATGAAGCCTTAGATGAAAAGGAGTTTCATCTACTATCTTGTATGTTATTGCATTCTTCTCCTTGATAGAGAAGTCTAAGGTGAAAGCCCTTGTTTCCACCCTTTGGGATGAGCCATGATGGATCCACCCTTTGACATGATTCAAGGTGGATTTCACATGTGTGACTCCAGGACCTATGGGCCCTCCTATGAACATTGGAGAAAGGTGATGAATTTTTGACAATGAACACTTGTATTTGATATTACAAGGTGACGATCTTGTAATAGAGATTCGTTATGGTAGATTTTTTGTCTGTACACATACCATAATAGGATTTTATGTAAATGGAATGTAATTTTCTTATTTACTATATCCTTGTATCATGATCTAAGGTGATATGAAAATTAGGTATCACAATCTAAGGTGATTCCTCATATCAAGGTGATATGAAAATTAGGTATCACGATCTAAGGTGATTCCTCATATCAAGGTGATATTGAAAATTGGGTATCACATGTTAGGTGGTTCCTCATATCACATGTTAGGTGATATTGAAAACTAGGTATCACATGTTAGGTGATTCCTCATATCACATGTTAGGTGATATTGAAAATTGGGTATCACATGTTAGGTGATATTGAAAACTAAGTATCACATGTTAGGTGATTCCTCATATCACATGTTAGGTGATATGTAAAGCTTGGTATCACATGTTAAGTGATGCTTCATATCATGAATTATGTGATATATAATACTCTATATCACAATTTAGGTGATACTTCATATCACAATTTATGTGATATGTAATTTCTTAGTATCCATATGAATCATATTAGGATCCTTCTGAACTTAGTATTACATATTGATTGGACCCTATGAAACATATCACATAGTGACATGTCTCTACATAAAATTAGTATTCATATGATAGACATCATGTGAGGTATTGTCATTAGACATACCGTGGATATTTAATAGCTATGGTGAACATCATGTGACTTGATATTCTTGCATATACCATATCTCTTGATATCACAGTGGGGTGATATCTCCTCTCTTTCATAATTAATGATTTATTACCTTGATGGATTTTTATCTTCTCTAGCTAAGATGGAGTGCTGATGTTTTGTATGGCTATAGTTAGGGTCATATGTGTTGACAAGGGAGAGCACAACACATTCTGTTTGATCATCCTCCCTAGCTAAGAGGGAGTGTTAATGTTTGTAGCTTCAGTCATATGATCACTTAGAATACATATAAAACTTAGATATTGATTAATAATAATATATTGTATTTATATATATGATATATATATGCTATATTAAATATATTATTATTAATATATATTATTCAAATTTATATTATTCTAATATATGATTGATTAATGAAATATTATAAAATGAATAGACATGTCCCATGAAGGGACATGTCTCTCCTAGCCTCATTCCCAATATAAATAAGAGAGATTGTTGCATTTGGAAAATACATACCGTATTCAATTTAGGTAGTGCTATTACATTTGCAGCGATCCTAAAATCTCAACACCTTCAATGGCTTCTAATGGATCTCCTTGATGACTTGAATGCTTGAATGCTTGATCTTCTTTATTTATTGCACTTGAGAGCTTGAGAGATTAAGAGATGAGATGTGAGATGGAGAAAATGAGAGAGGAAGGCTCCCTTTTATAGTGATCTAGGGCACAAGAGGGGCCTCATAGAAAACAATAATTAAGGGCCCATGGCACAAAAATCTAGAGAGGTGCACATGGAGAGGAAATTAAATTAAAGTCTTGACACAAAACTCTAGGAGGGGACCACCCTTAATATAGAAATAAAATAATTATTTAAGAGCCTTGTTACAAAATTTGAGGTAAGGCCAACCCCAAAGTTAATTTGAGCATTAGGCACAAAAATCAAGAAAGGATAATCTCCAATAATAAATTAGGAATCCTATACAAATATCGAGAAAGGTCCACCTCAAATATTAATTTGAGAATTCGACACTTAATTTGAGAAATAGTGGCCCCGAAGAGGGAAAATGCAAGATTTTGATGAAATCCTGAAATCGGAAGCTAACACCAAAGATCCCAGACCCTAGGGTCAACGTCAAGCTCAAAATTGACTAGGTTAGGATCGAGGTCAACTTTGACACCATAAGGTTGACTTTGACCTTACGGTCAAAAACCTTAGGTTCATAGTCTAGAATGCTAGGAAAATGCTAGGAAGAAGTGGAAAATTGGGTAGAATAGGGGAAAAGCTAGATCCAAATTGAATATCCATTCAAGGCATTCAACATGACTCCAAACCACTTAATTAGAGGGCTAAATGCTCTTACCATGGAAGTGCTTCCATTTTAAGATGATACATTAAGCCCCCACTTTAGCAAGAGTATGGACTCGATGCAAACTCTTGGTAAAGGAGATCATAAAGAAAAAGATAATATTATTGAAATCAAAGGGACAAAGGAATCCTCAAGCCCCCAGAGACTCGAGTCTTTGTCAACTCCAAGATTACAATAAGAGAGACATCACTAGAAGAAGATAGAAAAGGGAAGAGAGGAGTGGTTAGCTCACCCAGTAAGATGTGTGTATCTTATTGTGAACCACAAAAGGATAGGATGGCCCACCAAGAAAACACTTGATAGTCACCCCATAAAGTTGTGCACCTTCTGGTGGCTTTGTGCATGTATGTAGTACGTCTTCTAATGAATTTTATAAAGTAGCCATGGATCCACCTTCTTATATCACCATGGAATACAAAATGCGTGTCTCCTCAGGATTTAGAAACTTATGTGTGTTACCTTTAGAAGGTTTAGCATATTGGAAATGCGTGTCCTTTCAGGATTTAGCAACTTATGTGCGTTACCTTCCAAGATTTAGCATATTGAAAATTTTGAAAAATGCATGTCTCCTCAGGATTTAGCAACTTATGTGCGTTACCTTCAAAAGATTTAGCATATTTGAAATTGGAAATGCGTGTCTCTTTAGGATTTAGCAATTTATGTGTGTTACCTTCTGAGATTTAGCATGCTGCAAGACAAAAGGTTAGAACAAAAATACATAATATAGAATGAGGGAGGCCGTATATATGCCCCCCTCCTTAATATGGAAAAAACATACTATTTTGACATGTTAAGGAAAGAAAAGAACAAGGATAAAGCCTTCTTCAGCATCAAGAAAATATCCATAGACAACACCCAGTCCAAGCCAAGAAGGTCTTAGCTCCTATGAGGCCATGGAAGGGATGAATGCAAAGAGATATCATGCAAGAAGTGAAAAAGTAACCCTTGTGAGGTATAGCACACTGTTCAACTTCCAAGGTGAGAGACTTATCCACCATGGAAACCCAATGTCAAACAATGAAATAGGTTGTGATCAAGGACAAAGATCCTCAATGCAAACCAAAATGTTCATGTATGATTGGATATCACATAATAGATAGATACTGCTTAACCAAGGAAATAGGTGAATCCCAGAAAGATGGAAAAGAAGGAAATGACATCCTTGCCCCCCAAGTGTAGGAACAAGGATGGAAGGAGACCTATTATATCACTCACAACACTATGCAAGACAACGAGCCCCCAAGTATTAGGCTACCATTGTTGACATAATGTGGAGTTCCATAATAGGAACATAAATGTTATTTAGAAAAAATAGTATTGAAATACAACTCATTTCGACATGATATATAAATAACATTACTATCAATGAGCTGCCTAATCTTATAATGTAAAGCTTGACATTCATTAGTAGAGTGATCATGAAATCTATGATATAAACCAAAAGGAAGAGTCTTCAATTGTGGACTACGTTTCTTTTTTCATTTAGGTCTAGTAATCATCTTAGCACGAAGGAGTTTAGGAAAAAGAAATTCTTGGTCAAAGTCCTTTAATAGGTTCATCATGTTTTGAAGTGTTATTCGAGATTTTGTTAACATTGATTTGTTGTTTAGGATTAAATCCCGATCCATAAGAATGCTCATGCCCCCCAGTGTGTAAGGGCATTTGAATTCCCTATTTATGCTTAGCACATCCTTGACCATTAAATCCTTATTTAACTAGGAAATAATAACCAGGACCATAACACGAAGCCATATCAGAAGGAGTCAATGCAACTTCAGTAGTCACTATATCATCATTAGTAGGTTTGATAGGTTCATTGTGGGTGGAAGTAGCGACAAAGTTATTACAAAGGGGTTTAGATGTAAAAACTCACTATTCAAACTCTCTTTGTTTCTTCATAAAATCAAGATCATTAATCTTATACTCTCCAAAAAAGGTAGGACTAAAATCCAAGGTTCCCCAATCATCATCAGGAAGAGCATTAGAGGAAGGAGGATTATTATTAGAAATAGGAGTAGTGTGAGTTTGATTATTAAGACAAGGATTAGGTGCATCATCTGCATGAAGTGAATACATCTTGTTATTATGTATAAACTTGACTTTACGGTGAAGGGTGGAAGGAACAACATGCATCTCATGCAACCAAGGTCTACCCAAAAGAAGGTTATAATTGAGAGGTCTAGGCATAAATGAATGGGTGTATTTAGGATGACCGGTCCTACTTTAATAGGTAAGGTAATGATGCCTAAAGTGTTCTTAGCAATGTTATCAAAGCCATGTATAGCAACATTATCAGGTTGAATAGTTGAGAGATCGGTGTTAATTTCTTTTAGCATGTCCACGTTACAAACATTAAGCCTAGATCCGTTATCAATCAAGGTCCTACTAATGATACTTTTATTGATAGAAACAACAACCATAAGAGCATCATATTGATTTTGAACTTCTTTAGAAGGTAAATCCTTTTGAGTAAATACAATGTCAGGAGGACCCGACGTAGCATGCATGCATTCTAAGAAGTTATTGATGTTCTCTTGATTAGGAGGTGGAGTAGGAAGAGTTGCTAGAGCTTTTTGCAAGGCTTCATAGTAGGTAGGTGAAGTTTGAAGAAGCTCCCATAAAGAAATCTTGGTAGGAGTATTTTGTAATTGGGTTATCAAATCATACTCCTTGCTAGGAAGACGAGGTGGAGGAGGAAGAATAGGTTGAGAAGGTGGTAAAGAAGTAGAAACCACTGGATTAGGTTGAGGGTTATTCCTTGTATGATATGTGTGAGCTATAGAATCTTGATCATTGAAAGAATTCATAGGTTTACCTTTGACAGTAATGTGAGGAAAACCTTTGACAGTCAACAAGGGTTTAGGATAAACCATTTTAGTTGTCTCAACACTACAAATATATTCACAAGAAGGAAGAAAAGAAGACATCCTAGGAGGAGATGAGGTAAGATGTTGATTCTCCATAGGATCATCACTAAAAAGGAGAGCATTAAGGGAATTCATATTATTCTCCACTAATGCCTCATCACTAGAAGGAATCTCAAATGGAGGTAAAGCATATATAATGTCATCTTATTTCACTAGAATGTCTACATGTGTTTTAGAAAAAGAGTTATCATCATGTATCAATATGTCATCTATTAATAAATTACCCTCTTGTATTAAAGCTTCTTTGTGAGGAGAGGATAAATCAATGTCGTTATCCAAGGGATCATCCAAAATGGTTTCATGAGGAAGAGAGTAATCAACATCAAAATCCAAAGGTTCATCCCAAATAGGAGGATTATCATCCCTACCAATAAAGCACAATTTAGGATCCCTAGAGGGGAAAGAAGGTAAATTATATCCTAAAGTAGGCTCATAAAAAATACATGTATTAGGAGAAGAATTAACATCAATCCCCAACTCATCTCCATAAAGATAAATATGATGGAGAGATAGATTAAAGTCATCTTCTTTCTCTGATACATCCTTACAAGGTAATTCAAGAGAGGACAAAGCATAATCACACGCACTAGATAAAGTCTTTCTAGGTGGAACATCATGCAATGGTAAGGTAAGAGCAAAATGTTGTGTAATCCCAAAAGTTATAGAAGAATGTTTGGAAAACACTTGAAATAACTTGTGCAACATGATAACAAATAAATAAGTGCATAGAAAATAGATCTAGATATATCAAAATGCATTCAAATGAAACGTATAAGCATGAAAAGTAAATCAAACACAATAGGGCATCTAATTCCACAAAAGAAAGAGTTGTTGCAAATGACTTCACCAAAATGTAATAGATAAAATGTGGATGGGGTCCTAGAACAAAGGTTTGCACATAAAAAAGACCCCAAGACCAATATTTTACACTTACATGAAATTGTATTGATATGGAAAGTAAATGTAGATGATTAATGTTGAAATTAAGAAATAAAGGTACTTACCTCTGAAAAAGAATCAGCTGAAAATCCTAACAAAAGATCTCAAAAACTATTGATTCTCACTTTTTCAAATCGAAATTGTGAGATCTACAAAACCCAGAAATCTTTTTCTAAGATGAGATCAGGTCGACTTTGACTTTGTTTGCAGATCTCAAAAGTTTGTCAAAAAGGGTATCCAAATCCACTCTCAGATCTGAAATTCCGCACCTGTACCTGCAAGAAAAATGGTTTTGTTTGTTGGGGGGAAGGGGTTTGCCTTAGTCAAACCCCAATTTAGGAATTAACCTTGAAATTAAATTGAAATTGCTAGAATAAACAAAATAAATGGAACAATTCACCTTGCTTGAGTTGAAACCCTTGTGGAGGATTCAAATACTTGAATCCACAAGAATGGATGAATGTAGAATCAAATATAGGATGTCTCCAATCAATTTTATTTAGATCTTCAACACCAATCTTGAATGGATCTTGAATTTGGAAGAGGCTTGAATGGAAATAGAGGAATCTTCAACAAGAGAGCTCCATAGAGTGTGAATCCTTCAATGGCTTCTAATGGATCTCTTTGATGAATTGAATGCTTGAATGCTTGATCTTCTTGCTTGCACTTGAGAGCTTGAGAGATTATGAGATGAGATGCGAGATGGGGAAAATGAGAGAGGAAGGCTCCCTTTTATAGTGATCTAGGGCACAAGAGGGGCCTCATAGAAAACAATAATTAAGAGCCCCTGGCACAAAAATCTAGAGTGGTGCACATGGAGAGGAAATTAAATTAAAGTCTTGACACAAAAATCTAGGAGGGGACCACCCTTAATATAGAAATAAAATAATTATTTAAGAGCCTTGTTACAAAATTTGAGGGAAGGTCAACCCCAAAGTTAATTTGAGCATTAGGCACAAAACTTGAGAAAGGATAATCTCCAATAATAAATTAGGAATCCTATACAAATATTGAGAAAGGTCCACATCAAATATTAATTTGAGAATTGAACACTTAAACTGAGAAATAGTGGCCCCGAAGATGGAAAATGCAAGATTTTGATGAAATCCCAAAATTGGAAGCTAACACCAAAGATCCCAGACCCCAGGGTCAAGGTTGAGCTCAAACTTGACTAGGTCAAGATCGAGCTCGATCTTGACCTAGTCAGGATCAAGGTCAACTTTGACCCCATAAGGTTGACTTTGACCTTATGGTAAAAAACCTCAGGTTCATAGTCCAGAATGCTAGGAAAATGCTAGGAAGAAGTGGAAAATGGGGTAGAATAGGGGAAAAGCCAGATCTGAACTGAATATCCATTCAAGGCGTTCAACATGACCCCAAACCACTTAATTGGAGGGCTAAACACTCTTACCATGGAATTTCTTCCATTTTAAGATGATACACATGGTATATCTCTAGTCCAATTGTCAGATTACTTCCCGCAGGGGAATGGTCAGGCAGAGTCCAGCAATAAGAACCTTATTGCTATAATTCAAAAAATGTTGGGTGACAATCCTTAGTGATTGGCATAAAAAGATGCATGAAGCCTAATGGGATGATAGAACCACTCCAAAGATGGAAATTGGCATGACACTGTTTGAACTCATCTATGGAATAGGAGCTCATGTGTCTCTACCTTTGGAACTCTCCACTACTAAGTTGTATGCCATGATTGAAGAACAACATTTCCAAAATGCCTTGGAAAAGCATATCATGTACCTGAATAAGTTGGAGGAAGAAGGGAATGACTTAGTGGGTCATATTACAGAACATCAATTAAAGGTCAAACAAATTTTTTACATGTGAGCTCGTACTTGTAAATTTATGGAGGGTGATGAAGTTCTATTATGGGATAAAAGAAGGGTGCCTGAAGGATCTCATGGGAAATTAAAGTCTTTATGGAAAGGCCCATTTATCATTTCAGAAGCAATTGGTACAAATGATTTTTTCTTGTCCTACCTGGATGGTGTAAATATTCCTTTCACTTATAACGAACAAGATCTTAAATTGGTCAAGCTCTAATATTGTCACCAGTTCCCGCCCTTGTATATAATAGGTAGTTTTCCCTTCTTTCCTTTTTGGTGTGTCTATGTGTGTAGTTTCTTTCCCTTCATTACTTTTTCTTTGCAAAACCAGTTCTTCAGAGTTCTCTGTATATTTAACAACATGCAGTTCCCATCTAGAGCTGATGTTAGGGTCATTTAGAGTCACCATGTAAAAAGTGCCTTTGACCCTTTATTTGTTCATTCCTTTAAAGCCTAGTTCAACGTCTTTCCTTTTTAGTCTTGCATCAACATCTCTCTAATGTCTTCCTTGTCTTTAAATCACCTAAGTGTAACCTCCAAGCTCATCTTCTTCAAAGTCAGTATTCCTCGATCAAGTATCTTCAGGTCTTATCCTTCTTATGAACCACTTTGAACCACTTTGAACTCTGGTTCAAAGTAGTTCAAAGTAGTTCGATCAAATATTTTTTTTCTAACATTGGAAAATGCAGGTGGGGCCTTGGTCCATGTCATCATCTAGTGGTGAACCAATTCAAACCTGTTTGAACCTTGGTTTGAAGTAGTTTGAAGGAGTTCAAGAGGGAATAGCGGTAAAATTAAGGAGTGATGTGACATCCAATGAGGTGGACAATGTGAATGGGTAGTGAAGTTATTATTGGGTTTGAAGTACACATAGTTTTGAAAAGACAAAAACTACGGGGGAAATCCAAATTAATGATTTGAATTTTTGTGAAAGTCATCTCAAGCACGAGTGGAGGGGTGATATTTAAAGTAAGTTAATGATGTTTTGAAAGGTTGTGGAGTTTAGCGGTAGTTTTTTGTCAAATCACTATGTCTTTTCACTTCACTTGAATCAATGCCATCATTTAATGCCACCCAGGTCAAAACTTTGTGGTAAGATTTTTAGATTATAAATACTCCTGTAAGCTCTCTTATTTCCATTATAAGATTGTGGAGTCTCGGCTATGGAAGAAGGAAGTTTTTTTCTTAAGTTGATGGAAAACAAGTAGCTACTAAAAGCCTTCTTTTTGTTTCTTGTTCCTGTATAGTAGTGTTTTTCCAAAGGGGGGTGTTGTTTTTTGTCTGATTTCGCAAAGAGAAAATGAGGTCCAATATGCATTTCTTTGTAACTCCTACAAACCTAGGATGTCATGCTCAAGTAATCACGGACTCCGATTTATTAGGATTTGAAGTAGAAAAAATGGTTGGCAACCTCATAGATTCTACAATGAAAGATTATAGTCTAGAATTCTTATCTAGTGGGTTACTTGAAGCTACAACTTTTCCTCCAGCGGTAGTGAGTCTAGAATTAATTTAGCAGTGCATAAATCATTACGATATTAAGTCTAAATGTATAGTGAATGCTGGAGGTCAAACCCTTTTGTTTGTGACCAAAGAAACTATAATGTCCATTTTCAAGATTCCAAAGGAAGCTTTTGCTAGTTTTACCCCCACCCAGTCGCTCACCCAGTTTCCAGAAAATATTGATAAAAATCGCTGTCATATGGCTCAAAAATGGACTAAGATTTTCTACAAGGGTGGTTCCAGGTTGCTCAAGGTCTTAACCAAAGATCATATGAAGCCACACGTTCATGATATATTGGTTCTTTTGCATTGAGTGAAAGGTTCAGAACAAGTTCTCCATTTTGAAGACTGGATGTATCACTTCATAGAGATAATTTTGGAAGGAAAACAAAATCTCGATTGGGCAAAAATCATTGTTGGTTCTTTAAGAGATCAACTTAAGCAATCTCAGATGATAAAGAAGGAATTATACATGTTCTCATACTTAAGCTATTGCCTTGCATGCACTCAAGACCTGGGAGCTATTCCTCATGAACCTTGGAATGAAGATTTGAATATTTTTGAATATTGTCTCTTGTTGAGAAGAGATAGGGTCCTCGAAGATTATAGAAAAGTCCATGACATTTTCCTTGGAAAAATGTGTCACCATTTGGCAGGAACCCCAAACCAGAGAATCTCATTGGAAGCTTAGAAATTTTTCAAACCTATGGTAGTTTCTATATCTAATTTCCATATTTCACCTATATCAGGATAGGAGGTTTTGATGAAGAGCCTCTCAAATTACCCATGTTTTCTCTTGATTGTTTTGTCTTAGGTAGATTTTGCAGGCAGATGTTTACTGTGATTAAAAATAGTTTACTAGAGGAAAAGTGGGCTTCCATGTTTCCAATCAAAATAGTAACTATGATCTGCAAAAATATGATTGATGCCACAATAATAGGCAATAATTTGGTGAGCTTTCACATGCAATTTTATAACCCAAGGAGAGGTTTTGACAATAAGGGTTTTGCCAGACAGGTTCTGAGTTTAAGTAGTCACCCATCGCCCAACTTGCATATTAAGGATTTATGGGTAGACCTCGGGGATGAAGAAGCAATAAGAAAAAGAGATCATTCCAGACTTCTGGTTGCTCAGATCAGGATTTTGTAGTTAAAATTTAATACAAAAGGTATAGAGGAAGATGCTTATGAGATTACAAATTCAAAATTTCATGTTTCAGGATCAGCAAGCTTTCTAGTTATAGAATGGATGAGAGAAGAAGAGGAAAATATAAAGCTGAGAGCCAGGTTCATTTTTGAAGTCACAAAATCTTGGCTAAAAAAGAAAAGACGGGGAAAAACAAAAAGCCCCCTTTGGAGAAACATAGTGCAGACCCTGCCTTGGAAGATGTGTTGCATGTTACATCTAATAAATCTCTTTTGAGTACTGATGCAAGTAAAAACCCTTCTTCCAAAAGGAAAAAAAATTCCAGGTGGACACCCTACCGCACCTTGGACAAGACCCAGAACTAGGTCTAAAATTCATGCTCAGATGGAATCCCTAGGTTTTGATTTTATTGACATCAATATCAATGATGAAGATATCTCCTTCTCACTTGAGCACCAGGAGAAAAATTAAGAAGAGCCTACCAGAAACCTAGAGGTTCAACAGGTTAATGTCACTCCCTCCAAAAAATTTGATAACAGGATGGTTTCCAGCTCAATTCCTCCATGGTTGACTGACTCAGTAAATAGAAAGAGGAGCTTCAAACCTGTCTCTTTTCCAATGAAAGAGATTATCACTAAATATGCCATCCACACTCCTAAGGTGAAGAAAATGAAGAGAAATACAAGGCTTTCCACAGATCCCTCCATAGGAAAAGTAACTATGGAAATCGCTACTTTCAAACCCAAGGAAGGAGTGCATGAACCCGAAGTGGAAGATTTTGAAGTTACAAAAATGGAGTTGGGTGTACTAACTAGAGATTCCAGAGACAATCTGTTCAAGTTTTCAGTCGACCATATGCTTGGTCAATCATAGAAGGATGGAAGAGAAAAGCGGGAACTCAAACAATTGGTAGTTACTGTGGCCAGATTCATCACTTCACTTAGCGACGTAGGTGCATTGCTATTAGCCAAGTCCCCATAGGATTTTGACCCAAATTCAATAGAAAGTAAGAAATTACTAAAGAAAATGCAGTAAGCAAGAATCTTAGCGGAAACAATGAAGACCTAGATTGATGGTATCATTGTTGAAGGAAGCACATTCATTTGGGAATTTGTATCCACCTGCATGGATGGAGAAGCATTACTAGGGGAGATTCAAACCTTAATTCTAGGATGGGAGTTAAAAGAAGACAAGTGTGCAGCTATCATTACCCAAGTACAAGAAATAGAAGCCTATGGAGTAACTCAATTTTTTCAGAGAACCCAATGAAGTTGGTTGATCCTTGCATGTTGTTCATCTTAAAGAAGAATCTAGGCTGGAAGGGTTCACTGTTTAAAGCCACAATTTTAAATGCCCAGGCAATGGAGAAAGAAATTAAAGATATGCATGAAAATGCACTTAAAGACATTAATGTAGTGAATCCTTCAGGCATAATCCATATTGACGAAGTGAACCAGGATGCAGACACTATGACTAAGAGTTTCGTAGAAACTATGAATACCCTGAAGGAAATGAAGAACTGATAGCTCATGATTTTACTAAGATAGCCAATGTAGAGGCTATGCTATTTCTGAATAGAGGACAACTACCTAAGTAGTTACAAAGGATTTGAGATTTCAAATGTGAGAAGAACGGTGAAGTTGATTAGTCTAAAAGGGTTACACTCACATCCAGCTCAGGAGTTGGTGAGTGCGTTCGGGACCTGGAAGCTAGTGCAGACTGCCACATTGGAAGACCAGTGAAGGAGGATACATAAATTCCTTGCATTTATTTATCTTTTCTTATTTGAAAGACAGCTGTCATTAAAACTTTGGCTGAGTTTGAAACTGGTTTTTAACTATTTTTATGCTTATCAGAGAGGCTGTGTTTTTAGGGAGGCCTCTCGGATTAAAAACTATATATTTTGAAGCATAAAAAAATTGAGGGGTTAGAAGTTTTAGATTAGATTTAGTTTTATAATCTTATCTCTGAACTATTTGATTTTGGATGGTGGACAAAATTAGATAGAAAAGATATAGTTATCATTATGGATAACAGATTTTGCTTTGATGATGCATGAATGTTTCAATACAAAGCTCAGTTTAAATCTTTGAGTCTAAACTCATGGTGTATTAATTTATTTGAGAATTAGTATATCTTCTTCTTTGTGTGTCTTATTGATGCTTTAAAGATTACTGGCCTTTTCAGACAATGCTTGTTTTCAGTCTCTTTGTGAAGCTATTTACTAGTAATTAAGGGAACTGTGCTTCCTTTAAGGATGTTATTTTTTTATATTCATGCTTTCCAAAAATACCTCAATACCTAAGAGTATTTGATTGATCCTTTCTTACTTTCTGGTTAAAAGTACATGTGTTTATATTTGCTTTAGAAATTCATTGAATATCTTAGAAATGGAGCTATACCTTACCAAATTCAAAGGGAAACAATATTTAATGTTTACCCAACTATTGTTGAACTATTTGTTTTCAAAAGGGCATAGAACATTTTAAAAGTCAATTAGTAAAGAAGACAAATCTATTAGCTAACAAGGTGATAAATGTATTATTGATAGTGGTTTTTCACTTCACATGATTATTGATAAAATTAATTTTGAGACACTAAATCATTAAAAAGGTAGAAGTGTTAAGTTTGGTAATGATGCACGATGTCCTATGAAAGTAAAAGGATCAATAAGATTGATTGATAAGATCATATGTGATAATGCTTATTGGGTTGAAGGTCTTAACTATAATTTTTTGAGTGTGGCACAACTTAACAGTATTGGTTACTGATTTGAATTTCATCATAGAAAGGCTAAAATATTTGATGCCACTGGTGAACTAATTGGAAGTGGAGAACAGGCAAGAGGTAATTTTTTCTATCTAGAACTATCTGAAGAAACATGTTTGTTTGCACAATTTGATGAATTATGGTTATGGCATAAAAGGTTGTGTCATGTGAACTTTGATAATTTGGTAAATATCAGTAAGTTGAAGAAAGTTAGAGGTTTACCAAGATTGAAGAAACCTAATAATATGATGTGTAAACAGTGTTAATTGGGGAAAATGACAAAGTCTAGTTTTAAGAGCAAGACCTATACCTCTGACACTATTTTGGAATTGGTTCATACTGACCTTTATGGAACCATGGGTATACAAAGTTATTGTCGTGATAAGTATTTCATTATGTTTGTTGATGGCTATTCTAGAATGATGATTGTAATATTTTTAAAAGATAAATATGACGCATTTCAGTTGTTTAAGTGGTATTTGGAAAAAGTTGAAAAAGAAACAGGTAAAAGATTGAAATGTTTGAGATCTTACAGAGGAGGAGAGTTTATATCAAATGAGTTCAATCTATTCTACAATGATAGATGAATAAAGAGATAGATGTCTGCACCAAGGACACCTCCACAAAATGGTATAGCAAAAAGAAGAAATAGATCAATTATCGATTGTGCTAGAACACTAATGATTGAGAAGAGTGTTATAGAAAAGTACTGGAGAGAAGTTGTAAGTACAACTATTTATACCTTGAACTGAGTAAAAATCAAGAAAGGTACAAATGCTACACCTTTTGAGTTATGGTATGGATATGCACTTTATGTGAAATATTTTAAAGTCTTTGGGAGTAAATGTTATATATTGAAAGACAATAGGAATAGAAAACTTGATGCTAAAAGTGATGAAGGCATATTCCTAGGATATTCCACTAAGAGAAAAGCTTACAAGTGTTTGAATTCTAACGCGAACAAAATTGTGGAAAGTGCAAATGTTAGAGTTGATGAATATACAGAAAAGAATGAAGTTGAGTACAAACAAGAGCATAAATATTACAGATCTTTTGTATACATGGAAGAAGGAAAGGTTAGTAATGCACCTAAATTAGATGTTGAGGAACTGCATGAGCCTATCAAGCCACAACAAGATATTTCTGAGCATTAGGAGAATGTTGTCGAGCAATCAGAAGAAGAGATAGAGAATTTACAAGATGAACTTGAAGATCAAGACCAAGGAGAAAAAAAATATGAACCTACATTGGCATAGTATGTGAGAAGACATCATAAGACTGAATAGATCATTGGAGATAAAGAATCTAGAGTTATGACAAGAAGTAAGTTGAAAGATCATACATGCTTACTATGTGAGTTTGAGCCTAAGACAATGAAAGATGCTTTAGAGAATGAAGATTGGATACAAGTCATGAATGAAGAAATAGAGCAGATAGAAAATAAAAAAACATGGACACTAGTGCCAAGACCAGAAGACAAGAATGTTATTAGAAAAAAATGGGTATTCAGAAATAAGATAAATAAACATGGAGAAGTCACTAGAAAAAAAGCTAGATTGATAGGAAAGGGGTATGCACAAGGAGAAGGCATTGACTATGGGGAGACATTTTCCCCAGTTGCAAGATTAGAAGGAGTGATGAATCTACTTGCATATGCAACTTATAAAGGATTCAAAGTGTATCAAATGGATGTTAAATCTATATTTCTAAATGGGATATTGGAAGAAGAAGTATACATTGAACAACTAGAAGGTTTTGTTGACCCAATAAAAAATAATATGGTTTGCAAGCTACACAAGGCATTGTATGGATTAAAGAAAGCCCCTAGAGCATGGTATGAGAGACTGCATAACTATCTGATAAAGATTGGATTTGTAAGGACAAATGACAACAAAAATCTATATGTGAAGACTGAAAAAGGTAAAGGGATTTTGTTAGCTGAAATATTTGTTGATGATATCATATTTGGAGGGCAAGAAGCTCTATGTCAAACCTTTTCAAATGAGATGAAAACTGAATTTGAAATGTCTATGTTTGGTGAGATCAAATTATTTGTTGGTTTGCAAGTTTATTAGATGAAGAAAGGTATCTATATTACTCAATGTAAATATGGCAAGGAGATACTAAATTTTTTTGGTATGGAAGATTCCAGACTAGTAAGTACACCTATGGCTATTGGAAAAAAGTTATCTAAAATGAACGATACAACTGAAGTGAATCAAACCCTGTATAGATCCATGATTGGACAGATACAATATGCTATCCATAGCAGAATAGATATTTCCCTAGCAATTGGGATTGTTTCAAGGTTTTTGAAAATCCTAAAGAGAGTCACATAATGGTAGTGAAAAAGATACTGAGATATCTAAAACGAACATAGGACTATGGATTGTATTACAAGAAGAATGATAAGTTTGAGCTGAAAGTCTACACTAATGAAGATTGGGATGGAAATGTTGATGACATAAAGAGTACAAGTGGTGGTGCATTATTTCTAGGAAAGAGAATAGTCTCTTGGACAAGCAAGAAACAAAATTGCATTTCCCAATCTACAACAAAAGCTGAGTATGTAGTAGCAGTAGTAAATTGTTCAAATTTAGTGTGGATCAAGCAATTGTTAAAAGGTATGAAGGAGGAAATCACTGAGCTGGTTGTTATTTTCTGTGATAACACAAGCGCTATTAACATATCAAATAATCCAGTTATGAACACTAAGACTAAGCATATTGCTATCAAGTATCATTACTTGAGAGAGTTAGTTCAAGACAAAGAAGTGAGATTAGAATATTTGAATACAAAGGAACAATTAGAAGATATATTCACAAAAGCATTACCTAAAGATTATCATGAATACCTTAGAGGGAAATTAGGGGTGATTCCCCTAACTGAGGCTACCTAGAAACATATAGGAGCACTGCATCAAATATGCTAATTAGATTTGACAAATTGATGAAGAAAATGCCACACTTTAGGAGTTGCCTAGAGTTATGAGAAGTAAAGAAAATATGTTAGTCATAAGAAATATGATAGAGGGAGTATACAACATAAAGAATTGACATGAATACATATACATGGTAAAGATGCAAGTTACAGATACAGGTTTCTTTGGCATTATTGTCAAACAGGGAGAGATTCAATGAACCAGAGAGATACAACTAAGAGGGAGAGATTGAGTGAATAGACAAAGCTAAATTTATCCAAGAGGGAGCTGGTATTTGGATGTGTTGGTTGTGAATCAGAATGAAGCTAAGGATATTAATGAAGATCTGATGCACAAAGATTTTGGATTGTATGGTGAATCATGTGATGTTCATGTGGTGTTGCCATCAATGCCAAAGAGGGAGATTGTTAGAAACTACAATTGAAACAATTGTTATATTATCATTGATGTCAAACCTTAACTGGTAAGATAGTTTCTATCTAGGAGAGTACCATATCTTTTGATTGATGAAGAGGATTTGAAAAGAGGAGATAATAAGAGGACATAAGAAAAGGCTGAGCTATGTGACACTTCAATGGGTATTTGATTAGTTGGCACATTGGCAAGGTAATATGTTGTGTATATTTAACATGAAGTGAAGAAGAAAGAATTGAAACATAGGATTAACCAAGAAAAAGAGAAGAAATATAGTTTAAGACGAGTGGTGTTAGTGTCGACCAAGCACTAGTATATGCCGAGAAAATCTAGTGTCGACTGAACATCAGTAATTGCCGAGTGATACATAATTATTGAGAAAAGAAAATGTTTTCTGAGAAGGAAAGTGTTAGCGATGACTGAGATATCTAGTAATGACCAAGGAGATGAACACAGTATTGACTTAGTGTCAGTAATTTACATTTTGAGAAGAAATTGATAATCCCAGCCGATATAGTTTAATTTTTGGGATATGTAAAACATGTTGACATTATTAATGAATTATATGAAGCATTTAATATATGGTAAATTATTTTCTTATGATTTAAAAGAGAAGTTTGGAGATGTATCTAGAAGGAAAAGAAGGAGAACACAATGATGGAAGGATTTGATGAATTTGACCTAAACCTAAGATCTATGGAAGAGATTAAGAACCAAAAGATTAATCTACATGATTAAGGAGGTATAAGGATGACCTAATTGTGAGGTTACAGTATGATGAGAAGAAGAGGTTGATGTTATTGACTGATGAATCTAAGCAGAAGGTTGAAGGAGAAGCTATGAAGAGTTGAACATAGTTGTGGTGATTGCTTGAAGAGAATTTCGAGTAGATCAGAGATGGAGATGGAAATCAAGGTCAGTCAATAAATCTGCATATGTGTGAAGTGGATTTGTATTTGCAAAGTGAGTTGTATATTTTCTGATCAGAACCTACTGTTACTTTCTAACCATTGTATCAGTCTAAATCCTTTAATCAAGGTTGACCCAAAAGTCATTGTCTAAACCCTTTAATCAAGGTGACATTCTGATGGAATGTTCTTAAGCCCTCTAACCAGACCACTCTTAATAGGGTGATTAAATCCTTTAACTAGGTCACACCTAATAGTGTGTATTGTAAACCTTTAAATGGGTTGGCTTCTCATAGAGCTCACTTTAGAAGAGTGAAAATCAATAGCATGTTACAAGTAATTTTTCCCAAATTGGGTTTCCACTATAAATCTTGATGTTATACTTGTGTGAATGTTATTTGATGTGAATGATGTTGAAAGTTTTATATTCTGGAAGTTAATTACTTTTGGACAGTGGATTGCAAGTGTTATGTTATTGATATATGCTATAGAGACCGAGTTGAAAAATAATTAGATCTGAGTTTTTTTAAATTCTAGAAATTTGAATTGGTACATTTGGACTTGAGGATAACTGATTCACCCCCCCTCTCAGTTATTCTAAAATTATTCTAATACATACTGCCAGTGACTGTCAACATCAAAGTGAAAAATTGAAAAAAAAAGTATGTGCCACTTTTAATCCTCTTCTCTCAAATGTGAACCCTCCAAATGTGAAAGGAAAGGAAGGAAATATTATTTTCTTTTGCTAACCATTAAAGAGTACATATGTTCTCTCCATTTGCTGTACATATTCTAATGCAAATACCCTCTCTGTCACATGTATTGGAAGTTTGTAGGGTTCTACCACCGAACTGCAAAACCTTAACATAGTGTAGTCTTCCATGAAGTACCAGTCAGCAAATTGTATTTCACTTCCAAGTTGAATGCAATCTCTACAAGAAATAGGCAATCTAGGCATTGGAGTGCCTATAATTTTATGATACATTGGTGCCAAAAAGAAGTCTACAAAATTGTTTTGGTTCCTTATTTTTTCACTCATCCTTATCTCATGTGTCCATTCATATATTGGATTTTGGACTTGACTGTGAAGCTTATTTGTCTGAAATATTGCACGATGATTTGCTAAGAGAAGATAACACAAGTAGGTTGTGAATCTAAATGTCTTTTGTGAACCTCTTTTAATCATTAGTAATTGTTCTTGCATGCAATGAATAATGTGCTCAATCAAACTATATTTTAGTGGTTCATTTTCACAATGAATATGAAAAATCATTTCAAGAATGCTGGCACCCACTTCTTTGTTACTATCCAATCCCAAACAAATTTCTAGCAAGGAAATACGATCTTGAACCCATTGCACAAAAATTTCATAATCATAAGGAGACTTATGATCTAGATTAAGACTAGAACCACTTGTTATTTTTCTGATATACAAATCTTTCTGTGTTGCATCTATTTTTTCATAATCCTTTGCCAGCTTTCCCAGGTCAATGTGCATGTTTGAGTTTTGTTGTTCAAACCCTAGGTCCAATAGACTAGCAAATTCACTCTTAGTTATGGACAAAATTTCCTCTTGAGTATTTTTATTTACAATTTCTTTTCTATTTTCATCATAATTTTTTGTACAGACCATGAAAATTCTGGGCAAGGGAATACTTGAGGTAACGCCATGCGTGTTGACCCAACAACCCACAGTGCAATTTTATTTTTCCTTGCTTTTACCATGTTGTTAAATGGATACAATTTTGAATCCTTCTTTGGATTGTTCAACTTATTTTCAAGTGAAAATATAATTTCCATTATTCCCTTATTTCCATGGATAAAAGGATCATAAATATCATGGAATTCATCAGTAAAACCTAGTGTTTTAACCAGAGTGTGGAAGTCTTTTATCTGACTTTTCCTTTAACTCGTAATCTTGGTATTTGTTTTGCCCATCATGGTAGCTGGTATCACTATTTACTCATAGGAAAATTAAATAATTATAGATAGCTACAATTTACAAGGGGGATTCAAAATTAAACCCTAATTCTCTTTTTACAATATAAATAGTAAAGTTGTAAATCAAGATTTGAAAAATTTAAAATGAAAGACGTCAGTGTTCAGGATTTTAATATTTACTCGTAATTTAAATTTGTGCACACTATGAGTGGGCATAGAGTTGAAAGTGTAACGCCCCACCAGGGAACCTAGGAGAGATCAACCTATAACATGCTACTAAGTTTGGTGAACATTTTTTTTTCTAAAGTTAACATACAAGATACACAATAGTGTGGAAGCAATTACCATTTACTCACATTGAAACAACATCCAACACAGATTACAAATCTTGAGGGACCCATGATGTAGAATTACTTAAGAACAAAGATACATCTAAAGAAAGATAACAAAAGATTCCATATCATAAATCATACAATAACAACTTACATCAATAAATACAATCCTCATGGACATTCATGATAACTAATACACTGACATCCACTACACATGTTCTAGGGTATGTAATAATAAATCTAACATAAAAGTACAATAATCATATTAGGTATCACATGCGATACACTAATATAGGATTGCATAAATGAAGATAAGATAAGAAACCAACAATGGAGAATCAATGAAGAACCATAAGGGCATCCAACTACAGAAGTATCAACAACACTGACACCAGGACGTCAAATCTCAAATGGTAAAGAATCACTACCACCCGTCCGTGTAGAACCACAAAGGTCTACCCCACCATGCTGAGGAGATAACCACAAACCCCAATCGGATGACCAAAACCAAACAAGGATAAAACCACTGAGGAAGGAATCCTGAAAGCTCTCTACTCAAGGTTCACAATAATAACGTGAAAGGTGGAACACACTAATCCAGAGGCATAAATAGAAAATCAGAAGATGACTTAGGCTACATACTATGGGAGTGTCATCACATGTCTATCTACTTGAGTTACCCTGGACTGGTCACTCTAGACCCTGGACCCTCAAGCATTGAGTTACCCTGGACTGGCCACTCTGGGCCCCGGAGCCTTAGTACAATCCATGTGGGATTAGAATACTCTCTCTCAGATTTGAGGAATTCTAATCATAACCATACTCTATATTATCTTCTTAAATGATCTATAAAGTTTTAATTACTATGTTATCACTTAATTACATAACCTACAATAGGTTTCCCAGGTGCTGACCACTTTGGGTCCCGGCCCCTATTGTAAGCCACTCCCCTAAGATGCACTTAATTAATCTCCCCTAGGCTCATAATCACATAAACATCAAACAGGTATACTACCAGGTAATCCTAGATGCAGTTTCTCACATAGAAACCCAAATGATTACACAGATACCAAAAAATAGATATTTAACCAATAAGAGCCCATAAGATTGATTCATAGAAAATAATCAGAATAAACACTCACATAAACGTGATATTGAAATAAGTACACAAGACAAACATTACCAGCCTCTGTATCCCCCTAGGTCATTCTAATGCCTGATATCACACAACGTACATGAAGATAGAAGCATGAATGAAGAGTACAACATTCACAATTTACATAACTGAAAAAGGAATATAAGTACTGAAACATCACAATGAACATGATCCAAATAGAATATAGGTCACATAATAATGATAAGAGAATCATGACATAACTAGAATATTAAAGTCACTAAATAAAAGAATATTCCCTAGTGACGTTCTAGGAATTCAATAGAAAATCACCCGATTTAAGTATATACACAAGAATTTAACAACCAATTGTATCTATACAAAAGAGCGCCTCACTAATTTACTAACAGAACAAAATAATCTAATTTAACTTTATTCTAAATATTTAAATCTTATTAATTATAATAAGATAATTACAACATAAACTAAATAACATACATAAATAAATTAAAAAAAATAACATAAATTAATAATTCATTAATTAAAATAAACCAAGTTAAATTATATTAAAAATAAAATAGTTAAATCACATTATAACTTAACATCACAAAATAAATTGTAATAACATAAGACAATTTTAATCACATGATAATTTAACAATATAAAACAAAATTCTCAAAAATTATAATAAAATGAATTAATATGTGGGGTCCCTATGGGCCCCGCACCCCATTCTCCTATGCATTGCCCAACGCCTTACCCAAAACCCTGCATATTTTCCTAAGCGTCATGTGATGTCCCCTCCGCAGCACAACAGTACCCTGCTGTTGTAGCAAATAGGTACTACCGTAGCAGTGCCTTGCTGCTACGGTGGTCGCACCTTGGGGAGTGGGGGAAGGTGGTGGCCCCCACCTCCCCTTTAACTTATTCAATTTTTTTTAATAACTTTTTAATAATTAACTCAAACATCATTTGCAATATAAATATATATATTTTTTACATATGCAAAGCCATATTTTTTTTTAAAATAAGAATTAACTTTTATATATATATATAAAATATATTTGTTTACTGTATTTTCAATACACAGTCAACCTGTACTTTTACAATGAACAATATATATATATATATATATATATATATATACACACACACACACACACACACATATATATTTTACAATCCAATTCACAATGAGGTTCTTTTGGTAAAGAATTTGTTCCTTCCCATAAACAACTTTTAAACATAAACAACAATTTACCTAATCATGTAAATTTTTGCACAGTATTTTTTTTACAGAGTATATATATATTTTAACCAGAATTGGATTTTCCACCCAAATTGGGTTTTTCAATCAAATTGGATTTTCTTTCAATAGGAATTTATTTCATCATTCCCTATAGTTATACTATTGCCCAGAATTAATATTTCAATTTGTAGGAAATCCATAAAAAAGTATTTAACAAAATTTTGCCAGAGTAACGGTACGATGCCAAGTAGTAATAAAATACATAAAACAACTATAATAGGGTTTTTGAATACCCAGATTTAATATAAACACAGAAAGACAAATGATTGTAAAAACATAGATAACAGGCAAAATCCAATGCCTACCTTAGATCCAATGCCAGATACTGAAAATGAAAACCCTTGTAGATCTGAGAATAGAATTCTCTCCAAAAATAAGCCCAACCTGCAGATCTAAAAACTATGTTGCAAACAGGTGCCCGATCTAAATGCACAGAGAAATTCAATTCAACATGCAGCCACGACAATCCACAAATCTTCAAAATACCAAGCACACAAGTTCCCCCAAAAATCTTCTCCAAAACCTGTCTCTCCTCAAAATGAATGCAATAATCTCCTAATAGGAATTCCATTCCCAAATTCATGCAATCCCAAAAGACAACTCAAAAGCTAACTCACAGTTAACTCCAAATCAGAAAATGATTCATAAGACAACTCCTAATCCAACTCTAATTCCAAAAATGAAAGTAAATACAATTAATTAATTAAAAATATCTTTTAAAAGAACAACTCAACTTGACTTTTGAAAACTAGTTATTTTTTTGAAAACAAACTCCTTATTCAATTTTGCACATGTTATAATTTAAATTCATTTATTAAATAAATTAAATACTTAATGCATCACAAATTCATGCAATTAATTATTTAATCATTTAATAAAACATGCAAGCATAATTCAAATCATTTTCAAATAAGCACATGTTAACAATTTAAAACCCAAATTAAATAAATTAAATATTTAATACATCCTAAAGCATGTAATTAAATATTCAATTATTTAATAATACACTCAAGCATAATTAATCCTAATTAATCAAATAATTGACTTTAGATAATTTTCCAAATTAAACATAGGAATATAATTAAATCATTAAATTCAACTATAATCCTAACATTAATAATCATATAAAATCACCTATATAATCATAAATCAACTGAATCATGCACAGTAAAATCAAGCACAATAAATCAAGCAAACCGAAACCATGCACAGACTTAAGAACAAGATCCATGAATTCATACCAACCAGGTGAATTCGGGTAGGGTAGTCAAACAAACACTTGTCCAATCCTAGGACAATTGGGTTTAGGTTAGGGTTTTGGGTCTATGTATTATCTCCCCTCTTTACCATTGAGATGAATGTTTATGGGCACGCTCACTCCTGCCAATTCAAGGAAGATGATGCCCTGTACCTGCAAACCTATCATCACAAGATGAAGCATGTACATACAATAATTTATAACAGACAATGGCGGGGATCAACCGATCGTGTGGATCTCGCAAGAAAGTAACTACGACTCCGTCCCTCAACCACATCAGGCACATCAAACAGAAATATAAATAAACACATTGACCATACACATGCAAGTATGGGGTAAGTACAACATAATCAATGATCTCTTAACATATAATCTATCATCCTATAATAATCATAACATTTATAAAATCAGATTAGGGGTGAGGTACTACAGAAAGACTCTGTTGCATTTCTTGGACCTCAATCCTCAACCTAAAGCCGTAACCCTTTTCTAAATCTCCAATACTAGTTAGAACTCAAAAAATTAGATTGAAGACCTAAAGGGAAAAAATTGTACAATCTTCAGTCGTCAGGCATGTCACTTTTATTGCTTCTTTTTGAAGACAAATATCTGATGTCACTAGGACACATGTCACTTAATCATTTGAAATTATAACTTTAGTGAGACACCCAAAATTACAACATTTATTAAATAATCCATTTTGTAGTTTACTCCAATTTATATTTTAATTATACTTAGTTGAGGGTTAATTCATGGCACGTGCCTTTTTTTTGTGGGACATTTTCAAATAGAGGTGATCATTCCCCAAATCAGCCTGAAATATACCTTCGACTGTTGATCTATGCTCACCCAATGGTCATTAGTAGTCACTATCAAGTGTCGCAGGTCCTATTAAATTTTTCCTTGTTAGTACTAGTAGTCACCTAGTCACCTCACAAGTCCAACTTCATCATTGAATGACATTGACCATGTGAGTAGACACACATCATGATTCTAGAATGGGTTTCCAAAAATGGTTTTCTTTTCCCTTTCAACCCTAAATACACCTTCAATCATTTATCTATAATCATGCAATGATCATTGTTAGTCACTGATCTATCTAGTGTCGTGGCCTGTGGGTCCCATTAAATTTTTCCTTGTTAGTACTAGTAGTCACCTAGTCACCTCATGAGTCACACGTCATCATCAAATGACATTGACGGTTGACTATGTGAGTGGACACGTGTCATGATTCCGGAATTGGTTTGCAAAAATAGGGTTTCTTTTCCCTTTCATCTTGAAATCTACTATACACCATCAATCTGTGCTCACTCAACGCTAGTTAGCATTCATTGTCATGAAATTTAAATAAAATTGAATATTTAACAATTAATTATATATTGAGTAATGTTTAATTCAAACTTTAACATTGAATTGAATTGAATTATTTCTATTTGTATTATAATCAAAATTACATTATTACACATCGATATGACAGTGGTACATTGGAAAATTTGGCAATTGGCTTATAATTAATCTGAACTAATTAGTAAACAATAATAAAAATCTTGCTTTGTCTTTGGATTGTTAAAAATTGCAACTTGCAAATTTTAGCAAACTTGCAAAATTTCCATCAATATGTTCTAAAATTTACAACTGTCGTAGTTCCTCCAAAATTTCCCAAAAAAACTAAACTACTACTATTATAGGGTATCCAATGCATAAAAACAAACTGAAATGAAGTTGCAAATTTATCATTAATATTTTCTAGGCAAATTTAAAGACAAAATGAGGGAGGTTGCGAGGCAGTGGCAAAAAAATAACCTACTATAATCTATAATGCATTAGCATCCAAAAAAAAAAAACACTGAAACCCTTTGATTTCAAAATTTCAGGCCATAGGGTCCTGGGTAACACAAAACTAAGGATTTTCCCCTTCATCTAAGTAGAACTCTTTAGAGATGATAAGCTCTGAGAATTCATACAACCATATGTAGTCCACCAATTCATCCAAGAGAAACCATTTTCAAATAAAATCCCTACCAATCTACACCCATTTCCTATGGCGTGTCAAATACTCAACATTCAGGTTGAAAAGGAAAGGTTGCATGGCCACATTTTGGCCTGGCTGGAGAAGCTTGGGTAAATCAATTTCCCAAGGGATCCCCACCCCTATTTGTGAAAAAATGGTAACTTTAACATCGTCACACGGTAATTCTTGTTTGAATATGTTCCTTAACAGAAGGAGCATCTCCACCTTGTCTCCTTTGAGGTCCAGAAGAGATGCCAAAAAATAAGATGTAATGTCTATGTTAACTCAGTATCTATTAATATTTTCTAGAAATTCATGGCCCAACACCATCCTCACAACCTAATTTGTAAAGGAACCAACCTCCTTGTAAACTGATTCTAGTGTTTGGTCTGAGACCAAGCCCAACAAGGCCTTCTGATCCTCCTCAGATGTTCTCATCAAATGGATAGGAGTTTCCATATTTAGAAAACCACTACCAGAATATCAGAAATTAGAATGTGATAAAATTATACAGCTTAAAGACCTAAACCAAAGGAAGAGTTTCAAGAACTTAGTAGAGGTAGACTTTGAAGCACTTAGCAGAGACATACTTTCAAGCACTAAATGAAATGATAATTGAAGAAGAAAGAAGCATAGATCATCTATAAATAGCCCTCAATTCTTTCTCTAACCTTTTTAATTCATTTGTCCTTCAAAATTTTGTAAATCTTTCATATTAAATGCACGAGTGTGTGAAATTGGAAAAAGTGTCATGACAGGTAACATTACCCAATATAATGTTAGTGATAAGACATTTCTTTTATTAACTACAACTATGATACATTATCAACCATCCACACAACCTACTAGTACTAACTAGTTGTAAGACTTGATATGTGTAATACATTTAAAATGGTGAAATGATCGATATTAGGTATGTGTGGATTCTAAATAGACCTCAATTCTTTCCATAACCTTATTAATTCATTTGTCCTTCAAAATTTTGTAAATATTTCATATTAAATACATAAGTGTGTGAAATTGGAAAAAGCATCATGACAGGTAACATTACCCAATTTAATGTTAGTGATAAGATATTTCTTTTATTAACTACAACTATGATACATTATCAACCATCCACACAACCTACTAGTACTAACCAGTTGTAAGACTTGAGATGTGTAATACATTTAAAATGGTGGAATGATTGATATTAGGTATGTGTGGAATACAAGAATCATGCAAACAAGTTGGTAACTAATTAAGGCATTATTCTATCGATGTGATGTTGCATTAATTAGATCGTGATTATGGTGTAGATTAATCTGATACGTGTCAACATTTCAGTGACTTCCTGGAGAACTCTATTTTCTTCAAGAAATTGGGGCCGAAATTAAACTTCATCCATTGATATAGGATCATCAAACGGTCTCAAATAATACATTTAACATTATAAAATAATGGATGCTACTATTAGGTTATGTGTCGATGTGACTATCTGTACTTATCGATAGTAGATAACACTATTGAATCTACAATAAAATCGCATCCCATATTTTGAAAATCACTAATAAAATATTTTTTTCCCCATAATTAACAAATAATTAGCCAATAAAATAAATAAATTTTCAAACGGTACATAAAATTCGCCAATACAATTATTATTTTTCCCTTCAAAAGAAAATCATTCGCCTCATATATTATAATTTTTTTACTTCAAAAGAAAAAAATTCGCCTCATACAATGTATATTTTCCCCCACATTACTGTATAATTTTCTAGGCATTTATGGAATTTTCATTCGGTAGGGAAAAAAATGCCAATACAAACTATGAAAATTTGCAGATTTGAAAAAACAATTCGCCTTCATTAAGAAAAATTTCCCCCTAAAATAATGTAGGATTCGCCAGGATTTTATAGTTTTTCCTAGGAGGGGGTTTCTTAAAGTTATCCCTGGCGGGGAATCGACCTTGTGGGCATAATTCATGCTCCATATTCCAATGGCCATAAGTATATTATCACTACAACTGAGTTTTCACTAAATGGATTGAAGGTGTTCCATTGATTACTACCACTGGCAAACAAATATCCATGTTTATCCTTAATTACATCATTTGCAGATATGGTATCCCTATGCATATTATCACTGGTCATGGGAAGCAATTCCAAAATCAGGATATGGATAAATTATGCAAAAAAATTCCACATCACCCATCATTATTCCACCATCTACTACCCCGAGGGAAATGGCCAAGCAGAGGCGTCTAATAAAACCATTGCTAAAATACTTCAAAAGACTGTCAATGACGCTGGCCGTGACTGACATACCCAGTTGAATCCTACCTTTTGGGCCTATAAAACATCCATTCATACTCCCACTAGAGCCACACCATATTCCCTAGTGTATGGTACAAAAGCTGTCCCCCCTCGAGGTCAAGCTACCCTCTTTGTGAGTATCATTAAGAGATTTAATTCCAGATGAAGAGTATAGAGTATCAAGGTTACACGACCTAGAATTGATAGATGAGAGAAGATAGAGAGTCTTTGATCATTTGAAGGTTTATCAACAAAGGATGTCCCAAGAATATAATAGTAAAGTGAAGCCTAGAGAGTTTTAGGTGGGTGATTTAGTTCTCCGTGAAGATCTAAAAAATCAGCAACATCGTGAGAAGAAAGGGAAGTTTGAACCCAATTGGTTGGGTCCTTTTGTGATTATTGTAGCCTATGGATCAGGAGATTATCAGTTGTCTACATTTGAAGGTGATATCTTGGATGAGCCTCTCAATAGTATGCACCTCAAGAATTTATATGCTTAAAGTCCCAATGCAAGGAATAAAAAATTTAAAATAAATAAATAAAATAAAAAAATCATAAAAAATACAAAAAAAAAAAATCAAAACAAAACTACAATAAAACAAGTGGTGAAAACCTGGCAACAGGTTCCATTTGTGACAAGTTAGCTCCTCTCTCTATTAGGATTCTTCTAACTTCCCATCCAATGTATATATCCACAATATAATTTCTAGTCTATGTCATTCCATCCAATGTATATATCCACAATAAAATTCCTAATCAGTCATCCCATCCAATGTATATATCCATAATAAACTTTCTAGTCTATTTCATTTCATCTGATGTATATACCCATGATAAAACTCCCCCATCTTAGCTTGGTCTTGTGCTTCAGTTATCATCCTATTTCATGTGTCTTTCTTCATCCATAATAAATCAGTCCATTACCTAGCTAGGGGCATGTCTTCGACCTAGTTTTGGAAGTGGATATTTGACAATCATGACTCACAAAGGATAAAATGGAGTGTATTTGCTAGAAAATAAATGCAATTAGTTACTATTTCACAATGATATATTGACTATGAATCTTAACTTGTGATATATCTTTTGTTAGGATTAACAAGGCAGAAATAACAATTATGTGCAAATATAACTAATATCAGAAAATAATAAACCACACAGAATAGAACACAATGGCACACAGATTTAACGTGGTTCACCCAATCCCTGGGCTACGTCCACCAACAGCGAGTCCAATATTATTATTATCCAATGATTACAACCTGATTACAATCCGTAATCCCCTTACAGCCCAATTCTACCGCAAGTACTAAAATCATACCTCATAAAAAATCCCTAACCCTAAGCCATATTATACAATATTTTCCCGCTTTAGGGTTAGAATGAGTTATAAGTAGTCACCACAAGCTAACAATCTCCCACTTGGTGACTGATCAGTATCCACACTATACTAAAAAACCTCCCACTTGGAGACTGATCCTGTAGCAATACCGCTACCCACATGAGGCTCCCACTGGATTGAACCACCTTGGACTCAGTTGTTCCTTTATTTTGTTCAGTCTAAAAGACCAACTGAAGCTGAACAGGAGTTCAACTTCTCCCTTGTTATGACCTTGGTAAACATATCTGCTGGATTATCATCAGTATGAATCTTTTCCAGCCTTAACTGTCCATCATCCAAAACTGATCGAATGAAATGGTACCGCAACTGTATGTGTTTTGTCTTTGAGTGCAAAGCAGAATTCTTTGCAAGATGAATGGCACTTTGGCTATCTGTATGTAGAAAATTATCCTTTTGTGGATGTCCCAATTCTTTCATGAAGAATTGAAGCCATATCATCTCCTTGGCTGCCTCTGTAGCAGCAACATACTCTGCCTCTGTAGTGGATAAAGCAACCACCTTTTGTAGTCGAGAAATCCAACTCACTGCTGTCCCACCAACAGTAAATATATAACCTGTAGTACTCCGCCTGCTATCTATATCTCCTGCCAAATCTGAGTCAACATAGCCTTGTACAGTAGTAGTAGAACCCCCAAAGTGTAAACACTTACTGGATGTGCCTCTCAAATATCTGAGAATCCATTTGACTGCATTCCAATGCTCAATACCAGGGTTACTCATATAACGGCTAACGACTCCCACTACATGTGCAATATCTGGCCTAGTACATACCATAGCATACATTAAGCTCCCTACAGCTGAAGCATAAGGTACCTTAGACATTTTAGTCTCTTCTTCTGGTGTCTTGGGACACATATCCTTAGTCAATTTCAAATGACCAGGCAAAGGTGTGCTGACAGCTTTGGCATTTTCCATAGAGAAACGTTGCAACACCTTCTCAATATAATCAGCCTGAGATAGAGACAATTTCCTATTTTTCCTATCTCTACAAATTTTCATACCAAGGATTTGTTTTTCTGCCCCCAAATCCTTCATAGCAAAAGATTTTGCTAACTGTTGTTTCAACCCCTTAATGTGATCCATGTTAGACCCAGCTACAAGCATATCATCAACATATAAACATAAAATAATGTAGCTGTCATCATCCAACCTCTTAAAATAAACACAATGGTCAGAATGACACCGACTATATCCATGCCCATTCATAAAAGTGTCAAATTTAATATACCATTGCCGAGGTGCTTGCTTCAAGCCATATAAACTTTTCTGCAATCTGCACACCAAATTCTCCTTACCCTTGACCTCAAATCCTTGTGGCTGAACCATATATATTTCTTCATCCAAATCACCATGAAGAAAGGCTGTTTTAACATCAAGCTGTTCTAAATGCAAATCTTCAGTAGCCACAATACTTAAAACAGTATGAATAGAAGTCATTTTAACAACTGGAGAAAATATCTCATCAAAATCAATACCATGTTTCTGTGCAAATCCTTTTACAAGTAATCTGGCTTTAAATCTTTTTGTACCTCCATCCTCTTCTTTGATCCTGTAAACCCATTTATTCTGTAAAGCCCTTTTACCTGCAGGTAACTTACATAAATCCCATGTCTGATTTTTCAGCAAAGAGTCCATTTCATCTGTCATTGCAGACTCCCACTGAAGCTTTGTATCCACCTGCACAGCTTCATTATAACATTCAGGTTCACCAGCATCTGTTAACAGAATAGAATACAAAGATGGAGAAAATCTTTCTGGAGGTCTACTTAGCCTTGTTGACCGTCTAACACTCACTGGGGTGTGTGGTATTTGTTGTTGCTGTTGTTGCGGAGCATAAGGAACTACTGGGACATGAACTTGTGGAGTATCATCCAGTACTACATAGTCATTTTCTTTCTTCTCATGCTGCAGCAACAGATCTTTGTACAATACTTTCTCATTGAATATGACATCCCTGCTTCTTACAATTTTATGATTTTCAAAATCCCAAAGCCTATAACCAAATTCATCAATGCCATACCCAACAAATACACATTTCTTTGACTTAGCTTCCAGCTTGGTTCTATTTTCAGAATCTATAAGTGCAAAAGCTTCACAACCAAAGGTTTTGAGAAAAGAATAACTCACCTTCTTACCACTCCATGCTTCCTCTGGAATACCACAGTCCAAAGGAGTAGAGGGGCCTCTATTGATTAAATAAACAGTAGTGTTCACTGCCTCTGCCCACATATTTTTGGGCAGCCTAGCATGCAACCTCATACTCCTTGCACGCTCCATTATTGTCCTGTTCATGCGTTCAGCCACTCCATTTTCTTGTGGAGTCCTTGGTACAGTTTTCTGCCTACGAATACCATTAGAGGAACAATATTCTTCAAATTCTGTGCTGCAATACTCACCACCATTATCAGATCTGAGACATTTTAACTTTTTACCAGTCTCAGTCTCAACCAAGCATTTCCATTTCTTAAAAGTTTGAAATACATCAGATTTCTATCTAAGGAAATAAATCCATACTTTTCTTGTTGCATCATCTATAAATGTAACATAATACAGAGAGCCACCAAGGGAAGATACCTGAGCTGGTCCCCATACATCTGTATGCACAAGCTCTAATCTCTCATGTTTCTTTTCCTTCCCACTCTTCACAAAACTAACTCTCTTTTGTTTTCCATAAACACAACTTTCACAGAAATCCATATTGACACATTTCAGACCAGGTAAAACTTTCTTTGAATGAAGTAATTTCATACCTTTTTCACTCATGTGCCCGAGTCTGTTGTGCCATAGTGCTGTGTAAAAATCTACAGCAACAGTTTGATGTTCTTCCTGCTCAACTGCAGCCACTGTTCCTGAGCATTCATTATCTTCTGAAACAATTAAAGTAGAAGGAACAGTATGACCTGTACAAAGATATAAGGTGCCTACTTTCAAACCTTTTGCTACTACTAAGGAACCTTTTGAAACCTTCCAATTTTTATCATTAAAAGTAACTGTGCAACCCTCATCACCTAGTTGCCCTGCTGAAATTAAATTCCTACTCAGCCTTGGAACATGTCTTACCTCTTGTAGTAGCCAATGATTCCCATTCTGCAACTTAATCTTAATTTTTCCCTTTCCAACAATCTGACAGGGTTCATTATCTCCCAAATAAACTAGCCCAAAATCCCCTTGGACATAATCAACAAAATAACTTCTATGGGGTGTAGCATGAAATGAAGCCCCAGAATCTAAAACCCATGAATCATCAATACTTTCTAAGGACAAGAGCAAAGCATCCTCCTCAGATTTGTTACTTACCACATTTGCCTCCTTGTTTCCATCATTTTTGTCTCCTTGATCTTTCTTTCGAGACCAACAATCTTTCTTCTTATGACCTAGTTTTCCACAGTACCAGCAATCATTTGGCCCTTTAGATTCGGACCTCTTTCCCTTTGATTTTCCTCTTGATTTCCCATGATTTCCAGAGTTGTTTCCTCTATCTCTTGTTCTGCCTCTGCTTTCTGTGTTCAATACACTACCCGATGTGGATGCCCCTGAGCTTTTCCTACGAATTTCCTCACTCAATATAACACCAATAACATCATCATACTTTAGGGTATTAGAACCAGAAATAGAATTACTAACAGCCATTACCAAGCCATTCCAGCTTTCTGGCAAAGAACACAAAATCAAGAGAGCCCTAACCTCTTCATCAAAAGTAATTTTAACTGAGGTTAATTGACTTGTAACTGTATTAAACTCATTCAAATGATCAGTAACTGATCCACCTTCTACCATTTTCATATTAAATAAACGCTTCATAAGAAATACCTTGTTTGAAGCTGAAGGCTTTTCATACAACTTCGCTAGGGTTTCCATCAGATCTTTAGCTGTCTTTGCTTCAGTAATATTGAATGCCACCGATTGTGCCAGGCATAGACGAATACTCCCCAGTGCCTTCCTATCCAAAATATCCCAATCCTCCTGAGACATTGATTGCTCTTTCTTGGCTACTCCCTCTAATGGCCGCCATAGATCCTTCTGATAGAGATAATCCTCCATTTGCATCTTCCATAACTGGAAGTTCTGCCCATTAAACTTATCAACCTTCAGCCTACCCTCTTCTGCCATTTCTCCCACTTAACCGAGAGACTCTCCCACTAACTCGTGAGACCTGCTTCAGAGAATAGATGAAAGAATGAATGAAATAACCTCGCTCTGATACCACTTGTTAGGATTAACAAGGCAGAAATAACAATTATGTGCAAATATAACTAATATCAGAAAATAATAAACCACACAGAATAGAACACAATGGCACACAGATTTAACGTGGTTCACCCAATCCCTGGGCTACGTCCACCAACAGCGAGTCCAATATTATTATTATCCAGTGATTACAACCTGATTACAATCCGTAATCCCCTTACAGCCCAATTCTACCGCAAGTACTAAAATCATACCTCATAAAAAATCCCTAACCCTAAGCCATATTATACAATATTTTCCCGCTTTAGGGTTAGAATGAGTTATAAGTAGTCGGCCCAAATAACCGAAAAAAGTAGTCGGCGAGGTCGGGAGGAAAAGTGTACAGTACTTTCCTGGATAGTACTTTCCTGATTAGTCACCACAAGCTAACATCTTTCAAAATTGATTTCTTACCTACACATTTGATTACCTCATCATACCAAATCAAAATATTATCTATGAGCTTTTGGCAATAAATGTGTATTCATGGTAGGCATGTAAGTATGATTTTTATAAGTTACGCATTCATCTTTTGATTTCATTGTTATCATGTTTCCTATGCTATTTAGAGATGTCCTTGGCATGAGTTTATCACTCCCATATGTTATTGACTAGAATAGCCAGGATGGGGCATGATATTTCTCTTTGATTGCTATTTGTGGGGTATTTTCTGATGAATTCAAAGGAACAAGTAATTGGGGTGTCTGTGCATGAGTGCCTTCATCTATTTAATAAGTATCAAATGATACAATTGATGTTGTTATGAAAATACTATAAATAGTAATGTGTCACACATACCTCGACTCTAAATATGTGTTCCTTGATGGAGGGGACAATATTCCTTGTTTGTTGATCATGCAAGTGAAACTCAGGTCATCTCAGTTTAATTATACTTAGATGCTTGTCAAGATTTCTATATTAAACTCCATATAAGAAGCTCTCAGGTCATCCTAGTTTAATTATACCATGATGCTTGCATTTTATTACAACATAAAGAGCTTAATGATGATAAATAAATTTAGGTTACTGTGATTTAAGGTATTTATGAAGTTGTGGAGTTATTCATTTCTCATTACATCTTGCATATATTAGGATCCTTTTCATGAAGTGCCCCTTTTATATAATTTTGTAGGATTTCTTGCTTATTATGTTATCTTGTCCATTCTATCCATTCTTCTAGTGTCAAACATGTTTTAATTATAATTTAGGACATTGACATAAAAAATATTATGCATTACATATAAGCTTAATATCGCATTGTTCATTCCATACATTTCATTTTCATCATTTCTCACTTGTTCATTTTTACATGATCATATTATCTTATTATCATATTTTCTTATTATCTTATTTAGCATTTAGCATTTATAAATATCCATTATGCATTTTATGAGTAAGTATCCATTTTCATTTCATTAATTTCTATCATAATCATTATGTACATATGTAACATATAGGTTAGCTAATGCAAAATCATAATTCATTTTCATAGATCACATTGAATTGAATTGCATTAAGTAAGAAAATTTAAAGACTATACCATCATCTAGGAATTCATTCATCTACATGCATAAGGTAAATCATATCACAACATAATCATCATCACATGTATAATCATAGCATGGCATCATAACATGTAGAATCCTATGCATCTATATCAACATATCTCATCACATCCTGCACATGTCAGTATCCATAGCATATAAAACATAAAAATGCATCATAGATATGATGGATATCTATGATGCATTTTTATGTTTTATATGCTATGGACATATGACACCAGCTGTTCCACCACGTTCCCTTCATGGAGGCATTTTTGCCCTTCTCGCCGAAACCCTAACCACGGTCCTAGTGCAAACTGCCTCACAGTCGGCGATCTGTTTACACAGAAACCGTAACCCACGGTCCTAGTGCAAACTGCCTCACAATCGGTGACCTGTTTCCATACTCAGGAACTCCTGCTCTGATACCACTTGATGAAGGGTGTTCCCCTTAATACCACAAACACATAACAAAAATAGAGAAACAACAACAATATGCAAGAATAGAAAATGGGCTTCCTATTATCTCCACAAATGTGGAATTACAAACTTTCAGAATTACAATATGCAAAGCCACATGGGCATTCCCTTACAATATTTTGTAGGACAAAGCCTCAAATCAATACCCAAATCTACTACCAGAATTGTCCTGAACTGCCTAAGACAACACTACGGGCCTTCTTTATATAGGCAATTTCCATTGCCCGAGAAGGTTCCAGAAATTTAGCCTTTAGGGCCGACCAAACTTAGAATTATTTTATTTTTCATTTTATTACATCATAGTCGACTCAAAACAACTTTTGAAACCCAAACATAAATTTTTAAGAAAAAATATTTTTCACCATTTCATGTGGCCCAATTTCCGGAGACCATAAGTCATCACCCGTTGACCTGATTGACTATTATGACCCCATTTTAGAAAGGGCATGAAGCACTCTACAACACCTAAATAAAGCAAGCTTGATTCAGCCGAAGTTTTGACCTTATCCAGGGCCTCTAAAGCCTTCAAAACTGAGTTCAAAGTTTCTGTACCCTATTTCCAATACCAAAAATTTTCAATATCTTCAAGACTAGACTTGATTCGGAAATGAAACTTTACAAGCACGCTGATATGACTAAGATGAACCTCCAACTGTGAAACCAGAACATTTCGAGATTGTATGACCAACTTACTAAAAATAGCAACTTTCCATAAATAGCAGCTCTGCACAAGATAACCCTTATTGAAAGAAAACCAGAAATATTTTTGGGTGATGCAAGATTGCTCTTACACCCAAGATGCTCCTACATCACCCCGCCTCATCGTCTATGCTTGAAATGACATGTCTAGAAACTTGTATCGAGCTATCTCAAATGATAGCATAGGTTCCCAGTCCCGCCTCTCCTGATGAGTCCTCATGAACTCTGTCATGCCCTGTGACATCCCTTGAATACAACCAAACTTTCTCAAAACTCGACCTACCATATGTCCCTCGATAATAAAAGGTCTCATGCCTGTAATACCCCAAAAAATGGGCTTCAGTACCATTAATCCCCTATGTCAACAAATCGATCAAAATCGATCCTAAAGTCCTAATCCGAGGCACATCTGCACATCAAACTATCAAAACCCTAATCGATTTTATCACAAATCTACATTAGGGAATATTCCTAAATATTCCTAATTTATCTTAATTATCTCTAATTAAACATTATTTGGTGATAAATGATATTATGTTATTTATCCTAAGTGTGATTAATTGAATATGTTAAAATATTTAATTAATTAAACTTAATTTAGCCACTTAATCTCTTTAATTAGATTTAATTATTTTATTTATAATGAATATTATTTATTTGATAATTAATCAAAAACTCTAAATTAATTGATTGAATATTTATTCAATTGATTAGTTTGAATTGTTAATTGATAATATGATTTTGAATAAAGTTTGGTTTAATAATTGATTAACCCACAACTCAATTATTTTAATTAATCAAATGGGTTGAGAATATAACACATGGAAATAAAATAAATCAAAATTGAGTATTTATCTACACATAAATCAGAAGGTTCAGTTAACTCAAAATCAACTTTCTGACTCATTTTGTTAAGTTTCTAACTCAACACTTGATTGTGAGTCATAAAGCTAATTTACATGATCTCAACACTTGATTGCGAGTCATAAAGCTGATTTGCACGATTATTGAAAGTTAACTGTTTCTAATTCCATGATTACTTGCCAATCAATCTGAGTCAATCAAGGAGTGATTTTTGGTTTTCCCATGAGTTATCAAATTTGGGTTTTTCTATATAAACGACCCTCAGTTCTTCATAAAGCATGTGCAATCTTGAGAATAACAATATTATACTATCGAGTTCTTGATTGATTGTGCATCCATTGAGATCATTTCTATTTTCATTATTCTTAGTTTTGCATTCATAGTCTTATTTCATTGTTATCATAGCTTTTAGATCATCTCATCTAGATTACTTATTATTATTGCATCAAAAAACTACAAAAATATAGCTTAGATCTTGCATTTATTTCAATCATTTAGCATTCAAATCCTTTGTATAGATGTTGCATTGTCACTAGTCTCGGTCATAATCTAAGAGTACTATACTCACACCTCTTAGAAGACACTAGATCCCCTGGTTGATGATATATTCGTTGATTTCTCGCTTGCTTATCATTTATTTGTAATGTTCTACTGAAGTGTTGTGTCTTCTTAGTAGGTACAATTTTCACACACACATTTCTAGCTCCCATTGTGGGGCTCGATATCGAGTTTCCCCTTTTATTTTCATCTCATTTCTGCATTTTTTCATCTGGTTCTCAGATTCTATGAATTTTTTGTACGATTACATAGGAAATACTGTATGACACTTTGAATTGATGTTTCAGTAAATCTTTTCTGTCATATGACATATGACATTCACACTATCGATCAACCACCATGATTCAAAATAGTATCCCAACTGTCTCTCATCGTCCCAAGGCTTGCAATCAAGGTATGATCTCCAGATAATGACATCAATAGTATCAAGTGCATGTCTCCAAAATTCTAACTATCCTAGCTTACGCTGAGACTAAATAGATGCGTACAAGAAGATATAAGGTTTCCATGCACCTTTGAACCTCATGGCTACTAGTCATGTGATATCTATATGATCCCATGCCCATATGTGAAGCAATGTGACTCCTGCAAATAGTGAAGCACCTCTTTGATATACCACCTTGTACAAGCCATGGTATAGATGTGCCAATAAACACACACCCCAAGCAAACTGAGTCCCCTCCTCCATCATGCACTGAAGAGTATGTCCCCAACCTACTACGAATCCATGAGAGTGTCGATATGGACATACATAACCCCCAATCACTCCTTCTGAGACAATTGGAAGTGGCTCTTAGAGATCAACCATATCCTCCTAGCTAATCTCCATCTCATCTATATCCTCATCTCTAAAGATGACTCTACACTCTTTCAAGCCCCCATGCCGATCATACTGCACCTGCTCGCCAGTGATCGGTATTCAAAGGATGTGATATACATCCTCTAAAGTAATAATCATCTCTCCTATCAAGATATGAAACATGATGGTCTCAGAATACCACCGCTCTGCTAACACTATCAACATACCTAGGTTCACCCTCATCTTGGACGTATATATGATATGGTTTAGATCAGTCACACCTATCAACACTCTATCAATCTCTGAAAGAGTTAGCCTCAAGTTCTATGTAACGAGATATCTCTCCCCTAACATCAGAACATCGGTAATATCCTCCTATCAAAATTGACACAACAAAACCACTATCAAGTCTAATATACAAGTACAAACTGATCTATTTGTCTATCCTATATCTACATCAATCACATGTTTATCAGATATCTAATCAAATAATTATATCAATTATCTCAATAGGTAGGTTGACTAGAAACCACGCAACGATGTTGCCTTCATTAAAACAACACAATCAAAAAGCTGACAGAGAAAATAGACTCATCGACCTATAGTTTTACCTAATCAACACAGTCTTCCTCCTAATTTACTCTACATAAACATATGCTCAATACATAAAAATGCATGCATAGAAGCCCTAACTACTTGTGCAAAAACAATGTTTGCGTAGTTTCATCTAATAAATGCACAACACATTTGAATGTATGGGCAACTTGGATATATGCGCACATTTATTGCATAAATGTGCAATTATTGCATAAATACATAATTATTGCATAAATGTGCAATTATTGCATAAATGCACAATTATCACATAACTATGCAATTATTTAAATTCCTAATGTGCTTGCACAATTACCTCACATGCATGCAAAACAATACCATGAAGCTATGCAAACATGACATGTTGCTGGACATACATGTGTCGCAACTGCGCATTCGCTCTCGGTCCTAGAACACAAAATTTTCCTATCTAAATCTAACTTCAATCTATCCTACACATGCTAAAAATTGAATCTAAACAAGCTAATTCAATAAAAAAAATAGAGAGGATTGAACCACCTATCGACTCTCCGTAGTCAGCTGGCCTCTGGAGTCACCAGACACGCTCAAATCGGTGATCAGGTAGTGGTAATGACATCTTGCTAAGCTCTTCTCTCCTCCCTCCATAGCTCCGCTCTCTCAATGATAACTATGCAAATAATCACCTATCAACCCCTTACATCACTATTTATAGCTTGTGGACCCTATTTTCTTGGTGTGTGGACCCTACCTAACAAAATTCTTCTGCTATCTAGTTTCTTCATCAATTTCTTTCGTATCTTTTTTGTGAGATTGATCGTCAACCAAAAAAAAAACAAATGAAATAAAAAAAATAAAAAATTAAATCCATAAATTTGTCGATCAATCTCCAGACGGGGCATGCTAGCGTCTCTTTTAACTAGGGTAGGGGCAATGTGCTTAATTTTTCTTTGAAACAATGTGACCAACACATTATTTCAAAGAGGGGAAAAATGTATACACTTAAAATTGGCTTGATAAATTAATTAAATATTTATTATTTAATTAATATTTATTTCTTCTATTACTAAATAAATTATTTAATTTATTTAGTATATTCACTTATGTTATTCTTCTTACCCTAAGTCTTCTAATTAGTCTTATTAAAGTGATTTAGTGAATTATCCAATTACACAATCACTATATGACTAAGTCTTTTAGTCCATCTCATGAACCTAGTCACTTGACACATCATCTTGGCTAAAGTAATTAATTTATATTAATTATTAATTGCTCACAATTATCCTCACCCATATGTCCTATTCTCAAGGGCTATGTGGCCTCATGAGACTTGGTCTCATGACCACATGTCTTCTTTCAACTTGGTCAAGATAACAATCCCTATTGCTTAGGAGCTCCTCTAGCCACCTCAAGGAGTCAAAGGTGACTCATGGGACACTTGTTCCAAGAGACTAATGAGGAAAATATCTTCCCACCTTCTTCTCAAGGGTCTTGGTGAGAGACTTGACATGTGTCTTTCCATTCCACCTTACACTCTACTTTGTCAATGTAGGAGGAACATCTCTCCTAATCCTCCTCTCCCATTCCAACTAAATCTTTATTTCTCTCAACCCCTTCTACCTAGTCAAATTCAACCTTAGGATCTTCCATCTTTCAATCTCCACCCTTAGATCTTACCACCTAGACTTGAGTCCTCCAAAAATCTATAAAAGGAGCCTTCCTCTTCCTTTGAGAGCCTAATAGCAATAGTGAGATCAAGAAATCAAGCAATCAAGCATCCAAGACATTTTAGAATCATATTGAGCATTTGAATAACATCCATATCCATCAAATTTGCATCAATTGTCATAGCATAAAAGAATTCTAGACTTAGGCTAGTTTTGCATAAATTCCACCATCTCTACACTTTGGAATTATCTTGGGAAAATAAGCAGATTTGAAAATTCTAAGAGCTCACCAAATCCAAGAATCCAAGGCTAGGAGAAAAATGGAGACAAGATACATGGGTAAGTGAAGGTAAAAGATTTGTTTTTAATTCATTTCTCTCTCTGTAATCTTCATTGGAATGCATTTTAGATAGATTTGATTACTAATAATGGTTAGTATTTCAATTCTAGGATTAAATAATAAATATTCATACAATAGGATCAATGATCTAAATCTAAATGAAGAAGATGTTTTGTTCCTTTTTATAGCTCTAATATTTTCCATTAGTTGTTGCCTCATTATTTCACATATATCATACTTTTCATCTTCTTTAACCATTTGATATGCCATGTTAATAAAGCCTACATAAACTGAATTTAGTCTAGTTCTATACTACATTTTATAATCAAGAATCATAGAAATGATTCTTACATCCTTCTGCAACACATCCTTGACTGTCATGTCTCTTCTGTTCCATTTGCAACTAGTTAGGGTTTCCACCTTCTTCTTAGTATTCTTCGCAGAGACTAACAACTTACATCCATTAGGTAATCTTGTTAGTGTATTAATTAAATCCATAGTAATCATTATGTAATTTCCTCCTATCCAAGAGAATTGGTCATTAAATTTTCTCAACACAATCTTGATCCACTCTTCTTCCTCAAACTCAAAGTGTTCTGCGTAGTCGAATATTCTTATATTTTCCAAGTGGGTGAATTCAGGTTTGATCTTCTCATCCTCATCAATCATCCTTTATTTTATTAAATATCTATAGTGAACCTATGTTCTCATAATTACAATGGATCTAAGCCCCAATATCTTCTACATGAAGAACTTCATGTGGAGTAAGCGGGAATGCACCCACAGGGTCATTCTCCATAGATTTATACAGATGTTTCTTGAAATCATATCTATTCCTATCCTTGATATCATATATCTTAGGTGCATCCATCTCCTAAGTGCTTAGATCAAAAAATGAAGGAGATTCACAAATACCTTGTTCGCAACTGGTGGGATATAGGGTTTTTCTTGAATTCATGAACAATTTCACAATCTCTTCATAAGTCTATCTCCAAATATTAGGTCTCTACTGATCTTTGATCAAAATGGTGTCAAAAAATTCTAAGTTTAGCAACTTATAGTTTTCAATGCACAAAAACCTATGCAACCATAAATTTTATAACTTCTAGGTAATCTTCCAATCACCTGCAATCATAGATCCAACAACATACATCCATACGATGATAACCAAAGTTACTATGTGTCTATACAAAACTAAACACAAGATCAAATAGCTCCATTATTTATTCTAGGAGAAATATGAGATACTGGTGATGTGTTCCAATGCTCCCCCTAAGGCCATACATGGCCCTTTATGTTGATGAAGAGGTTTTAACCTCATGAGAAGATTCAGTAGGGTCTACTAAGTCTCCCCAATTGCTTGTTCCTTCTCTTTTTGCCTCATTATTGTTTTCCCTTTGGTCGCTACTCTTGACCCACTTCTCTTTGTATTGTTCTCTCATTTATTCAATGGTTTTATCATCTTCAATGAGTTCCTTTTTATTTTCCAAGGGTCTAAATGTTCTTTTTACTAGTCCATTGAATCTACAATACTTTTCAATGTGTCCATCATTGTTGCACTTGTAACATGTAACTTTCCTTTTAGGTCAGAGTTGACTATAATCAATTTTCAATTTACAAACCCTTTTGATGTGTCCAAATTTATTGCACTTGTAACAAACTATTATCTTATGTTTTCCACTACATTTCTTCACACCTTGCTCACTTTCCTCAAGTTTTTTTTCATTAGGTTGGATGACCCATTTCTTATTTTCTTTCATACTTTCTTCTAGTTTTCTAGTTTCCTCTTCTTTTTCAAATTAGAATAACTTGGACTTATGGATCTCATGTCTGATTTTCTACATGCCTTTACCTATTGGGATTATGGAAAGGTGAGTTACTGAGAGGGGAGGGGTGAACTAGTAATCCTAATTTTTTTTTCTCAATCCTCAATATAATAACCCTCATTAATTGACTGTCATATTCATCATTTTTATTTATTCATGTAGTTAAATGAAATATAAATACATCTAAAATAATAAATATGCATTCATAAAGCTTCATAAACTTGAATAAAATATTTTGGCACTTCAGAAACCCTTGTTAGAAGGTAAAAACTATGGTGGGGATGAAACCCACAAAGCTTCACTACAATAATAATAAAGTTGCCTGGTAGGGCATACAATCTTTGATCACTTATGATGATCTTACCCTATTTGGAGTAATATTTAAGACCTATTAAGATCTACCCTGTTAGAGAATTTTAGCAACATTTTTAAGTGTGCACTTGGTTAAGATATTTACAAAAGAAAGTTAAGTCTACTCTATTAGGATATTTTTCTGCCACAATTGTTAGAAAGTAACAATATAATGATCTGGATGTAGCAACTTACTTTGCTAAATATCAGATCTACTTAGCCCTTAACTGATATCATCTTTCTGTAATAGATATGTCCTTCAAATACTACTTGGTAGCCTCTAGTCTTCTTATGATATAGTCCTGAATACTCTATCAAAAACTTAGCATCATAACCCTGTTTGATCTCCAGATGTCTTCTGTAGGTGGCTATTTCATAACATGTTCTTACTAATCTGACATCTTCACAATACTTAAATCATAATGATTTAGACCTAATTAGGATTATAGAATCATCTAGAAAACACTTGATCAATGATCCATATGAATAACCTAATTCAAAACTGTATAGGGATAATCACCAATCAATTTGATATCTCTAATAAATCTTTACCTTGATTTATGTAAACCATTTTCTGTCTCAATAAAAACCATTTACCTTTTTTTCAGTGTCATTCCAAAATTATATGTTGATCCTGTATCACTCAGTAAATACTGTATCTCTGTCTTGGTAAAATAATGATGTTTGATAAACATGTATGCTCAGTTATGACTGTACTCAGTAATCATCTATCTTGGTGTCAATGCTTAGTCAAGTCTATGCTAGGTTAACTTGTCTTTATCCTTGTGCTTTTCTTGGTTACTATACTTAGTGTTTTGACTGACTTGTTTGTTTTCTTTCCTTTACCAACTATATGTGTGACACTAATGAAAACAATTAATGTAATTATGTGTAACATTCTCCCCCTTTGGCATTAGTGACAAAAAACACATATGTATGCCATATCCAAAATATTTTCCAAAATTCCAAACTTGTAAACTTCAAAATTTGTAGATTTTTGGCTCTCCCTGTCAATATGCTCTCGGTAAAGTACATACTATATACATATGATTCCCCCTTTTTTGATAATAATGCCAAAAAATATTTACTTACAACTTATCAAAAATATTCTTATGGGTTTTTTGAAGGTTGGCCAAGAGGTTTTCCCATTCCTCTTTGAGACTTTCTAGTGCAATTTGTTCTAGGCCTACCTGTGCATGCATGCCAAAATTGTGATCAATAACTAACAGCTTGAGGGTGGAAATAATCTCTTTTTCCTTCTTCATGTGCCACTGCATCACCTTAACGTGGGGTAATAACTCATCCTATAGCTCACTTGTCTGATCCTTTATTCTATCCTCTTCTTTCCTCAACTCATGTCTTAACCCTCAAATGTGTTTAACCTTTGAATAATGCACGTGAAGTGCATGAGGTTCATTGATAATACTCTCTCCACTTTTCTACAAATCTTCATCTAATTTCTTCAATTTTTCATTAATTTATATAGTAAAAGAATCTATTGTGTATAGTTTCTTCAAAATAATAAAGATCTTTTGAATTATCCCTTCTATCTCGATTACTATTTTAAAAGGTTTTACCTTGTGAATTGCCACTGCATGGCTGATCTTTTCGGTTACCTTGTACTGTATCTTCTTCTCATCTCTTTCCTCTATTTTCTTCTCTGCATCATTAGTAGGTGCATTGATATTCTTGGTAAGTACATAAAGTTGGTGAATGATAGGTGTATTCTCATCAGCATTGACATCTGGGACAACTTGCATCAAAATTTCTTTAACATTCTCTAGCACCTATTTTTTTTTACTTTCTTGCATCAGCTTCTCCTGAGCTTATTTTTTGGTGTATAGCTCTCCATACTTTCTAAGATCTTCAAGATCTAATGTCCTCGGGTCACAAGTAGGTATTTTCTATAATCTCATCTAGTGTGACACTACCTTTACCTCCATGTTTCTTTAGTTTCTTCTTTTCCTTCTTTCTTAAAGTAGGTGACTGACTATATGGAACTAGAGCCTTTTGCTTCGGATTTATCTGTAGTGGCTTGGTAGACACACTTTCTTCCTTCTTGTTGTGCCCCATAGTAGTTCCCTTAGTCTGAGGTCCTAGGGATTATGGCCTTGGGCCTGTAGTATAATCATCTACTTTATCTATATTTTCATCTCCTTGATTATTTACCTCAACATTAGTGGTCTCCGCATTCTCTCCATCTCTAGTAGATTCACCACAATGCTTCGTGTCTTTACTTGCTTCATCACCCTTGTCTTCAACTATATCCATTACTTGCTTGGGTGGAATATTTTTTGTTTTCTTCTTGAAAACTATGTTAATTTCTTGTACTAGTATAGGTAAATCACTTGGTATAAGTGCTCTATATTAGGGTGAGCCCACAATAGTGGGTTACACTTTTTTGCCTGAACGGACACTCAACTCTACATTTTTAAAACAAATTCAGATTCAGATGCATATTTTCGTTAAACCATTTGAAATAAGAAGACGAAGTAAATTAGAGTCTTTTAGGATTTTTTATCTAGATTCCAAATATATTTTTATTTTTATTTTAAATGTATTTGAATGGTTATTTCGTTCTCCCACAAAAAATGGTATGTTGCTGAAAACGTCATTTTCAAAGAGTTACATTGTTTTCATAGAGCATAACTTTTTTTCTCAAATAGATATTAATGTGATTCTTTCAAAATTAGTTTTTTAACATCCATACAGAGGGCATGCAATTGGTTTGATGAAATTATCATGATTATTTTATATTTTATTAATTTTTGAAGTAGACTAAACCGTAATTTTGACATGCCTTGACTACATACCTTATAACTTATCATGTATTTGTCCAATTTCATTTTTTTTATTTTATAGAAAGAGAACTTAAATACCTAGGGCATAAATATTTTTTATATATTTTTTTCTCATTTACTATTTTTCATAAGCGTCAAACATAGAGGTAGACATACAGTGAAATATCTATGTTTAGTAAAACTAAAAATATGAAGTCATAATAAACTTAATATATATTAACATTATAATCATTGGAAATATTTCTCTCAGTAGTACCTTACTACATAGATAGTTTTGTCAAATGGATTCATTTGATCTCCCAAAAGATAAAGTCAAAGTGATTTTTTGGTCAGCATTTTAATAGGTGCGAAGAAGACTCCATTGCAGGTATGAATGAGGATTATCGATGTTATATCAATATTTTTTAATCTGAGAGGATTTGTGCTAACCATTTATAATTGATTCCTTTAAATGGAACCTCTCAAGGATTAAATTTTTATATTTTATTAAAAATGTGTTATTTCAGCAAAAATCAGCATGTCTCAAAAAGTGTAACCCACTATTGTGGGGTCACCTAGCTACCTCAGTAGGTTGTGCTTCTTCTTGGTTCTCAGTAGAAGCAATTACATCATCATCTTACTTTTCTTCCTCATCAGGGTCTCCTTCAATAATGTCTTCTATTAATACTTCTTCATCCCCTGTTATCTTCAACATCTCTGGAATATCTTCCATTACATTTTTTGTAGCAGTTATGAAATCTTCAACATATGTTTAGTCTTCTGGATGCTCGGTATCAAATATGTGAATGGTCCCTTGTGTTTTATAAAAATATATTTGTACACCTTTTCCTCTAACATGTACAGATTGCTCAGTATTAATTGCAGATGCAGTTTTCTCTATTTCCTTCTTTGAACTAAGAATACTAGTCCAAATCTCTATATTCTCTTCATCAACTTCTTGTAATTTTCATTGAAGTATATTTAGTACCCTTGCTCCTTTGTCCTTCAGTTCTTCTAGTAGTGCCTTTATTGGCCTAGTGGCTTGTCCAATGTCCAATTCATACTCCATCAGTGGTAGCCATGTAGTTCTCTATTCAACTTCCTTAATCAATGTAGTGTTGGTTTACACTTAGAAACAAATATCATCTTTGTATTTCTCAACAAGTTGAGCAGGAATTATGCTTCTCTTATGCATTCTATCCTTAAATTTATTGAAATAATCATATATTACTAGCATAAAATTCTTATCTAAACTTTTTATGAATTCACGATTTGAATAATGATGGGCTTTTTCACATCCCACTCTATATTACTTATTGAGGGAAATGAGTTTTGCAAGTAGAAAAATATACATACCAATAGAGATCCAAACTTGCAAGTATTAGACTTCACAACTCAGATAGTTCTCATGCTCTCCTCCAATTGTCTCAACATTAGTTCAGCTAGGTGAAGTTGAAGACCCTTCTTCATGATCTTGTATGCAATGCCAATAGCGTTGGATGGAATATTGTTCAGTCTGCTAGATTGAAATATGTTATACACAATTACACATGCACTTAATCTTCTCTCTAGGTCATTAATGATATTAATCTTCATTCCTCTACCATCCCACTCTTCTCTAGTCAACTTCTCAATCTCATTATTTGGTGGGTGCCTTAGGGATTTTGGTTTGTCACATACTAGGTGCCCTGTTACCATATTAATCAAATCCTTGGTGATTTTCACTAGCTCATCTAACCACATTGTTCCATCATGAACCTAGCTAAGAAAAATACTTATCCACTCGATCTTGAACTCCTTCAGGAAATGCATTGTGTTTGTTAAACCTTTTACTTCCAAATGCTTGTGCTCATCTTTTAGCTTTCAATCCTTGTATAATTCCTAATAGGTAGATTGGAGCTCAAAATCACCTATCTCACTAATCTTGCAGTGAATATAAGACCTAATATCCTTTTACTTCCAAATGCTTGTGCTCATCTTTCAGCTTTCAATCCTTGTATAATTCCTAATAGGTAGATTGGAGCTCAAAATCACCTATCTCACTAATCTTGTAGTGAATATAAGACCTAATATCCTTTACCAGTAAAAACCTAGGCAATATAGATGAAAACACACCTTTGTCATTGATCTATGCATTGATCTCTGGATGTAACTTGTAGTTTGGTTTTTCATATGATGTGCTCTTGAATAATGTCACTTTCTTTTCCTTATCAGCCTTAGATTGAACAAATTTCAAAGTAGAAGCCATTGCTGATAATAAATTAGGGCTTTGATAAGTCTTCATTCAAATCACTCGGTTACACTTCAAACTTTCTTGAATAGATTTCAATCACTCTGTAGAATGCACAAATCACTATATCAACTCAAAATATGGTTGCTCAAACTTCACTCTTTTTCACCCTAGTTTGCTCTTTGAATGCAATGTAAATAATGAGTTGGATCATCACGTATTTATACCCAAAAATAATTTTCAGCATAAGTATGGTGCATTAAATGCTTCACAAACCACTACTTGGTTAATGATCAAACAATTGATCATCTCCATTAGATATGATAGCTCAGTTAACACTACTAGTGCTTGGTTGACTACACAACTTAGTTATCTTTAGCACTTTCACCGACTGAAAAACACTTACTCGGTCTAGCTTTACTGACTATTCTCATTTCAAGTTCATAGCATATAACAAACAAGTGCATATTAATTCATGATAATTTGGTATTCATATAATAGATATAAGGAATTTTTGTAAGATATAATTGATTAGAATTCAGTTCCCATACTTATTAATTTAATTAAGTAGAAGTGGTGAAATGACCTAAACTAAAGGATGAGGTTTCACCGACTATTGTGGTTGTTCCTCCATTTTCTTCTGTTGATCTTATCCACATTGGACTCATCTTCCTTTTGATTCCATCTATAGTATTCTCATTCATATCTTCATTTGATTCTAGTGCCCGGTCTTTGCAATCTCTTCTTAAGTGACCGACCTTGTGATAATGTAGAGATGCCATTCCAAAACTTATCCAGTCTCTAGATCTTCCTCTCCAATGCAGTCTCATACAATTTGCAGCAATATGACCATATCTTCCACAAGATATATAATTAACCTATGTTTTGTTATCCCAAGTGTAAGAATTACCTTATCTTCTCGGTTGATATGTATTATTTTGTCTCTTCAATTTCCAAACTTGCTTTAGTTGTGCCCTCCATTCTTGTGATATATGATCATGCTTGTTGCAAATACTACAATTATTTTCCATGTAGTTCCTCTTAGGTGACTTTTTCATCTTTGATCTACATTCAAATGCTTGATGTCCATATTTGTTGCAATTGTATTAATAACCATCGAATTTAGGAATAGTGTTAGGAGTACCTTTAGCTTTACTTACTTTACTCCTGCATAAATTTTTTGTGTGACCTAGTTTTCCACAATGATAACATGAGAGATTCTTTGTTCTAGTATTTTCATAAGCATTCCTTTTCTCTATTTGATTTTATGACTCTCATTTCTTGGTATAACCTAATCTAGTGGTGTTGTCTAGTCTCCTCTAACTCATTAAGAATTCATCCATCCTTTTGGTGCTTTCCCCATTTTTATTTATCATTTCATTGTGTTGTTATTTCATCTTCAATTCATTTTTTAGTCTTTCATTTTCTTCCCTTAATTCACCAATGTCTTCCAATTTCCTAGCAAGTTCATTTTTCACCCGATTGACTTCTTGACTTATGATAACAATCTGATTTGCAATTTCAAAGTGATGCTCGATCAACCTTAGTATTTTTTATTCTTTTTCTTCCAATTTTTCAGTCATTTATCTTCTTACTTCAATAGCCATGTTCCTCTCTTGTTCATCTTGTCTTGTAGTATTCATGACTTTAATCATTCTTACCATTTGTGCTTCTTGTCCAATTTGTAGTGCTTTCAGTTATTTGGTGAGGTGTTGATCCTTTTCAGATAGATCTAAAATAGTTTCTTTAGATGCATCAGATACACTTCCAGATCCTTCAGATAATTCCTCAATCTCTTCTTCCTAATACTGAGTATCATTTTACCAAAATTCTAATTCCTTCCTTTTTTTCAATGACTCTTGCAACTTTTCCTTGATGCCCTTAAGCTATTCTAGGGTAATCTACAACTCCAATTTCTGATTTTCAATTATCTTGTCAAGCTTATACCTTTCCATCTCTATGGATCTTTTCTCTTCAGTGATTAAACTTTGTTAACAAGAGAAATATCTCTAATACCAATAGTTGGGATTATGGAAAGGCGAGTTACTGAGAGGGGAGGGGTGAATCAGTAACCCTAAAAACTTTTGTTCTCAATCCTCAATATAATAACCTTTAGTAATTGACTATCATATTCATCATTTCCATTCATTCATGTAGTTAATTGAAATGTAAATACATTTAAACTAACAAATATGCATTCATAAAAATTCATACACTTGACACAAATATTTTGGTATTGTAGAAACCCTTGTTAGAAGGTAAAAACTATGGTGGGGATGAAACCCACAAAGCTTCACTACTATAATAATACATTTTCTTGTTAGGACATACAATTTTTTATCACTTCTAATGATCTTTCCCTATTAGGAGTACCATTTAAGACCTGTTAAGATCTACCTTGTTAGAGGATTTTAGAAACATTGTTAAGTGTGCACTTGGTTAAGATATTTATAAAAGATGGTTAAGTCTACTCTGTTAGGAGATTTTTCAGCCATAACTGTTAGAAAGTAATAGCATAATAATTTGGATGTAGTAACTTACTTTTTTGAATATCAGATCTTCTTATCCCTTAATGGATATCACCTTTTTGTGATAGATATCTCCTTCAAATAATTCTCGATAGCCTCTGGTTTTCTTATGATATACTCTTGAATACTCTATTGAAAATTTAGCATCATAACCCTGTCCAATCTCTAGATATCTCTTGTAGGTGGCTACTTCATAACATGTTCTTACTAATCTAACATCTTGACAATTCTTAAATCATAATGATTTAGACCTAATTAGCGTTATGGAATCAGATGTTTGGATTTGCATAAGCATTACTTTTCTATGTATAACCTAATCGAGTGGTGTTGTCTAGTCTCCTCTAACTCATTAAGAATTCATCCATCCTTTTATTGCTTTCCTTAGTTTTCTTTATCATTTCATTGTGTTGTTTCATCTTCAATTTATTTTTTAGTCTTTCATTTTTTCCCCTTAATTCACCAATGTCTTCCAATTTCCTAGCAAGTTCATTTTTCACTTGGTTGACTTCTTGACTTATGATAACCATCCGATTTGCAATTTCAAAGTGGTTCTCAGTCAACCTTAGTATTTATGATTCTTTTTCATCCAATTTTTTAGTCATTTGTCTTCTTCCTTCAATATCCATGTTCCTCTTTTTTTTATCTTGTCTTGTAGTATTCATGAATTTAATCATTCTTACCATTTTTGTTTCTTGTCCAATTTGTAGTGCTTTCATTTGTTTGGTGAAGTGTTGATTCTTTTTACACAAATCTAAAATAGTTTCTTCAAATGCATTATATACAATTCTAGATCCTTTAGATAATTCCTCAATCTATTCTTCCTAATATTGAGTATCATTCTACTAAAATTCTATTTTTTTCCTTTTGTTCAATGACTCTTGCAATGTTTCCTTGATGTCCTTAAGCTATTCTAGGGTAATATGTAACTCCAATTTTTGATTTTCAATTATCTTGTCAAGCTTATACCTTTCCATCTCTATGAATCTTTCCTCTTTAGTGATTAAACTTTTTTAATCAGATAACTAGTTCTAATACCAATTGTTGGAATTATGGAAAGGTGAGTTGCTGAGAGGGGAGGGGTGAATCAGTAAACCAAAAAACTTTTGTTCTCAATCCTCAATATAATAACCTTCATTAATTGGTTGTTATATTCATCATTTCCATTCATTCATGTAGTTAATTAAAATGTAAATACATCTAAACTAAAAAATATGCATTCTTGAAACTTCGTACGCTTGACAAAAAGACTTTGGTATCATAGAAAACCTTGTTAGAAGGTGAAAACTATGGTGAGGATGAAATGCACAAAGCTTCACTACTGCAATAATAAAGTTTCTTGTTAGGGCATATAATTTTTTATCACTTCTGATGATCTTACCCTATTAGGAGTAACATTTAAGACCTATTAAGATCTACCTTGTTAGAGAATTTTAGCAACATTGTTAAGTGTACACTCGTTTAAGATATTTACAAAAGACGGTTAAGTCTACTTTGTTAGGATATTTTTCAGCCACAATTGTTAGAAAATAATAGTATAATGATTTGGATGTAGTAACTTACTTTTCTAAATATCAGATCTTCTTAGCCCTTAACTAATATCACCTTTTTGTGATAGATATCTCCTTCAAATACTACTTAGTAGCCTTTGGTCTTCTTATGATATAATCTTGAATACTCTATCAAAAACTTAGCATCATAACCCTATCTGATCTCTAGATGTCTCCTGTAGGTAGCTACTTCATAAGATGTTCTTACTAATCTGACATATTAACAATGCTTAAATCATAATGATTTAGACCTAATCAGTGTTATCATCTAGAAAACACTTGATCAATGATCCATATGAATAACCTAATTCAAAACTACATAGGGATCATCACCAATCAATTTGATATTTCCAATAAATCTTTACCTTGATTTATGTAAACCATTTTCTAGCTTGGTAAAAACTGTTTGCCTTTTTTTTCAGTCATTCCAAAATTCTATGTCGATCTTGAATCACTCGGTAAATACTGCATCTATATCTTGATAAAATATTGATGTTCGATAAACATGTATGCTTAGTTATGACTATACCCAGTGTGCTCAGTAATCATCTGGCTCAGTGTCGATGCTCAGTCAAGTCTGTGCTCGATTAAATTTTCTTTCTCATTGTGCTCTGCCCGATTACTATACTTAGTGTTTTGACCGACTTGTCTATTTTCTTTCCTTTACTGACTTTATATGTGACACTAATTACAACACTTAACGTAATTATGTGTAACATTACCTTATGACCATAATCAAAGAAATTAAAATAATAACCAGAGAAGAGTTTATTATTGCTTGTACCTTTACAATTTTGATCCATGTGTCCTTCTAGATTACACTCATAACACTTGTCATTTTAGGGTTTGGTCTATTCCTACCTAGATCCTTTAGCTTTGGGTCCATCTTTCTTAGGTGAGTCAGCATTGATGACCACATATTCTTTATTCTACAATATGTCTTCCAAAACCCCAACTCCATTCTTATCTCCAACTAGTTTCTGCATGTTAGACTATTTATCAATCTTTAGACCATTTTTTATGAAGTTTCTTGATGTCTTCCTTTGTTTCTTCAAGCTCACAAGTCACCAAGATATTGTATTTATCAATCTTTTGATATTTTTATTTCATTTTTTCCATCTACAATTCAAATATTGTTTCCTTTGTCTTTGCTTATTGTAACTCATCTTTCATTTTCCTATTTTGATCCTTCTCATTTTCAAGCTCTTTTATCAGGTCTAACCTTGATATTTCATACTCATCTTTAAGTTTTTCAACTTGTTCTAAATCATATTGCTCTTTGTTTGGTTGAGTTGACTTTTGACAAGTTCTTCCCTCAAACTCATTGCATGATCCAATTATTCCTTGAGTCTCTTGATGAATTATTTTGTCTTCCTTAATTTGAACTTTAGGTCTACTTTATCTACATTATCCTAATCAAGATCTTCCAGTGCCGCTTCATAGTTTTTCATCAAACTGTTAAAATCCATTTGGATCTCCCTTAAGCTGTTAGGATTTCCTTCCAAGGGTTTGATGCTATGATACCAATTGTTAGGATTATGTGATACTGAGAGGGTGGGGAGGTGGGTGAATCAGTATCAAAGTAGTTTGTACTTTTTCTTAAACAATTAATAAATAACAAATTTAATTGAACAATCCATAATAAGTACATACACACAAGAGTACTCATAACACCATTTTTTTTTTTGAGGAAACCTTTTTTAGGGAAAATTCTGTGGGGATGGTACCCAAAAAAATATGCACTATAATACAGAGACCTTGTTAGGAGCCCTATACCTATTAGGAGCTGAGTAATATAATAGGTAGGACCTTGTTAGAGGACCGTTGAACCTTGTTAGAGATATACAAAAGTTTTGCACACTGCACTTACAAAATTGGACTTTATATCCAGAGTAACAAGAGATAATATAATAAGTACACGAGAACTTCACCTTTTATATCATGCAATCTATGTTCTCACTCTGTTCTCAGCCTACCCTTAAATTTTTATCTTCACATCCTCACAAGATATACAAAATAACATTACATAATTATACCCAATTAAGAGTATAATCTTTGGGGATGACTTTCTATAATGTCCTTAGACATTTACAAAATAAAGATTACATTGTGCAGCTTTCCCACTTTACAATATCATTGGGCCCTTAAAAAATAGAATACAATATAATAAATATCATAACATAAGTTGGCGAAGAGTTATACTTCTTTGGTTTCCATGTTGCACCATCTCCTATCTTCGCATGCACTCAGAGAATTGTATCTCTATCATTTTAGATCCAAAACACTTGTGATCTTTCTTGAGTATCCTTCATACATCTGTCTACCCAAATATAAATTTTCATAGATTTGACTATGTCTGTACCATCTTCGCTGACCAAAATATTGAGACTGTCTGCCAGAAATTGACTTTGGACTTAGGCATTTTTCACATCATGGATTACTGAAATGGTATTAGAATGCCCTGTGATGATCTAAATGCTAAGTGTTTCCACTAAGGAAAACATCCATGTGCTCAAATGTTAGCTACTCGCTAGCATTATCAAGGTGGGGGCTTGGGCAATAGCTTCTTTCACAGATTTAAAAGTTGTTATCGCTTCACCACTCTATTTAAAGACATTCCTCTCACTCATAAAACCCACTATATGCTATGTATTTTTAGGGAAATCAGGGAAAAACCTTCTCAAGAAGTTTACCTGGCCAAATAAATATTTCACACCACTCAAGTTTGTGATAGGCTTAGCTATTGAATAGGTTTTACTCTATCTGTGTCTATCTTTATCCCTTCCTTTGAAACTAGATGTCCTAGTACAGTTTCCCTACCATCATGTAAAACATAGAAATTTTAGGATGAAGAGATATTCTATGGTCTCGATATCTTTTCAAAACAACTTTCAAGTCCCTCAAATGATTCCTCCTCTTTATAGAGAAAACAATAAAATCATCAAGATAAATAACAATTATTGTATTTTTCAAATGGATAAAATAAAAGTTCATTATCATTTGAAAGGTTTCATCGATGTCAATCAAACAAAATGGTATGCAGTTGTATTCAAAAGTTCCCCAGGGAGCCGTGAAGGAAATTTAATGTTGGTCTTCTTCTTCTATGCTCATTTGATTATACCCTGAAAACATGTTTAGCATAGAAATTATTTATGATCTGACCATCATCTGCAATATATGATCCATAACAGGTAAGGGGTAATTATCCTTCAAGTTAACCTGGTTTAGATTCCAAAAATCAACAAAAATCCTAATCTCCCCATTTTTCTTTCTGACTAGCACAATATTGGTAATCCATGTAGAATGATGAATTGGGTAGATTATCCAAGCCTTTAACATCTTTTCAACTTCTCTAAAAATAGCATCTGACACCTTGTGACTATAATTTCTCAATTTCTACCTAAATGGGTTCATTCTAGGTTTTAGAGGGATATGATATTGGAATTTCCCCCCTCTAAAGCTCTTCAGTTCATCATATGACCAAGAAAACACATATTTATATTGCTTGAGTAGATAGAAAAATTTGCATTTTTCTTCAACAATGCAACATTTTCCTAAGTTAATGAACTTAGGGTCATTCTCTTCTATTTATCATTTTGGAATACTTTCCAATATTCTAAATTATCAGGCACATTGGGCCGATGAACTATCTCACTCCTATATATAGCTTCTATGAAGTCAGGATGAGGAAGAAATAAAGAAGATGATACTTCTAGCGAGTCTTCTCTACTCTTTAAGTCTTTGGGTATTGTCTCTATTGTAAAAGCTTCAAAATATTCTAATTCATTAGGCAAAATTTGTTTCTATAACGTTTTAACCTCTCATTTTTAATAGTGAAGAGGTTTCTTACTTGTTTCACTATAAGTTCAACATCACCTTTCATATTTAATAATTTAATTCCCTTCTTTTTGGGTTCTACTAATCTGAGCAATAGGGCTTCATAATTTATTGTATTATTTGTGTTACTGAATTCCAACTTAAAATAATAAGGTAATTTAGTACCTTGAGGTGATATTAGGACTACCCTTTCCCTTGAACCATTAGATAAGCAACTTCCATTAAACTCCATGGTCCACAATGCTTGATCACATTTATATTCAGTCTCCACAATATCTTCTCCACCAAAGACCATCTAATTATCAAATTCATAATTATTATATAGAATTTGAGCATGGGGATCTTCCAATGGGAATACTATATATTTAGATTTCCCTTTAGGTTTAAGTACTACATTCTCTTTTACCTTTGGTATAGTAGCCTGACTCCAATCCATCTTGATCTCACCTCCTAAATCCCTACAAAACTTCCTTCTCAAGAGCATACCATAACTTGCTGGAATGTTAGCAACCAAAATAGTTAATTTGACTTTCTTACTAGGGTACGTTGCTAAGGCAACCTGAGCATCCTTTATTCAACCAAGAAGGGGCACTTGTTTAGAGTCCATTTCATAAAATTAACCAAATGTTTTAGTGAGAGGTATATCTAAGGATTTAGCAACCAAAGAGGGCATGATATTATCAAAGGCCCTGGAATCAATAATACAATTATTCAATTTATGACCATGTATAAAAAAGGAAACATAAAATAGTTTGGACCTTGGATCTTATAAAAGAGGTGGTTCATTGGGTGAACTGGCCTTAGATTCAAGTTTAACAATAGAAGATTGGGCCATAGTGGATTGATCAATATCTGAGGACAAAGTATTAGTTAATTGGTTATCTACAGCTTGAGGTTTGGGTTGACTACGTTTCACATATTCAATTAGCTTGAATAATTCCTTAGGATTTAACCTCAAGTATTCCATGGGATAAGTATGAATTTTAGAGGATTTACAAAAATCCTCTATATCAAAAGATTATTTAGGTTTAAACTTTTTTGATAATTAAACATCAAGAGTCATTAAAATTTGAATCTTAGGAGTGTAGGTTTGAGTATGAGGTAATTTACCTTTGTTTTAGTGGAACTATTTCTATCTGAGGTGTCGACATTCATGTTTTTTCATTGATGTCAACATATGTTTTTGTTGGATATGCTGGTTCCTCAAACCTGACTTTACATGCTTTCAAAAGAAACCAATACATCTATAGTTTCTTAGGAGGGGTTAGATTAAAATATGAGCTCTAAGATGACTGGACCAACTATAGGGACAAGAATGCCCTTTGCACTTTTGGCTCTGCAAGACCAAGGAGGGTGCTCCTAATCCAGTAAAACAAAACTTACTTCACTAATTACTAACTGGATTTTAATACAAAAAATGGATGGTAAGAAAATGCTAAATGAGAACCACTCATTTATTGATTATCCATTACCATAAGATGAATAAGAATATGTAGGTCTTAAAAACTTCCAAGATTTCGACTAATTTATAACAAACTTTTAGGAATACAGCAAGACCCTATCAAGAAATTATCCTTATAAAGTAGCTCCATTGCTGACTAGTCCCTTATTCATTGGGTGACATATTTACTGCAATATGAATTAACTCAAACAATATATTGAACCTTGATGAAATATATCCTTAGAAAATACTAACACCCTATCGTGATTCTGATCAAAGGACTCCTGAATTCATAGTTCTTATTGATATCCTTATGCAAGCTTAAAAAAAGTTAGTATTGTATCTAGAGCTTATTTAATTTGATCTTTAGATCAAATCTATAGAATATCAACACTTACATAGAAATAATCCATACAATGAATCTGACAGTTCATAAATCAAAGGAAAAGCACACAAAGGAGAGATATAAACTCAAAAATTTATCAAACTTGCTATATTATTTCTATATACACAATGCTTAAACATGTAAACCAATCGAATATCTTACTGAAACAGTAATGCCTTCTATTCTATGAAAATGCTTGGCCTTAATAAAATCTATTGTATCCTAGACTTAGAAACTTTTCGAACAAATGCTCAAGTTCTAGTCCTTACAAACTGATCCTGGAAATCCTTTTATAGAAAAAGGATTGTAAACAAGCTTCAGATCAGTTAGGTCAAACAATTAGGTTATTCAGACCAGACCAAGGACCTAAATCCCTCAAAGTTTTCATTCATTTGCAGTCTTAAAAAATGGAGGTTAAATTGGGTGCCAAGTCTTCTACAATAGTTTCTTGAAATAGATCTTAACTCTGCCAGGTGCCAAAATGATCCAATCAATCTCTTCCTGCTTGAACAAACAAAACCCTTAGCCACTTTTCTCAAAGTATCTATCCTTTGTATTTAGATGATATGGCTCTTTTAAGTAACAACTCTGACCTAGGTGACACACTAATATTCTTGTTCATCAATCTTTCTCTGAAACCATTTTTAGAAAATCAAACTGAATCCATCTTGTCGCTTCTATTCAACCGACTCAAAACCCTGGAAAAAAACCTAGCAGAAGATTTAAATTTGAAAAATAATGGTTAATCAAACATGTTTAAAACATGACCGTTGATCTTCATCTTTTTGTGGCATATCAAATGACTCTCTTTTAATCTATAATAGTCACTGAATCCTTTTAAAATAGACCGGCCACATCATCTTTCCTGCAACTAATGAGAAATAAGAACGTCAGCACATCTGGCAAAAGGACCCACCTTTTATAAGCATTTTAATCAGACAGTTGTCACATGATGGTGAAGAAACAAACCTCAAGCATCTTATTTATGCAAAGATACGACAACACTTGGATCTTCTGCAAGCTGTCAGATCTTTAAACACACTAAAAACCCTCGGCCCCATTGAGAAACACCATGTCAACATTTCCATGACCAATAAAAGATGAACACCTCGGATGTATCTGGCAACAAACCCACTTGTCAGAAGTGTTGAGTGGTAAGTAAGATCGATGGTTGTTGCAACATTGCAAATAGGAAGATTTAGTTTTTCGTATGTGTGACAACCACTAGATTAAAAGGTGATTAAGCCTTTAATCAAATGCCAAAACTTAGGGAAATAAATCACTTAGGACTTAGGGAATTATTAAAGCCATCGGGACTTAGGAAAAATTGAAGGGGGCACTGGCCTAGGTAAAAATAACTTAAGGAATATGCCCCTGCCCGACGGTCAAATAAAACACATGCATAATTTGGATTTTAAGTGATAAAAAAGTAACGAAGAAATAGAACGGGGTAGGTTTTTTTTTAACTTAGGCAATTTTTTGAACCCTTTGAAAAATGGATAAACCCTAGTTCTTCAGACACCTTAGAATGGAAATTTCTCACTGGTTTTTTCACTTCAGGACATGCGCCTTTAAATGAAGCTTGTTCATACCTTGATACATCCTTGGTTAAGGGCGCAAGCCCTGAAACATTAAAAATTTTCATCGCAAAATGAAACAAGTTGCAGTAGGACAAGACAAAATTTTTAGGTTTTGGCAATGAAATAGACCATTTCCTTTAGATTTTGCATTTTTTAGGAAATTGGGCTAACAGGATACATTAGAAGTTTCAGAAAGACTGGTTGTCATAGGTACAAACAAGACTAACAATTGTGTATGGATAGTACATGGTGTTTCAGTAAATGGGAGCATGAAGTTGTGTAGAGGGAAGTATTTACACCTAATATCTAAGGTAATTGGATTTCATATTGTTGTTTTCATAAGTTATAGCTATTTTGGTGAAGATTGTTTACAAAATAGTGACATAGGATTACACCAGAGATGGGCTCTGAGTTTTTTGGATAGCTTGGATGTGACCATGAGTTATGTTATGCGAACTTAAGGGATGAAAGAAGACACATGGGAGAAAATTATATGATATCCTTGGGTCTCTAGGATCATGATGATGTCAGTTGTGGCATGTGGACTTGCCAAGACCTATTTGTCACCAACCAGAGGAGATAACATGTTCAGCAGATGACAAGCATTGATTATGGATCTTGGCACATAAATGATGACTTTTATTTTTTACTTACTTGTTTAAGGTACCATGTGTATCTTAGAAAGATCCTATGTAATTATTTGTGAATTAGGGAAGTCTTAACAAGATGAAATAATTTCTTATTGTAACATGTATAAAGGAAAGTCATTCCTTGTTGTAGTTTATGGATGTATAGCAGATTGCGACAGTGTGGATGAAAGTTTTGAAAGATGTAAATTAGTGATTATGCTTGTAATGTACTTAATTGAGATTTTGTATATTCAAATCAAGTTTCTATCAATCTGTTCATTTTTATAAGTATTCTTTTATGCTTCTCTTTGGACAGTGGATCCAGAAGGTGGGTTTAACCTTCACATTCAGGCAGTGTGTTGGGGTAGTGATCTCTTCATTTCATTTAACTCCTAACAGGCTTGAAGGGACTCCTAACAGGATTGAAGGGACTCCTAATAGGGTATTTCCTTTCAAAGGGACTTTTTACTAGATGTAATAATCAACTCCTAATATGGATACTATATTTCTAGTGCATTATTTGTGGGAATCATTCCCATCAGGGTTTTTTTTTCCCTTAATAGGATTTTCCTTGACAATAAATAATTGTGTTATGATGTTGTTCTTGAAGTATTCATATTTTAATTAAGTAATTTGATTATAAGTTTAAATTTTAAATATTTGACACACAAATGTTTCACCCCTCCTCCCCCTCTCAATTGTGTTATTTCTAGCAATTGGTATTAGAGCTTGTGGTCATTTGAGAGAAAACTTAACATCTTGAGGTGATCCTGAATATGGATTAGTGTAGGAAGGAGAGTCCAAATTTTGATGCTTAAAACATTGACACTTGGAAGAACAAGATGATAACTCATTTTCTATGTTTGTAAATCGATTATTGGATGATTACAAAGAGAGATGAGAAGATCAAGACTGAATATGAATTAGGAGGTTCTTCTAGGGATGAAAATAAATTTTTGTCCTATAACATAGTTGCAAGAGAAGCATTTATCATCACACTATCTAAGGATAAATTCATATAAGTCAAGGACCTTGATTCTACACATAAGATTTGGATAAGGCTAGAAGCACTATATAAAGGAGATCAATACACTAAGCAGGTGAAATTATAGAATTAGAAGACTAAAATGGATATTCTAAGAATGTGAGATGATGAAAATGTTAGAGTATATGTATAGAGGGTTACAAAGGTTGTTACAAGAATCATATTCTTAGGAGGATCATATATTGAACAAGAAGTGATTACTAAGATTCTTAGATCCTTGACACTTGCATATAAGAATAAAGTACAAGAAATTGAAGAAATCATTCCACTAACAAGGAAATTTAGCAGAGAGATGTTGATTACTAAATTAACCACCTTTGAGGCTATAGAGCTAGAGGATACATTACCTAAGGTAGAATCTTCATTTAAGGTGATTGTGCATAATGGAAAAATGACTTTATCAAGTCTTGCAAGCACCAAAATAAGTAATAGACATATAGAGCTTGGAGATTAATTCTGAATGGGAAAAAATGTAATAATAAGAAAGGAAACTAGATGAACTTGTGGCCCTAATTGCAAGAAGAGAAAGGAGAAGAAAAGGTAAATTTGAAGGAAAGTTACCCCTAAAGTATTTTTCATGTTACAAGATTGGTCATTTTTCATCTAGATATCCTACAAGGGTTCCAAAGCATAAGCCTATGTTTGTTAGGCTTGATTATTCCAAGGATAAGGAATATTACTATGCTAGTGAAGGTGTGTCTAATGGTGATGTTGTGGTGATGATGAAATTGGATTTATTTCTATTAAAGATGACGATCCTGATAATGAAGAAAGAGATTTAGTTTCACATGTTGAAAAGAAATTAGAATGGATCATTGATAGTAGTTATTCATATCATATGACTGGTGATAAAGATACATTTTTTTCAGATAACTAGATATGATGGTGGTGTAGTCAGATTCGGTAATAACAATCCTAAGTTGATCATTGGAGTAGGTTCAATTTCTCTTGATGGTAAAATAAACACTGATGATGTCTTTCTTGTTGATAGACTTAAGCACAACTTGTTGAGTGTTGGAAATTTTTTTGATAAGGGATATCACTTGCAATTCAAGGATGGAAAGTGCACTATCAGAGGTTATTCTAGAAACTTGATCGTATCAATTGCAAAGTCAAGAGGTAATGTGTTTGAATTAAATACTATAGAAGATACTTCTTTTTTTGTGAAGATAGATGACAATTGGTTATGGCATAGGAGGTTTTGTCATATAAATTTTGTTAACATTGTGAAGTTGATGAGAGGTTTAAGATTCAAGAAAGAATGTATGACTATGATCAGATCCTAGAGATTGAGAAGAAAACTAAAAAATAAAAAGGCAGAAAAAATTCTTGAGATTGATAATGGAACTGAGGTATGCTTGAATGAACCTACTAAGACACCAAGGTATGTTCAAATAAATCATCCTAAAAATTAGATTATTGGTGATATAGATAAGATAATGATGAAAAGATCTAAGGTTGGAAATGAAATTTGTTTGATTTCACATGTAAAACCTAAGACTACTGATGAGGAATGTAAAGATGAATCTTGGACTAGATCTTACTATGGTGTAAGGTACTTTATACTTTTTTGATGATGATACAGGTTTAATTTCATAGAGAGAAATATGAAGCATTTGACAAGTTCAATATTTACAAAGAAAAAGTTGAGAATGAATCAGGTCTAAAGATAAAATGCTTGAAGTTAAATAGATGTGGAGAGCCTACATCAGTTTTTTTCAATAGTTACTATGAAGAACATGGGATATACAAACAAACTTCTTCTCCTAGCACACCACATAAAAATGGGATAGTAGAGAGAAGAAATGTAACCATATTGGATGTAGCTAGGGGACAATGTTGCTTGAAGGTAATGTATCACATATGCATTGGAGAGAAGTAGTCAATATTGCTAGCTACACTTTGAACAAAATTCATATTAGAGAAGGTACTATTGGAATTATTGTAAGATTCCTAGAAGATCCTAAAGAGACTCATTTTGTTTTAGTTAATAGGATACTCAAATATCAGAAAGGAACATTGGAATATGGTCTATGGTATGAAAAGTATGATAATTTTACATTGCATGCTTATATTGATGTTGATTGGGTAGGAAGTGTTGATGATAGAAAGAGCATGAGTGGTGGTACATTTTTCTTTGGTAATAGGTTGGTTTCAAGGTTAAGTAAGAAGCAAGACTGCATAGCTCAATCTACTATTGAATCATAATATTTAGCTACTACTATAAATTGTACATAGATTGTTTGGATGAAATAAATTCTAAAAGACATTGGGATAACCTTTAAAGAGCCAGTGGTTATACATTGTGAGAAACTAGAGGTATGCTTAGGGTGATAAAATCTCCCAGTGAGAACTAAATGATGCAGGAATGCATCAATCAAGTAGTTATAAAAGCTATATCATTCCAAAGACTTGATTCTTGGATGCACTCCTCAAGGGAAGTGATCGCAGAACATAACAAAGCATATTTGGGTGATCGAACACCTAGTTTTTTGCAGGCATGAAGATTTAAAAAAGCTACACCTTGAAGAGGTGGGATGTGTAGAGAAGGAAAACATATATGACAACCTTTTCCATTGTTGTAAAAGGGGGACATATTTAGGTAAAAAACCCCTACTGGATTAGAGGGAGATGTGAAGAGGATATTGAGAATGTTGTATTAAGAAGGCTATTTTTAGGTTGATGTTTTTAACATATGTTTCCATCAATGCCAAAGGGGGAGATTTTTGGAACTATTTTTCTTTGAGGTTTTGACATTCATATGTTATCATTGATGTCAACATATGTTTCAATTGGATGCATTGGAAGTTTCAGAAAGACTAGTTATCATAGGTACATACAAGACTGACAGTTGTGTACAGACAATGTAAGGTATTTTATTATATACTAGAAAAAAGTTGTGTAGAGGGAAATATTTACACATTATATCTAAGGTCATTGAATTCCATATTTATGTTTGCATGAGTAATAGTTTTTTTGGTGAAGATTAGTTATAGAATAGTGACAAAGGATTATGACAGAGATAGTCTTTGATTTTTTGGATAACTTGGATATGAGCACAAGTTTTGGTATTCGAGCTTAAGGCATGACAAAAGACACATGGGAGAAAATTATATGTTATCCTTGGGTCACTATAATCATGGTGATGTCAAGTATAGTGTGGGGACTTGCAAAGACCTATTTAGGCCCAACCAGAGGAGATAACATGTCTAGTAGATGGGAAGCATGGATTATGGATCTTGGTGCGTAAATAATGATTTGTATTTGTTACTTACTTGTTTAAGGTACCATGTGTATCTTAGCAAGGGTCTATATTATTTTTCATTGTGGAAGTCTTAACAGGATGACCTAATTGCTTATTATAACTTGTATAAAGGAAATTCATTCCTTGTTGTAGTTTACGAATATATATGAGTGTGAGAATATGGATGCAAGTTTTGCAGGATGTAAAGAAGTGATTATACTTGTAATGCACTTCATTGGAATCGTATAGGAAAAGAAAGTTAATATCAATTAGTTCATTTTTATAAGTATGCTTTCATACTTCTCTTTGGATAGTGGATCGAGAAGGCAAGTTTAACCTTCACATTCAGGCAGTGTGTTGGGGGAGTGAGCTCTTCATTTCATTCAACTCCTAACAGAGTTGAAGGGACTCCTAATAAGGTTTTTCCTTTAACACAGACTTTGTTCTAGATGTAATAATCAACTCCAAATAGGGCTAGATCTCCTAACAAGGATACTATATTTCTAGTGCATTATTTGTGGGAATCATTCCCACTGAGGTTTTTCCCCTAACATGGTTTTTCTCGACAACAAATAATTATGTTATGGTGTTGTTCTTTAAGTATTCATATTTTAATTAAGTAATTTGTTTATAAGTTTAAATTTTAAATATATGGAACACAACTGATTCACCCCCCTCTCAATTGTGTTATTCCTAACATGTTCAATGACTCAGGCGAAGATATATTACCATGAGGCTTTGCATTATACTGGCTCTATGTCAAAACAATGCATGAAGGATCTTCTAGAATCACCAAAATTCCACCTCATCTTTTAGAATGAGGCTTATATTCAAGGAAGTAACTTGCAAAGTCACCGGGTTGATGAGGATCTCCTTCATCTTCCACTACTTCTTCCACCTTTTCTTTTAACTATTCAATTGCACATATCAAACCATTTTTGGGCATGTGTTACCATCATGATCATTTGTTAAGTGAAAAATGCATATGTTGCCTCTCCCACCAGGAGATTCAATCACCAATCTTTTCTTAGTAGAGTGTGTTGACACCGAAAATTTCAGCTCCTAAAGGAACAGGACGTCAGGGAAGTATAATACATATTTGTCATATTTTATAGATTCCCTTTGATAAAAAATTAAAATGGATAAAAGGCGTGCACGTTTTTTATTTTTAGGTTGTAAATTGCTTTATTTTATGCATATTTGTTTTAGATAATAATAATTCTAAAAATAAAAATAAAATAGGTTGAACAAAAGGTGGCGAGAGGGAGTTGAACACTCAACCTCTCAAGCCGACCTTTTTCCTACCTATTTACCCTCCTACCCCCTAACCAGTTAGTCTATATTTTTCTTCGAGAGGGTTAGGAGAAGATATTTATTTATCTTTGTTTTATGTGTAGGTGAGAAACAAAGTGCAACCTATTACATAGGGAGTAATTTCTTCCCTAATTAACAATTAAATTAAATTAGGAATTTCTTTATGAATTTATGTGTTTTTCCATTTTTATGAAAAAGAATGGGGAGAGGGAGTTGAACACTCGACCTCTCGACCCATTCCTTTTCCTACCTAACTACCCAACCCTACCCCTACCAATTGCTCTATATTATTCTTCGAGAGTGTGTATGTAAATAAATGTATAAGTTAAAGATATTCTTATCTCATTTGAAATAAATGTTAAAATAAATTTTGTTTATGAGATATGTTAGAAGTATAATCTTTCCTTGGTGAAATATTATAAACCAAGGTAGTTTAGTTTAGTTTATTTATTATGTAAGTAGGAGATTCCTATAGAATCCCTACATGAACACTTGTCCTCTTTTCCATGTGTGAGGACATAGTATTTATTTGTAATTTCCTTTTATTCCTAGATTCCTCCTTAAGAGGAAATAGCACAAGTGGCTCACACACTTATGAATGTGGCTTACATGCACATGGGAGTTACTTTTTGAACTCCTTCACTTATCTCTACATATAGAGATATTTCTCCACACACTCATCAATCTTTTCTTACAACTCTCTCAATTTCTCTCTTTCATAGTTCTATCATATTGTATTGAGCTAAGTGCTCATATTCTCTCTCTCTCTTTAGGCTTTTCATGCCTCATTCATAATTCACAAGGGGTTTTCTTAGCTTTCCCCTTTCAAATTATTGTCTCCTCTTTACCTTGTTGGTGTATGCTCCTAGTTATTGTGCAAATTCATGGTATTGTTTCCTAACTCCTTGCTCTTGGATTAAACAATTTCCTATTTGTTCTTTATCATTTTTAACATGGTATCAGAGCAGGTTGGTTTAATCATTTATTGAGTGTACAGGTGAAGGAAAAACCATATCTTGGAGCACTCCAAATCAGAGACTCTTGAGAGAGTTCTTTAAATTTTTTATATAAAAATGTTTAAGAGAAAAAATTAAATTTTTTTTTGGTTTGGCTGGTTTACCGCCAAACCCGGTTGTCCTATTTGATTCATTTGGTATTTCAATCTTGTTACTATTATACTCTCATATCAAAATTAATCTCTTTAGTTTCAATTATTGCATTACTAGTTTAGTGGTGAAAATATAATAGAATATCTTTATTTCATTTTTTTACTATCTTAGTCTCTAATTTTTAATCATTTCTTTTCTATTTCAGTCTCTTATATGTCGGTTGGTATCATTTATTTTTCAAAATTTCATTTGGCTGTATTCAGTTTTTAATTTATTTATTTTCCTAAGCTACAGGAACCGTTTCTTCTTCCTATCGCAGTTTTCTGCATGCCTTTTTTATTTCTTTTTTTAGCAGCTTCATCTCTTGTCATTTTTGGGCTCCTCACGTGTGTTTCATGTGTGTTTTTTTTAGAAGAGTTCTTGCATGCACTGCTTTGTTAATATAGAAGCTTTGCCTGTGTTTGCAATTTTTTTTCTTTAGACAGTTCTTTCTTGCATGCGCTGCCGTGTTAATATAGAAGTTTTTGCTTGTGCTGTTATTATTCTCATTCCCTCCATTCTTCCTGTAGGTGGAGTTTCCCTCAAGATCACTAGTTTTCATTGCATGCTCATTATCCTCTCCTGGTTATTCTCTTTGGGTCTTTTTTCTTTGCATGCTTGCTTTGGAAGAGTTGTAATATTTTATTCATGCATCTACATATTGTGCTTATTTGAAAGTATCTACTAAGCCTCTCTTGATTATAGAGATCAAGCATCTGATTGAAGCAAAAACCTTTGTTTTCATGCTGGTTTTGAATTAAGTTTTTTTTTGCTACAGTGTTTTCTATAAATTTCTGGTGCTGTATTACTTTCATTTGTTTAAAATTTTGTTGATTCTCATACCGATCTGGTTTCATATTAAAGGCAGGGATCTTGTGCTTTGCATGCGTTGTTTAGTTCGTATAGAGTCTTGTTCTTTGTTGCATGCTGGTTTTTTATTATTAAAATAGTTTTTCTCAGTTACTAACATTTATAGTTTAAAGTATTTTAAATTTTTTTTTACATGCACAAGGAACCTCTATTCTGTTTTACATGTTAGTGCTATAGGCATTTTTTTTTCTATAGGAAGCTATTTTGCTATAGGAACCTCTGTTCTACCATGATCCAGTTTGCATGTTAGCACTACAGGAAGCTATTTTGCTACAGGAACCTCTGTTCTACCATGATCCAGTTTGCATGTTAGCACTACAGGAAGCTGTTTTGCTACAGGAACCTCTGTTCTGCCGTGATCCAGTTTGCATGTTAGCACTTCAGGAAGCTTCTTTGCTACAGGAACCTAAGTTTTTTTTAAGGGTTTTTGGTTAGATTCAATTCATTCTTTTTAGCTAACGTTTCTTTGCAGGTTTATTATTTTTTAGTATTTTATTTTGTGCTAACATTTTCTTGCAGGGTTATTGTGTGATCCTCTTAGTTCCTGTCATTTGTGTCTTTTTTCTTATGCTCATTAGCTTCAACTCATCTTTTTAACATAAGTTATTAATTATAGTTGTTTAGATTCATATCAGCTTTCTAATCCTTTTTCTTGCAGGTTGTAACGTTTTGTTAATAATTTCTTTATTTTTTTTATATAATTATATTATCTTCCTATTGCCTTTTTGGTTTCATCATGTCTATGTCAATGCCAACATTTAAACTCACTCTTTCAAATTATTCTGTTTGACGGACTCACATGACCACTATTTTAAAAAATGAAAACCTATTTGAAGTTGTGTTTTCTCCTAAGGAGAAACCGACTTCCACTGCTCCTCAGGCTGACCAAGATTCCTAGCAATCAAAAGATGATGAAGCATTTGGCCTAATTGGCCTCTCACTTCATCCAGATTTATATCATCTTCTCTCAAACTGCACTACAGCTCATCAGGCTTGGTATGCCTTAGAAACCAAATTTCAAACCTTCACAACAACTGTTCCCAATGGTAACCTTTATGATGTTTCTAATTTGAATAATAATCCTATTCCTACTTTTTTAGCTGATACTTATTGTTGTCTAGTTCAAGGAAGTGGTAATGTATCTATTCCAAATGATGTGCTTTATGCTCCTATTTTGCAAGATAACAACATCTCTGGTTCTGCTCCTCACATTAACGATAATATTGATACTCTTCAAAAGGATAATTATGAGCATAATAACCTATTTAGTGCTGATGATGTTGGTAATAATCTATTTTACCCTCTTATTGATGATATGCTTGACCAAGAAGATGAAATTATCTCTAACTTTCTTAATGTTACTTTACCTTCTGTTGATTATCCTATTACAAATATGGTTATTAATCAAGATGAAATTTATGATGAACGTACCAATCCTATGATTATTATGGAGGTTAATGATAATAATGATGATACTTATACTAGCTCTCTTCCTGATATTTCATATATTGATGAATATGTTACAGATTTGTTTTATGCAACTAGAGATTGTATTCTTGATTCTACGACTCATGATTCACATTATGATGAATACATCACAAATTTATTTTATGAACCTGAAGATTGTTTTTATAATTCTATGAACCATGATTCTCGATATTATTTTTTCAATAGTGTTACTAATTCAGCACTAGGTGATCCCAATGATGGGCACTCTACTAGTGGTTTTTGCCTTTTTGCAGGCTCAAATATTGATTTTGTTCCTATATGCTCTAAAGTAGATCATGATTTTTGTGACACTCAAATGATTCTTATGGAGGACCAACCTCCTTCTCTAAACTCTAAGCTTCTTAATGATATTATTGTTGGTGATTGTGCTTATACATCTAGTAATAAATCTATTTGGTTTACAAAACATCTTTATGATGAATTAACATTTAATGATTCACATTCAGATTTTACTGATTCATTTTTAGGAGGAAATCCCACTCATGGGAGATCCCCTCATTATTCTTGTTTTGTTGAAAATTCAGGTGATCCTTCTTGGATAAACAATGAAGAATCTCAAAGTTTACCTATAGATTTGGGCCTATATCCACAAACATTTACACTCTTGCATTACAAAAATCAAAGGAACCCTATTTCAAGATCCAAGCACTTATCATTGCACCATCACCTTATATCAACACAAAGTGATGAAAATTTAGCTTTCCTCCTCTACTACAAGAAGGACAATCCAGTTGTAGATTTTTGTAATTTTCCCAAGTAAAGATTAAAGGGGGGTGTTAGAAGTATAATCTTTCCTTGGTGAAATATTATAAACCAAGGTAGTTTAGTTTAGTTTATTTATTATGTAAGTAGGAGATTCCTATAGAATCCCTACATGAACACTTGTCCTCTTTTCCATGTGTGAGGACATAGTATTTATTTGTAATTTCCTTTTATTCCTAGATTCCTCCTTAAGAGGAAATAGCACAAGTGGCTCACACACTTATGAATGTGGCTTACATGTACATGGGAGTTACTTTTTGAACTCCTTCACTTATCTCTACATATAGAGATATTTCTCCACACACTCATCAATCTTTTCTTACAACTCTCTCAATTTCTCTCTTTCATAGTTCTATCATATTGTATTGAGCTAAGTGCTCATATTCTCTCTCTCTCTTTAGGCTTTTCATGCCTCATTAATAATTCACAAGGGGTTTTCTTAGCTTTCCCCTTTCAAATTATTGTCTCCTCTTTACCTTGTTGGTGTATGCTCCTAGTTATTGTGCAAATTCATGGTATTGTTTCCTAACTCCTTGCTCTTGGATTAAACAATTTACTATTTGTTCTTTATCATTTTTAACAAGATAGGAATTACATGTATCATAGTTACTCATGTTTATTTTATTTTAATTTTGATCTACCCCAAAAACCCTAAAAGTAAAATCATATGATGAAACAAAGATTAAATTTGATGAATATTATCTTGTCTAGGGTTCTTATTGTGATGTTAATTTTTTTTCTTTTTCATATCCTTAAATGCAATTTGGCATTTTCACCTAATGTATTTTTAATATTAATATTTTACCAAATTAGGTGAAAAGGTTTTTTAAAATTTAGTGATATATGATGTATATGTTTTTTAGGGTTTTCCGTTTATTCTTTTGTGGCAAATCCCTAAGAGTAATTTTCTCCTTACCCATTTACTTTGGTCTTAGGGTATAGATAATTTTAATTTACTATTTTTATGAATGAGTTAATCCTTTTTATATGTATGTTTTAGGGTTTCTTTTTAGAGAGTTAGATTTTTAGGTTCTCTAATTATATGTATTTGTATAGTTGTAATATTATTTTATATTAGACACATTTTAAAACATTAGGGTGATAGTTTTATAAAATTAATATATTTACCCTAAGTGAATTGTTTTGATTTTTAGGGTAGATGCATTCCTCTTAGGATGGATTATAAATTTTCTTCCCTAATGCTTTTAAAATATGTTTATATTAAATTTTACATTGCTCTATGTTTACAAATGAATTATCTCCTTAAATAAATACATTATGTTTTATTTTAAAATAAAGGAATAATTCTAAATGTAATGTTTTTACTTTTTCTCATTATTGAAATCTTTTATGATTTATAATTAAAGAGATTTCTTATCTTTTTAATAATTTATGAAGATGACATAGAACATAATGTTAAATTTTTTCACATTGATTATCAAATGCATGTATTAACATTTGGCATAAAATTATTTTTAATTAATTCTTAATTAATAAATAAATAATTATAGTTTTTTGAAAACCTTTATATGGTATAAAAATAATAAATTTTATCTTGATTATCTAATCTTTGGTGTTTTCGTGCAGGTAATTGAATATCAATATTATTATACATAGAACACCAAAGACCATCAAATCAATTTGTATGGGAAATATTTGTCTTAACAACCATTGTTATGGTTTGTTTTTAGGGTAGTTGAATAATTAGGTCCTGTGAAGGGGCATGTCCTTTCATAGGAAACTATTGGGATTCATATTTATAATCAATCAATTGTAAACAAAAGACACAATGAATCACGACAAAAATCTACCTCTCACAGATTGGAATTTAATGCCCAAAATCTTATGTATGAATATCAGATAAGTTTTTCTACCCTACTGTTAATATAGTTTTTACGTTCAATCGGTTTCTCAGATTACTCTCTAACCAGGGTGTCCTACTATGCTTTCTATTTTATGCATTCATTTATGATCAGTTTGTACAATTTGAATAATGGTAGCATGGTCTAAGAACCTGTTACTATTTCCTTTTGGGCTCTTAAGTTGAGTTAAAAACCATAGGACCTGTTGTATGAATTGTTGTAAAATTTTGTTTAAATAGAAGCTTGTAGGGTGATGGTCTCGTTCTGCAGAAATGAGTTATCTTAAAATTGTCTCCGGTTATACATAACATTGAATGTATCTGACTCTATTCCCATTCTGGTATTAGGCACTAGTCTATTCATTCATTTGATTTTGTCATTTATTTCTTTCTGTGAAGCACATTTCTAATCTACTATCTTATTTACCAAACATTAAATTAGGTTTGGCATTACATTCTAGCCTTAGTTTAGATTTGAAGCATTTCTGATAATTAGGATATTAGGTTGTTTTTTCCTCCAAGGATCATTAACCCTTTTGGAAGGAATTTATGTTGTTTATGTGTGCGTGTGTACAGTCAGACAATGTATCCAATTTAGGCGTACCAGCCTTTTTTTGATCGAACCAGAATTGCAGAGGCATCTATTGTGCCTGTTAGTTGGCCTCAAAATGGTCAGCATTTTTGAGCCCCAACAGAGTGTAGTTGCAGTATTTTACCACTAGGACTATCTTGATTAGAACATCTCCTTGGGATATCTTTATAGGGTTGTTGAAATGTCATCTTACTATTAGGAAATTATGTTTTAATAGAAATTACATCATTCATCAATCTTTGTAGCATAGGATCAGATGGTGTTGAGTTTTGAGCATTAGGTATCTGGAATTCTTTCTTCCATTTACCAATAGTAATGAGATCATCCTCTAATTAAATAGACATCACTTGGGGTGTAGCTAAATCATCTACCCTCTCTCTCTTTAAGTGAAAACCAATATCCAGAGGCATCAAGTGGAGAAAGAAACCCTTTTGATTTTCAGTTGTAGGTCATTTGGCAACTGGGATTTTATGAACAAGCTTATTGAACTTGGCTACAAATTCCCTCATTGGCTCATGCATTTTATTCTTCAACTGGGTCAACTAAACCAATAGAGTATTATCATCATCTGCACTTTTGAACCTGTCTTAAAAACTAGTTTTCGTATGGTTCCAATTTTAAATTGAACCATTAGGTAGATGGTAGAACTAGTTAGGGTTTGAATAAATATCCTAACTACCACATCTTAATCTTGTACTTATAATATCCCACACATAATATTGAGAGTATTCAAATTCTCATATGTAGAGATTATTCCATCATCGTTGAACTTGGGTAGAATTTCCCTTGCTCCCTTGGGTAAGTTATTCAAGTTAGCCCCTAAATTAAGAGGTCCTACAATAGCTCCCCATGGTTGATCCATCACTGTAGATGGAGTAGGAAAAATAACTATAGAAAGGGGTTAGATCTCTTGTAAGGATAGATATTTCCAGAGGATAGGGGCAGGAGTTGGATGAGTTTCCTTAGGAGGGGAAGAAAGTCTACATTTTTTTTCTTCTAGGTGTAAAACTAGGTGAAAAATTAACTTGTAATTCTTGGAAGATAGGGTCAAAGATTCCTTCTCTTCTCTGAGACCTATTATAAGGTCTAGACTCCAATTTGGCTCAAAAGAACAATTTCCTATTGAGGTCTCTAGGGTTCTTTGTTTATAGGAACTATTGGCGTCTGTCTTTTCCTTTTTGCTATATCTATCTAAGCAAGATTTTCCTTATTTCATCTGCTATTTTTTCTTCTCATTCCAACACCATACTAGCACTTTGATAATCTTTATAATTCCTCCTAGATCGCCAAGAAAGTGTGTTCAACTATCTTATGATACCTTATTTTTCATCCTGAAAGACAAGATTTGGTTTCAATATGGGTATTATATTTTCATGAGGAAAAACCATAATGCACGATTAATTATTAACCATTCTCAATTTTATGACTCCCTAGTAGAGTTGGCAAAAATCTGTTGGTTAACAGATTTATCCTCATTCAATTCTTAATAGAAAATTAACTCTAGTGCATGTGTGTGAAAATTGTACCTCGCTGCAAACACAAAAGTTCAGTAAAATATTAGAGGTTAGCAAAATTGAAATCTGTAAATAAATGAAGCTAAGCTAACCAGGAGATTTACTGCCTTCAAGTAGGTGCGTGTAAGGTATTCTCAGGTTAGATCGAGATCGGTGAGAATGCAACACCTAAATGAAGGATTTAAAATGATGAAAGAAATGAAATATGAATGCAAATTAATCTATTTTTTTGGATTTTCTATGCAATTAGGATGAAAAAATGTATGAATCTAATCTAGAATTGAATGAAATGATATGCAAATTTAATCTAACAATGCTATGAATTGATATGAATAACTATGCAAAGCTATGAAAAACTATGAATTGATCTCACAAAGTCACCTACCGCAAGTGCTTGATTCTTCATATGTAATTTAGCCAGAGTAATTGTGAAAATTTGTGAGATATGAGATGAATTGAAAGCTTGAGGGATGTAAGATTGATTGAAGGCTTGAGAGATATAATTGATTGAAAGCTTGAGGGGTATGTGAAGAGTTGAGCCTTATTTTTATAGAAATCCAGGGTTAGAGGATGCATTGAGAAAAGCCATAAATCACTCTTGATAAACTCAAGTTGATTTTTGAGTTAACAAGAAATTAAGAATAAATAAACTCATAAAATCATGCAAAAGCAATTTTTATCTCCAAATAGAGTTTAGTTCTTTTTTTCAACTCATCATCAAATGTTGAGTTTAAATTTAAAATTGTTTGTTAATTTCTAGTTGACTGCTTTTCTGATTGTGCATGATTTAATATGAATTAATTTAATAAATAAAGTGATTTATTTTCCACTTAACTGATTTTTAAATTAAAACAATTCATTTATGGGTTAATCAATTATTAAATCAAACTTTTATTCAAAACTATATTATTAAATATTGACAACTGATAATAATTAATTAAGTAAGAATTTAATCAATTAGTCATGAGATTTTTGATTTATTGTCAAAATTAAATAATATAATTTAGAAATAAATATAATTAAATCTAATTAAATAATTAAGTGGCAGAAACAAATCTAATTAATTAAATATTCAGAATATTCAATTAATCAAACTTTAGGATAAATAGGATTTATTGCCAAATAATATTCAATTAAAGATAATTAGGATAAATAAGGAATATTCTTCGATGCGGAATTTAGGATAATCAATTAGGTTTTTGATAAACTGATGTGCAGATGTGCCTTAGGTTAGGACTTTGATGTCTATTTCGATCGAATTGTTGATGTAAGAGGTTAATGAACTTATAGCCCATTTTTGGGGTATTACATTTTGCCCCTCTTTGAATCATCGTGTGAAGTGCAGTGGTTCAAAGATTAGTCTATTTTTGATATAGATGTTGAAACTAATTTGAAAGGTGAACTGATTTCGAGATAGAAATCAATTTAAAAGATTTAGAAAAGAGCTGATTCTAGTCTTGGTTGACCAAGAATTGTGATGATGTTAACAATAGCAACAACGAACCGATGATTATGAAAAAATGCCAAAATGCCTAATTCTGAACCTTATGATTATGAAGAAGTGACTGACCTGATTCCAGACCTGACTATCCAAGGGAATCAATATTGGTATCACATTTGAACCCTTCAGTTACAAAGAACCAAGGAAATGATGCTAATGAACCAATGGTTACGAAAAGCTGATACAATTTAAAAGATTGATTAGGATACTAGATTGATATGGATCTCAATGAATCTGATATGCCCCAAGCGATGAGGTCTTTAGATGAATCAACAACTAGACATGGTTGTTTTCTTGATTACTAAGGAAAGATTTGATTTACAGACTTGAATGATGTGTAATACCATGCCCCCTTTGGAATGAAAATCAAAATCTGACAAGAAAACTCAGCATTGTAGTTTAGAAGCATGTTAATTGATTTGAGAAGTGGTTATACACGTCTGGGAATGCATTCTGCATCATTTAGAGGTCCTGAAGACCAAGTTTGACTAGGTTTGACCATGAGTTGACCATGGTTGACCAAGTTGAAATTTGAATAGTTTGATGTGAGATAATCAGTTAAGTTGAAAAATGGATTTCTTTGATGATTGAAGGTCGATTATGCAAGAAGTTGACAATATAAACGATCTCAAATTTTGATTTTGATCCCGAAAATGGATTCTACTTGTTATTTTGTTGGAGGGACCTTCATACAATGCTCAGTCCTTGTGTCATGTTTAGCATTTTTGTTTTTGAAGAATCGTTTAAGTGTTCAATCAATTTGTGAGACCATGCAAACATGCAAAGTGCAAAGTGAAATGCAAACCTAAGACCTAGGACCTAGTCACTGATTATGTGTCAGTCATTTTCATCATTGAATTTTTATTAGGTAACCTGATAAATCAATACAACATCCACTAGTTAGAAAACTATGAATATATGAATATCGATTTGTATGCTCAAGGATCAATACAATGCCCACTAGCTAGACAACCATGGACATATGAATATTGATTTTGTTTTTAGAATGTCAGATTAGATATAAGAACCAAGGCACAAATGCTAGGATGACTTGAATATCATGTCCATTTTGATATAGCAATTTGTATAAGCATCAAAACATAAACATTGTGATGACCTGAATATTCCTTGTGTAACAAACACATCAAGTAGTCAAGAGATCATTCTAAATCCAATGTGAATTACCCGTAGTGATCCTTTATCATTGACATCCTTAGGTAAGATCGTGTTTCACAGTAGGAGTAAGAACTCCCTCAAAAAGATAATAGTTAGATCAAACTTCCTTGAATTTTCTGGGTATCAATGGTGAAGGTACTCATGGCCATCCAACACAAGATGAAGGCTCTTACAGACGGACACCATTTCAATCCAGAATTTATAAAGTTGTTAGATTTTCACATACAAGAAGAAGACAAAGAAAAGATTATGTCCCCAGTCATCACTCTCTAAATCCTATAAATAACATCATCGAAGAGCTGAAAAGGACACAATATGCAAAAATCTCAATGCGAATTAGTAAGCATACAAGGAGATTAAAGCATGTAGTATTATTGGTGTAATTAAATATTCACTAATTACACTTTACTTAAGTTTACTTAGGATAATGCATTTGCATATTAGTTGTCTTTGAGACACCAAGGAGTTTGCATTTCATTTTAGCACATGGTTAGGAGAATTTCCACTTTAGGTGTGATAGTTGTTTTCACATACCTCTTTGTGTGTAAGATCCACCTTTAGTGATCTTTTTACATTATCATCCTCTCATTGTTGCACATGTTGCACATACTTTGATGTACATGTTGTCATATTTTTGACACATTTTTGAAAGCCTAATTACTAGATGAGCTACAATAACCTAGTTTGTGTTATTATGTGGTGTGGATTAAATTTGTGTTCATTCATTGTAATACATGGAAAAGAAAAGCAAATGAATAGCATTTGTATCTACACATACATCTATCTGTATCATTTTGTACTGAGTAGAAGGTAAAGGAGCTAAAAAGAAAGAACATTTATCTAGGCTCACACAGGCCGTGAGCATAGCCTTTACCAGAAATAAATGAATGAGTGTAAATATACATAAATTAAGAAGTGGTATTGGGGTACCAGACATTGCCTAGTAATTAGATGTTGATGCTTTTGTGTGCCCAGCGTGCTCCCATGATCCAGAACCTACAAAAGAAGAAGAAGGGAATTTGGGTTCGATCCAATGGATCTAAACAATGCCTGGTATCATAAAATAGTAATGCATATACACACTCAGCCATGCAACTCTAACAAGGGCTGTGCTCAGGGCATGTGCATGAGAATCATCCAAAGAACCAAAAGAGGCACCATGTTTTCACTGACGTGTTTGTTTCATGTGCAGATACAGGGAAGCTGATCCAACAAAGAATTTTGTGTATGATCTGGGTCCTTGATGTGGTTAACGATAGAGTAATTTCATCATACTTTATCTATTACCCCCTCAAGGGCCAAGAGCACACACTGTGTGTACATATAGAGGAACATTCAGATGGTCAAGCATCAAGTCAATAAAAGAGAAATAGAACAGAGCTATTTGTAGAGTACACAAGTCTATGGACCAGACGGGGCACTCTATTGCATAGATGTTCAGATGGCACAATAGTTAGGGTACACAATCCATATCCAGAAAAGGTACAACATGATGTTTCAAGGATAGACTCTGTACATTCATATTTTTCAATTTGCATTCTGTGATAATGCTATGGCATGAATATGATAAATCTGCATTATGAGCTAAATGCCAAAAGGCTCTAGTTGATTAATCCATACAAACATGGCATATCCTCATAAGAAATAATAATGGATAATGCATAGATTAAGATGGTCCCATTTTATAGACCCCTGGCAACTGTATAAATTAGTAGCATGGTATCAATATGAATGAACAGTGAATGTATACTTCAAGTTGCAAAAAATAAAATAAAAAAATCAGCATGTCTTGGGCCAGTGCCTTGAAACAGAGGATATAATGGTAACAGGTGGAAATTCAATACATTCTCAGGCTGAGAAGAATAAGCAACAATAGGATGAACATGGTGTCAACATCAAATGGGTACAAAGCAACTCAACACAGTGCCAACGTTCTTATTCACACAAACAAAGTCAATACATTCTCGGGCTAAGATGATAAGTGAAAAACAATATATGGGTGCCCTAGTGAGCTCACAGGCTTTGAAATTTAGGAGGGTCACAACGTCTATAGATAGTCACCATCCATTGGCAACAACAAATTCAAATCAGGCCAGGCCTTACATCAAACTCACCGCTATACACAGAGGAATATGGATCACAAGTGATCAAGTCAAATTTTGGCTTTCAAACTTGAACATTTCAACGCATCCAAACAACATATTCAGAGGCATCAATAGCAATGAACATATCAAGATAAAGAAGAGACATGCTATGACTAGGCTCATGGCCTTATGATGACAACACATTAGTATGAGAAATGAATGGCACTAGGGATTGGTGTCGCAACCCTTCTCCACGGGTTCCCTTGTTCAATCCATTCAATGTAAAATCAACAAATGCGGGCACTGTTAAGCCCGAGCCTTCATTTAGATACCTTGAGACATCACAGGCTATATATGATAGTGTGCAACATTGACCAATTCATGGCGCCACAAAAACACAATAAGTGAAGGTATTATCAACAAAAAATACAAAGTACAGTGTGCTCTCAAATATAGAGAGATAAAATAAAAGATGCTAGTTTTCGGAAAGCAAGCAATCCCCTCATTTTCAGATACAGGAGGAAATAAAAAAGCATGCATAAGTTCAAGAAATATCAATAGTTCCCTTGCTTCCAATACGAATGGAATGTAAAATAGAGATAAAATGCCCTCGAATATAGAGGAAATCTGATGCCCTAGCTTATTTTATCATGAGCTATCATAGAAGCAGAAGGTTTGAAGTACATAACAATGAAAGGAAGTTCATTCATATGCCCTGGTTTCAAAAGAATTAGCATGGTAAGGAGACAATATTTGATGCTCTAACAAAGTTTCACGGGCCCCCAATTTAATAGAAAATCCATATTGCAATGCCCTTTTTGTGTTGCGGGCCTGTACATGTTAATAGTGAATCAAATAGTGGGCATGGCACACTGTGCCGCGGGCTAGAAGGAGGTAGCATTCAATAGCTATGATGCCCTACAATTGCAATGCCAGCCCTAATCTACAGGCATCCTAAAATCAAAATAGAGAGATGCAAAAGTATAATGCACGCAATGCCCTAATTCGTATGTGTAAGAGTATGAAATGAAAGAATGCATCAATGCCATGGAGGAACAACAATATTTGCAAAGTGTGGTGTCATTTTAAACAAAGATGAAAAAGGGTGGTGGGTAATACAAATGGAAAAGACAATAATATATGCCATGATTAAAATATGACAATGCCATAACAAGAGATGCCCTAATCGGCATTTTCCAATAGTAATTATACTATGCCCTAGCATATTGATGCTACCAGTGTTGTGCATTGACAAAACAATGACATATACCTCTCGAAGTAAAATAGGGAATTCATATTCAGAACGTGCCCTAGCTTATGCATCATCAGGAATCTCAAAGTAAAGTAGAAATTATATATTATATGCATGCCCTAGCCCAGTTCTCAGGCTTATCTAACAATGATCAACAGAAGAAAGAAAAATTATGCCATGCTACAGTGATTCCATGTAATGAAAATGAAATCCAATGAAGTGCCTACCTCAAGATCATGTTGCCGAATCAAAGAAAGACCGGTTGTTGTTTCTAATTCTAGAATGGAAGGTTGCAATTCAAAGCTGCAGTGAGTTTGGAAATTGCCAGGTGCCGAGTTGCAGTGGCCATGATTATAGGAGAATGCCATTTCCGAATGTAGAGTTTCAACATTATGTCCCCTTTTAGGGTTGAGTATCATTTATCTCCCTTTGATATATTTCATGGCCTTGGATTATACTTTGTAAGGATATTAATATGGTTATCTCTTTTTGAGATAATTATATTAATTATTTGTTAGATGCCCTAGGTTCTTCCCATAGAAGTCATGTTGACTTAGGGTGATTTAAGATGATGAGGTTATTTTTGCAATCATGTATTCATATATTTTAGCATAAGGGGATATTATTTTTGGAATATTTTTAATATGGATTGTATTAAAATTGTAAATATTTTAGATATTTTCCTCATTTTTTGAGTTGAGAATATATTAAAATATATTTAAATCCACTTAAAGGGGGGAATTTTTTTTTTTAATGTGAGTCAAAGAAAATACCTTTATTGTAAATTCTGACATGGCATTTTATAAGCCTTGTCAGAATATCATTCATTTTGCATGACTTAGTGGGTCCTGGGTCTTCTTTGACTAGGTCTATTTTAGGGACTCCAGTTTTTCAGCTCCCCTATTTTCTTGGGAATTAGGTATTTGAAATTCAGAGTGATGAGATCATGGTCCTAGTGGCTGAGGCTTTTCTATTCTTGGCGATAGTGGTCTTCATTGTAGATTCTCTAGATTTTCTATATATGCCTCTCACTTAGGTGATAGAAGGCTAGTTCTTCATTCCCTCATTCTCACGAGGTGAATTTTGTAGCTCTTGTGAAGCAATATGATATTGTAGCTCCTTTTGTTCCAGCTAATAGAAAAATTGTTCCCTTCTTTTTCTATAGTTTGTGAGTTGGTTGATGAACTAAGTGTTATGTATTGTGATTGATTTTGATCCTTTACATGATAGTGTGTTCATTTAATTATTTTGCAAGCATTGGTTTTCTTGGAGGTTTTCAAATCTATATGCATCTAACTGTGTTGAGTTTTGAAAATTATCTTTCCTTCTCATTCACATTCAGCACCTGACTATTTTCTAAAGAGAAAATTAGATTTGAAAGAATTGTGGAATTCTTGTTATGTGCTGGGGTTGCATTGTGAGTTTGTTTTCAGTTTGTGGATCTATTCAATTTGGTGAATCACCTAAGTTAGATTTAGTCATTTCAGTTTTATGCAATCCCTCTATCCCTTTCCTTTCAAAGTTAGTGCAGTTCAGGTGATACAAATGGGGAAGCTAGCCCTTAATCCGGAGGTCTATTCTCAGGAAGCAGTCCCACATCTTGAGAGTATTCCCATGTTTCACGGGATTGCTAGGTTTCATACTTAGCCATCACGGGTGCAATCCCTAGTGACAACAGTACAATGGAGGATGATCCACCTTTGGTGGACATGTGATTCCACCTTGTGTGGGTGATATCTTATCATCTTCTTATCATGTAGTCTTATTGCATTGCCTATATATTTAGGCACTCCTACTTTGTAATCAATCAATTCAATTGGATATAATCAATTATTTGATTATTTTTCCTATCTCTCTTGTGCTATCTCTTGAGCTTCTAGATCTTGGCTTTTATTATTTTCCTTAGGCAAATTCGTACATGGTATCAAAGTGATATCAAAATTCTTACATGGTGTCAGAGCCATAGGAGTTTCATTGTATAGCCTATTTTGAGATATTTTTATTGCATGTCAAAATTGGAGCTTGCTGGTGCAAATCAGAGGTTGGCATCACATTAAAGAGGTCCAAAAACCCCTAAATCAAATTTTTTTTCATCCAAATCAGACATCTGAAGCCAAATCTAGAGCCATTTGAATTTTCAAGGTTCGACGACGGTGATTCAGAAAAAATAATTTTATAGGCGATTTTCAATCAGCGATATCTCAGTCATCTGGACTCCTTTTTTCAAGCAATTTTTTAATTTTGGGGTAGAATTTCATGATCTACACAATGGTGCAGGTGATTTTTGATCTCTGCTTTTGATATTTTCTGAAAATCACAAATCTTGATTTTTACAACTTTAGAGGCTTTGTTCGGGCTCATATGGACACATTTTCAGGTGCTATTTTTTTTGAAAGTTCATGATTTTTTTGTGTACTTTCCAGATCTAGTATCAGTTCGGATAAATTTTGAGTAGACATAGTACTTTTAGAATTTGGTCTATTTTGGCCTATTTTGCACTTGTAATTGATTAGATCATTGAGGGATCGTGTGTCTTATCTTTTTGAGTCTACTATAGCTTCATATTTTCTGTTGTAATTATTAAAATCAGAAGTCCACTTTGATTCATTTTGGCAAGTGGCAATTGTACATGCACTATATATAAAGTGACAAAATCATCTATTTTAAGGGGGTTCTTTGACTCATTGCATTTTGGGGGGTGCATTAATTTTTTTATCTCATTGTTTCATGTGAGAATTACATCATGGATGGTTTAATTAAGTTGACAAGAGGAAACTATAAGAAATGGAGTGAATTGGTTCTTGCTCATCTTAGCGAGCATAACCTATTGTCCTATTTGTATGAGTATAGACCTAAAAGTCCTTCTTACAATTGTGACTCTTACTCAAAAGTTGTTAAGGTTATCTATTTAAATATGGATATGGATGTTATGGATTCCCTTGATGACTATGATGATGAGATAGAAAATATTCTTAATCTTTGGACTGTTCTTTGGGAAATGTATGGAGATCCACATATTCCTCCACTTCCAAAATGTCTAGAACCTCCAGTTGCAGCTCCTTCTCCTCCTACTGAGATCACATCTCTTGATGATGAGTGTCTTCCTATAGCTACTCACTCTTGTGATTCAGTGCAACAAGATATTCCTTGTCTTCCAGTTATAGTTCCGTGGGATGACTACTTGACAGACATTGCAGGGTTACTTGTGGAGTCCTACATTTCAGATTTGGGAGACTTCATTGATGATATTCATCTTCTCTTTGTTGAAGATGATCCTTCTTTAGTTGTTTTGAGGGAGCATGTTGACCCTCATCTTCAATCTCCACTTGATCCTTCTTTTAAGATTGACATGATTGTGGATCCTTTGATACAACATTTGGAGGACATCTCTTTAACTTCAGAGAAGACATTTGACTCTTTGGAGATTGGTTTTCATGAGTCTCAAACTTCACTTGAGATGTCACATTGCATGGTTAAGGTTGACCATACTCATGTGTTGGAGATTCCTATTCAGTTTCCTGAGACATCATACATTTTGAGGATTCTTCCTAGAGATTGGGGAGGATTCATTGATACACCTATGGACTTGTTTCTTCCTAAGGGGAGGAACATTATTCAGTTTTCCTAGTGCAGTTTCTACATTGATCGAGGTGCATCTATCATGGGTATACATTCTACATTGAGTGGAAGCTTTCTTTCTTCTCTTCCTACTTCATTTGAGGAGGCATCTTTGTCTTTGGAGTTTCATCCAAATTCTTACATGGATCAGTTATCATTGGTTCCTTGTTTGTCACCTTCTTCTACTGGGCTTTCTCCTGATTGGTTCGTGGCATCTTCATCAACTAAGGACATGGTGACACTTGGGCATACTTCAGAGACATCATACTTCATTTAGATTCCCCTTCCTATCCACAATGGGAAGCCTTCTTACATCTATACTTGGTGTATCTTCTTCCTACGAGGAGAAATGTTATTTGTAGGCATTGGACTATGTTTTGTCTTCAAGCACTTACTATCCTTGGAGGAGATTACTCATTATGGGGGGGATATCATGTCTCCTTGTTTCCTTCCTTTGGGGGGATTTTTTATTGTATATGCATGATGTATGTCATAATAGGGGGGTCTTGATTACTCCATCCATGCATGCATCTTGTATTCATCTCTCTTTTTGGGGGAGGTTTTTTCCCATGAGGTTTTCCCTCTTTCTCCACTTTATGAGAGATTGCATTGTTCTTGCATTTTGTACATGGGTACCTAACATCGCCTAGTAGTTGGGACCCATCTTGTATTGTGAGCTTAAGTGCATTCCCCTAATTTTCACTTAAGGGGGGGTGTTGGTGTAATTAAATGTTCACTAATTACACTTTACTTAAGTTTACTTAGGATAATGCATTTGCATATTAGTTGTCTTTGAGACACCTAGGAGTTTGCATTTCATTTTAGCACATGGTTAGGAGAATTTCTACTTTAGGTGTGATAGTTGTCTTCACATACCTCTTTGTGTGTAAGATCCACCTTTAGTGATCTTATCACATTATCATCCTCTCATTGTTGCACATGTTGCACATACTTTGATGTACAATGGAGGATGATCCACCTTTGGTGGACATGTGATTCCACCTTGTGTGGGTGATATCTTATCATCTTCTTATCATGTAGTCTTATTGCATTGTCTATATATTTAGGCACTCCTGCTTTGTAATCAATCAATTCAATTGGATATAATCAATTATTTGATTATTTTTCCTATCTCTCTTGTGCTATCTCTTGAGCTTCTAGATCTTGGATTTTATTCTTTGCCTTAGGAAAATTCTTACAAGTACTTATTATTTTCAATTTTTGTTGATGTTTGATTGTGTTGTTGTAGATGAAAAATCCTTTTTGGAGAGGAGACAGACTGTGTGACTCGGATGAAGCTTCAAAGGACTCTGACTGGATATGACATGTCTAAAGCATACTGGAGACCATAGGATATGACATTGATATCCATCAAGTGTTAAGCACTAATAGGGTATAGACATTTGACCCAATTGGTGTACAGACTGATTTATTGAAAATAGGAATGCAGAAACAAACTAGGAGATATGTACAAACTAAAGTAGGACTGAAAGCTGGGAAAGACCAAGATTGCATTGATAGATGGAGCATTTTGAACAAGTGGCCCCTATTTTCTGGGTTTTCACCATCTTGGTAGAGATTCTATTTTTTATACCAAGGTGCTTGTTTCCAAGTTTTCACCAAGGCACTTTCTCTTTTTCTCATTTTTTTGTATTTTTCATTTTTTCAATTTTTTTGTACTTTTGATATTTTTTACTTTTTTTTGTGATACATCAAGGTGTCTATTGCTAGGTTTTCACCAAGATGTTCATTTTTTCAGGACTTTTTCTAATTTTTATAATTTTTTAGGGACATTTTGCAAAGACTGAATGCCTTAGGCATAGAATTTCTTCAGATGGAGAAAGTTGATTGGTTCTCGGAGATGTTCTCCTTCAGTCGTTGAGAGTTGATAGGAACTAGAGCCAAAAGTAGTAGTGATTATAAAGGGACCCAACCAGTTGGGTTCAAACTTCCCCTTGCACTCTCTATGTGATTGATTTTTAGGATTCTCTCTCAAGACTAGATCGCCAACCTGAAATTCTCTGTGTTTGACTTTCTTGTTGTAGACTCCAGACATTCTCTTCTAATATACTCTGAGATGATCATGCACTACTTGTATGTGGTCATCTATTAGTTCAAGTTCTTGCAACCTAGACACTCTATAGTCATCATCAGTTACTAGACCATGCATTCTGATTCTTAGTGATGGGATTTCAACCTCAATAGGTAGTACTGCTTCAGAACCATAAGCTAAAGTGAATGGTGTAGCCCTAGTGGGCAATCTGATACTTGTTCCGTAGGCCCAGAGAGTTGGATTGATCATGAGATGCCAGTCTCTTCCTATTTTATTAACTGTATGGTGCAAGATTTTCAATAGATTCTTGTTAGAAGCCTCTGCTTGTCCATTCCCTTGAGGATAGTAGATAGAAGACCAATGTTGTGTAATCTTGAATTTGGCACATAGATCATCTTGTTAATCTCTATTGAGAATTTTAGGTTGTCATTAGTATCAAAGGATAGTAAACAAGTTGGTCGGCTATTTACATTGAGACAGTCAGTAACTAGTAGTAAGATAGAGCAGTCAGTAAAGCCTTATACCGAGCATCACACAGTTAACTGAGCACCAGAGACACCGACACCGATGGTCAGCAAACACTGAGCATCATAGTGTACATTGAGCAGATTATATAGTGTTTACCAATGATCACAGTAGATGGCATAGTAATCAGAAATGGCACATTATTCTATGCAAATACTTATAACATATCGTAAAATGGTTTACAAAGATTGAGGAGCATTTATTGTAAAAAGATATTCATTAAATGCAATGATTATCTTATTTGTATTAGTTGATCTAGGTTATTTTTCACCGTAGATCTTAGGGTTATGATTTTCTTTGTAACCTAATTTTTTTCTTTAAGCAGCAAAAATAGAACACTATATATTGTATATGTTCACACCATTTTATGGGGTTGTTGAAATGATATATATGAATCACGGAGCACTTGAAAAAATTGCCTATCTTCAAGACAATCAGTTTACCGAGTAGAACAAAGTACAAAGGTTTTTAGATTGAGCAGAATCAGATAAGGCAACCGAGTAGATCAGAGTAGAGAACCATCATAGATAAGGTGATATTTTGATAAGAACTTATAGATCTGTTTCAGACAATTGAGTTGTCAACTAGCAGATAGTTACCTATTACTTTCTGACAATTGTGATAGAGTTTTTGTGAAATCTCTTAATAGAGTAGACTTAACAGTCTTTGTATAAATCTCTTAACCGAGTACACACTTCATATAGTGTTGTTAAATCCTATAACTAGGTAGATCTAGTTGATCTAATATGTTACTCCTAACAAGGTAAGATCACCAGAAGTGATCAAAACTTGTAGCCTTAATAGGCAAACCTTTTCTATTTGCAGTAGTGAAGAATTTGTGGCTATCATCCCCACCACAGTTTTTACCTTCTAACAAGGGTTTATGTGTTACCAAAATACTTGTGTTATGTGATTGTCATGCTGATTTCATATTGTTTACTTTCTTAAGTTAACTAGATGATTGACTTATGCAATTAGATTCAAGTTATTTTGATTAGTTATCACAGTATTCAGTTATAAGATCAGAAAGGTTTTTGCAACTAAAATTTTGAAGGCACTGATTCACCCCTCCCCTCTCAGTACCTATCTCTCCTAATTCCAACACATCTAAGTCTCTATTCTTGAATTTTCCACCATTATTTGTGACTATAGAATGTGGAATATCATATTGACATATGATGTAGTTCAAGATGAACATTGAAATTCATTTGCCAATCACTTGAGTTAAAGGGACTACTTCTACCCATTTTGTGAAATAATCTATAGCTGTGATTATATGGGTATGTCCATTAGAAGAATGAGGATGTATGGATCCTATAAGATCAAATGCCCATTGGTGAAAATTCCATTGTGTAGTAAAGGGAATTAGATATCTCCTTGGTGCATGAATTAAGTTTCCATGTACTTGGCACTTTTGACAGTTCTTAGCAAACTTGATAGCCTCTTTTTCCATTTCAAGCCAATAGTACCCAGCCCTAATAAGTTTTTGAGCTAATGTTAAACCGTTCGAATGTGAGCCACATATACTTTCATGGACTTCCTCTAATGCATGTTGAGACTCTTCCCATTCTAAACATCTAAGTAGTGTACCATCTAGACCTTATTTGTATAGATCATGACCAATGATGACATACCGGGATGCATTGTGGATAAGGTATCATTTCTCATGGCGGTTGAAGGTATCGGGGATGATTTGGTCTTGGAGATAGGAGAAAAGGTTTTTATATCTCAATGAATCATGACCAACAATAGTGTAGATCATGCGGGTTTTAGGGGAATCATATGAAGGACAAGATAGTTCTTCCACTAGGAACTCATAGCGTAGCTCATGTTCGAGCTGCTGTAATAAAGTAGACAGCGTTGCCATAGCATCAACAACCTTGGTTTCTATTCTAGGTATTTTCTCAAAGGTGATAGATATGAAATATTTCTTTAAATCATCTACCATTCTCTTGTATGGGATCAGCTTTCCATCTTTTGTTTGATACACATCATTGACTTGGTATATTACAAGTTGTGAGTCTCCATGAATGTGTAGTTCTCTTACTCTCCACTCAATTGCTATCTTCATGCCATTAAGAAGGGCTTCATATTCAACAATATTTTTTGTGTAAGGAAACTTGATTTTAAATGCTTTAGGGATTGAGTATCCTTGAGGAGTGATGAACAATATACCCACTCCAGATCCATTCTGTGTATAGGAGCCATCAAAGAATAACTTCCATGCTCTAGAAGAAAGATTCATGATAGACGAATCTGGGAATTCCATTTGCATTGGTGTATCATCAAAAAAAGGTGCATTGGCTAGTTGATCAACAATAACTTGGCCCTTGGTATCTTTTCTTTCAACATATTCAATGTCAAATTCACTTAGTAGCATTACCCATTTAGCTAGTCTACCTGTGAGGGCAACTTTTCTTAGTAGGTACTTTAATAGATCAATCTTAGCTACCAAATGTGTGGTATGAGCCAACATGTAATGTCTTAGTTTTTGTGATGTAAAGATCACAACTAGAAAATATTTCTCAATCATAGAATAGTTCTTTTCATATGCTACCAATATTCTACTGATATAGTATATAGCTCTTTCCTTCTTGTTCTCATCATGATGTGTGAGAAATGCCCCCAGTGATGTATCTGTGGCAGAGAAATATAAGATCAAAGGCTTCCCTTGAATAGGAGGCATTAAAATAGGAGGATTGGATAGATATTTCTTGATATGATTAAAGTTCTTTTCAAATTCCTCGTTCCATGCAAAAGTCACACCTTTATGTAATGTTTTTGTAAAAGGCTGTGATATATCTACAAGCTATGATATGAAGCATCTGATAGATTGAACTCTCCCTTGTAATGTTCTCATTTGACTGATATTCTTGGGAGGTTGCATCTCCATGATAGCTTTGACCTTAGCTGGATCAACTTTCATACCTTTCTTTGAAACAATGTAGCCTGAGAGCTTTCCAGAAGAGACACCAAAAGTACACTTCTTAGGGTTCAGTCTGAGACTAAAATTCTCCGTTCGATCCAATATTTTTCTCAAATCATTTAGATGTTCAGATCTTATCATAGATTTTTCTAAAGTGTCATCAACATAATCCTCCATAGTTCGATGCATCATGTCATGGAAGATAGATGTCATATCTCTCTAATATGTAGCACCTGTGTTCTTCAAACCAAATGGCATGACATTCCAATAGAAGGTTCCACACGCACATGTGAAAGAAGTTTTCTCTTGATCCTCTGGAGCAATTTTGATTTGATTATATCCATAAAAATTGTCCATTAAAGAGTACATCTTGAAACCCACAGTTATGTCCACTATCATATCAATGTTAAGTAGTGGAAAATCATCCTTAGGGCATGCCTTGTTCACATCTCTAAAATCTATGTATACTCTTATAGATTTTTCTAGTTTTGATACATGTACAATATTTGAGATCCATTAAGCATAATCAATAACCTGGATGAATCCAGCTTTTAGTAGTTTCTCTAATTCAACTTTGACCAAGAGGGCCACATGTGGATGCATCTTTCTCAATTTTTGCTTAAAAGGTTTGACGTCTAGAGCTATAGATAAATAGTGCATTATAAGATTAGGATCCAACCCTGGCATATCTAAATATTTCCATGCAAAGTTGATCTTCTTTTCTATTAGGAATGTTGTAAATTTTTTCTTTTCTTCTTCAGATAAGGATTGTGCTACATGAATCAACTATGGTTCCTTTGTTGTTCCCAAGTTGATAGATTGAGTGGGCTTAATGAGAACTGGAGATGTATCCTATAAATGACGTGAAAGGACATCAAATATCTCATCCTTAGGTGCCTCAAAGAGGTTTTCTCCTTTGGATACATCTTTTGTTTTTACTTTTGTAGGTTCTGAGATTGCCACAAAGTGGTTTTCACCCTCATAACTCCTTTTCTTTTTATTTTTACTCTTATTCTTTTGAATAAGATACTTGATGTCCAACTCCATCATGCTAATGCTTGGTTCACTGATGGAAGTCATCATAGGCTCAACTGCATTGAGGTAGCAAGCAAGGGCATAGTCATTTGGAAAGGTATAGATACCTTGGCTCGGATTCATGGAAGTTTGGTTAAGAAGTTTAGGAGGTTGGATAGTCAAAGTGGGGAAAGATTGGGAAATAGTGTTTATGGATATGGATCTGTCATCATTAGTCCTAACCCGATGCTTGAGTTTGAAGGTGATATTACAACTTAAGATGTTCAATTCATGAATAGGCTCAATGTCATTATGGGATTCCACTTTAGCCATTGGTGGATTAGACTCGTTAAGTTCATTATTTCACTCTAGAATTACATTGGGTTTAGGTTTATATTGGTGAATAGCATCAATATGTTTTTCTGTGATAAGCTCATCTTCATCTGGAATGGCTCCCCATTCATAGTCATTTGATTCCTCATCTATGCCTCTAGGAAATCTACGAATGTGTGTAAAGTTGGGATTAATACCCCAAGAAGGGTTACCCTCAAATTCTGATTTGAATTCATACTCATGGGAATCTATTTCAGAATAACTACCACCTTCTTTTTTGTCTATTTGATTGCCTTTGAGATCAACTAGTTCTTGTGGTGCAATTGTCTTATGTTCTATAGTAGGTTCTTGTGTTTCTACTACATTGATTCTTTTTACTGCATCATCTTCATCATCAAGGAGGTCTTTGATTTCTTTAGGCAAATGCTCATAAGGAATGAGCTTAGTAGTGGTGTCAGAATCATCATTGTTAGATTGTTGTGCTTCCTCCTTTGTTGGTTCAATTTGTTCTAAGACATGTGGAGAGTTTTTGCTAAGATAGAAAGGATTATTTTGATATCCTAAACTTGTTGTATCCTTGTTTGTTCAGCCATGATGGTCAAGAGGTGATAAAAGACCCTTACCTTGTAGTCCTAGAGGTCTTTTTCCAGTGTATCCCATTTTTGTGATCAATTTATCCCCTGGTTTGCATGACTTCTGAGGAATTTTTCTTGAAGTGGAGTCACATTTCTGGACTGATTGGGATTGAGACTCATCCTTTTATAACCATGCAAGCATAGCTTCATCTTCCTCAAACTCTTCTTTAGATACTTGTTCTGTGACAAAACTTCCATTGAATATGACTTGGGATTCTTTAGCTGTAGGTTTCACTTTGTCAAATGGTTGTCCATAACATTTTGGGGACAACGGGAGAGATGTGAGAGATAAAATAGGTTTCATTGTGTATTCTCCCATGCCATTGTCTTTGATTTTAACTTCTTTAGCAATGTCTTCCATTTTAGAGGTTGAAGCAATGTCTAGCTTCTTAGTGGAAGATTCTTTGTTATTAGGAACAATTTTATCAACACTTTCTTTCAAAGCATTGCAAGTTGTAGATAGGTCAGCTGGAATTGTCACCTCTACTCCTTCATAAGGAAATTTCACACATTGATGGTATGTAGAAGGAATAAACTTCATTTCATGTATCCAGTGTCTCCCTAAAAGGATGTTGTAAGCCAAAGGTAGATCAAGAACTTGACATATGGTGTCTCTGATAACAGGTTCTATTATGATAGGTAAGACAATAGTTCCCTTGGAAGGCCTTTCTTGCTCATCATATGCTTTGATAGTTATCTTCTTTTTAGGATCAATGGTAGTTTTAGATAATACCAAGTGTGTGATCAAGCTGTAAGAACAAATGTTGAGACTAGCACCTCCATCTATCAACACGCGTTTGACACGATGGTTTTGGATCAAGACTTCAATGTGCAAGGGCTGGTTATGCAGATGACTCAAGGAATTATCATCTTCCTCTGAAAAGGAGATATACTGAGGAGATGTTAGATGACCAACCATAGTCTAGAATTTGTCTAAATCAAGGTTTTCAGGAACATTGGATCCGAGTAGAGCTTTGTCTAGAATGGCTCTATGAGTTGGAGATATTCGAAGCAACTCAAACATGGAGATTTTTGCATTTGTATGCTGAAGTTGTTGGACTATACTATATGATGTTGGCCTTGTGTCTTTAGGATTTGATGATTTAGAGGCAACCTTCTATTTAGAAGTAGATGAAAGATTGAAAGGCATCTTAGGGACATTTGATGAATTAGAAGTTTGTCGTTGCAGATGTGCCTGAGCTTGTGATTGAGTAACTGCATTTTTTTATTGTTATCTCTATCTTTTCTTACAATTGTGATGACATTTCCACACTTAGATAGACATGGTTCAACCATATTTATGAAAACATTGTTTCCAGAGTAGGCATAATTCACTTTAGCACACACATTAGGCTGAGAAGATGAATCTCCTTGATTATGTTTTGGAAATGGTTCCGTGAATGCTGTATGATCATTATTGCTTTTATGATTGTCAATTACAATTTCTCCATTATCAATTTTGTCTTGTATGATGTGTTTCAAGCATACGCAATTATTGGTTTTATGACCCTTATTCCAATGGAAGTCACAGAAATCGGTCTCTTTCCACCATTTTGGGTTAGGTTCGGGATCAAATGGTCAAATCTCAGGAAAGAAGATGATGTTGTTGGCCAATAGAGTTTTCATGGTGGATTCCAAGGACTCTCCAAGAGGATTAAACTTGCATTTAGGATATGTAGCCCAAGGTTTATAATTAGATGACTTCTTCTTAGACTATGTTGCTTTAGCTTCAGAATCTTTGATGGCTTGGGTGCCAATAGTGGGATTGAAAGCAGGTGCCTTAGATGGGGCACAGACAGTATCAACAATGCCATATGTGACAATGCCTTTATTCTTGTTCTATTTTTTGCCTTTATCTTTAGAACTAGATCCAGATTCATAGTTGTCTTTTTGAAGTGATATGTCTCCTTTTTGTACAAGTACTTTCTCAATTTTGATTGCATTTTATACCATTTTATCAAAGGATGTATAATTTTGCATTTGCAAATGGTAGTTGAGTTCTGGAACAAGATTTTTGATGAAGATTTTTAGCTTCTCAGTTTTTGGAATAGGTCTAGCATATAGAGAAAATTTATTCCTCCATCTTTTGAGAAAAGTCAGGAATGGTTCTCCTGAGTTCTGTTTCAGATTGTAGATATCAATCATAGTGACTGAATGTTGAATGTTGTAGGAGTATTGTTGATAGAATAGTTTGATTAACTCCTCAAAATTTTTGATAGTAGGAGGCATTTTTGAGAGCCAATGAATAGCTAACCCTCCTAGAGATCGAGGGAAAAGATGCATTAGGTAAGTTGGTTCATGCATGAACTCCATAGATTGAGTACATAATTCTCTGACACAATCTTGAGGATTAGAGTTTCCATCATACTTATCATATTTAGGCATCTCCACTCACTTAGGGAATGGTGGCATGTACAAGTCTTTATCAAATGGAAAAGGGCATAGAGCCTCCATGGAGAACTCTTTAGGTTCCTTCTCTTTTTCAAGATTGTTAAGCTTGACTTGCATGGCATGCATCTATTTCATCATTGTGGTGATTGGAGTTCTTCCTCATGCGTAATGATATCTTCAACATTAAAGTTGGGAGGAAGTTTAGCTTCTTGACAAGCTAACTCTAGGAAGTATGTTTCTCTGTCTTCCTTCAAGAAATGCCTCATCATTTTCTTGAAGTCATCATTGTTTTGATATCGAGCAATTTCAAAAGGTGTTGGTTCTTAATCTACACCATGTTGAGAGTGATGTCCTTGATACCCGTGGTTTGTCCCTCCTTGAGACATGTTAGGATTTTTAGGACTCCCTAGGATAGATTGATGTAGAGTTTGTTGATTGCCTCCTTGGAATGATGGAGGAGGGGGTATGTAACCAATTTTTAATCAAAGATTTCCAAGACCATCATCTTTGTAAAGACCTGAATTTTATAGTTCTTCAAAGTTTGGACCCACGTGAGTAGACAAAGGTAAGGTATGGGGTGCTTCTTTGGATTTATTGTGTGAAGAAACTCAATTTTCCACCATTAACCTTGGGTGAAGCAAGAGAGCAAGATGAAGAAAACTAAATAATGACTTGACTCAAGAAGATCGAATGACCCAACCTTGTCAAGATTAGATTGATTGAAGATTAGATTGGATGTAAATGAAGGATACTGTGCCCTAGTAGTATGGGTAGATGCCCAAAAGATGGCAGACATGAGCTCACAACACTTAGCCATTTTGTATGAAGATTGAATTTGAAGATTAGATTGGATGTAAATGAAGGATAATGTGCCCTAGTAGTATGGGTAGATGCCCAAAAGATGGTGAACATGAGCTCACAACACTTAGCCATTTTTGCATGAAGACAAAATTTGAAGATAATTTTGACAAGGTTTTGACACAAGATGAAAAAAACTCAAATCGATAAATCAGAAAGCTAAATCAGATTCTAGAGACCACTTTAGGTAGATGAATGGATTTGTTATAGTTTATGCTCTATTCCAGACACAATGATTTGTTCGACAAAATTTGGAAGTAGGTTGCAAACATTGGATTTTTGAAAAATTTTGGAGTTTTCTGACAACTTTGACTTTGGCTTTGATATGAGTTTTGAAATTTCAGGATGACTTTTGACACCAGAAAGGAGTTTTCCTTCAGATTTGCAATTTTTTGGTTTTCAAAACCAATTTTTTTGCAAGATTTTATCTGTTCAGGTTTGCAAATTCATGTAATAGTTTGGGATCGTTCGTTCTCAAAGACTAAATAGATAGAAAACATGTAGAATAGAAAGCAAAGGGAAGCAATCAATCACCTAAAAATAATGAACAAGGGAAAAAGAAATCTTGTGCATGAACAAGAAATAGTGACTTAATGTGCTAATCCATAGGAATGCTACTTTTGTATGTTCCAAAAAGGTTTTCAATAATGCACATAGTCCTAGAAAATGAAAAATTGGCCTAACTAGGGTTTGTAGTAATGGTCTGACTTTGCAACTTTTGTGATCTCAAGAGGGAAAACTCCAATCTAGGCACACCAAGTTTTTGACATAGTCTGAGAATTTAATCAATCAAGAGCTGCTAGGGAGATCTGACAGCCCAACAAGAGACCACACCTGTGAAGATTTCCTCCATAAGGACATTTATATAGTGGTTGCTGCTACCATGGAAAAAATGGCTATTACCGCGTGAGGTTCTGTCCATGTGGTTGACCCAATTAAGCCAATTTACACTACGGTTAACCCTCTCTAAAGGTGACTCACAAAAGATACCATAGGGGCACTAGATCAGATTCAAGGATCTGGGTTTCTAGTACTATCCAAAAAGGAAGTAGAGCATAATCCCCTAGCCTCTTCACTTCACCAAAACAAAGAAGATAGATTAATCTGACATGCTAAGACTGAAATTATCTCACAAAGATCTATGATGTCAACCTCTTACGGTCTATCAATCTCTCTGGAGAGAGAATGTATCGATCAAAAGTTGAAGACTCAAAAATCTAGTAGAACACAAGACAATCTCAGTATCCTCCCTACCTACAAGGGGATCCTTCATCAAGAAGAGCTTCACATGAATAAACAAGTGAAAGAAGCCCAATCTCTCAAGATCATCCACAAATAGTGTTCATAGGGCCTATTTACTATGTGTAATAGATATGCAAAAAGCAAATCTATGTTCGTTTTATAGTCCAAAAATGAAGTGTGAATTATGAAAGCTATAAAAGCACTCAAGCTTGACACAAGAGAGTTTGTTTTATATCCAAATCAAAGTGTTATTAGATGCAATAGAATACCTGAGTTCCTTGCAACACGGTTAGTAGATTTTACCCGTTTTAGCATTTTTTGAGCATTTGTCTTCTATCTTTTGTACCCACAGGATGTACCTGCACCTGCACCTACAAACCATTGTTATGAAAAAATACCTATTCTTGTACATGCAACCCAATGTTATAAAAATCCATCAAAAAAATAAACACAACTTGTCAACCCCACGTGGTAGAAAATCAGGTTAGTCAAAGATAATTGTCATTTGATAATCAAAAAATCTGTTGTCATAAAAAATAAGATTCTGACCAGTCTGCACTAAATCAATCTAACTTTTGCAAATCAAGACAAAATTAATTCAAATCAATGGAAAATGAAATCTAACTCAAATACCTTTCCAAAAATATAAATTTTGGATCTGTATCATATCATATGTGCATGTACCAATAAAAACATCAGTCGGATTTCATAAAATTAGGTTCTGACTAGTCTTCACTAAAATGATCATAACTTTTGCAAATAAAAACAAAATTAATCCAAACTAATGGAAAATGAAATCTAACTCAAATACCTTTCCAAAAATATAAATTTCAGATCTGTATCATGTCATATGTGCATGTACCAATAAAACCATTAGTCAGATTTCATAAAATCAGGTTTTGACCAGTCTTCACTAAAATGATCATAACTTCTGCAAATCAAAACAAAATTAATCCAAACCAATGGAAAATAAAAGATAACTCAAATAAATTTCCAGAAATATAAATTTTGGATCTGTATCATGTCATATGTGCATGTACCAATAAAGACATCAGTCAGATTTCTGGAAAAACAACCCATAAATTTATCACAAAACTCACAAAAATTAACCTTGTGGTCATGGGTTCGAGAAAAATGATAGAAATTTGATAGAATAGAATGGAAACCTGTTTTAGGGCCCCATGGTGGGCACCAAAAATGTGTGAAAATTGTACCTAGCTGCGGACACAACACTTCAGTAAAACATTAAAGGTTAGCAAAATTGAAATCTATAAATAAATAAAACTAAGCTAACTAGGTGATTTACTGCCTTCTAGTAGGTGCGAGTATGGTATTCTCAGATTACACCAAGATCAGTGACAATGCAACACCTAAATGAAGGATTTAATATGATGAAAGCAATGAAATATGAATGTAAATTAATCTATTTTTTTTGGATTTTCTATGCAATTAGGATGAAAAATTGTATGAATCTAATCTAGAATTGAATGAAATGATATGAAAATTTAATCTAACAATGCTATGAATTGATATGAATAACTATGCAAAGCTATGAAAAACTATGAATTGATCTCACAAAGTCGCCTGTTGCAAGTGCTTGATTCTTCATATGTAATTTAGCCAGAGTAATTGTGCAAATTCGAGAGATATGAGATGAATTGAAAGCTTGAGGGATGTAAGATTGATTGAAGGCTTGAGAGATATAATTGATTGAAAGCTTGAGGGGTATGTGAAGAGCTGAGCCTTGTTTTTATAGAAATCCAGGGTTTGAGGATGCATTGAGAAAAACCATAAATCACTCTTGATAAACTCAGGTTGATTTTTTAGTTAACAAGAAATTAAGAATAAATAAACTCATAAAATCATGCAAAAGCAGTTTTTATTTTCAAATAGAGTTTAGTTCTTTTTTTCAACTCATCATCAGATGTTGAGTTTAAATTTAAAATTGTTTGTTAATTTCTAGTTGACTGCTTTTCTGATTGTGCATGATTTAATATGAATTAATTTAATAAATAAAGTGATTTATTTTCCACTTAATTGATTTTTAAATTAAAACAATTCATTTATGGGTTAATCAATTATTAAATCAAACTTTTATTCAAAACTATATTATTAAATATTGACAACTGATAAGAATTAATTAAATAAGAATTTAATCAATTAGTCATGAGATTTTTGATTTATTGTGAAAATTAAATAATATAATTTAGGAATAAATATAATTAAATCTAATTAAATAATTAAGTGGCAGAATTAAATCTAATTAATTAAATATTTAGAATATTCAATTAATCAAACTTTAGGATAAATAGGATTTATTGCCAAATAATATTCAATTAAAGATAATTAGGATAAATAAAGAATATTCTCCGATGCAGAATTTAGGATAATCAATTAGGTTTTTGATAAATTGATGTGCAGATGTCGATTTCAATTGAATTGTTGATGTAAGAGAGTAATGAACTTATAGCCCATTTTTGGGGTATTACAGTGCCCTCTTTAGCAAGAAACAGATTGACCCAATAATTGGATGAACCACTCATAGCTCAACCTCTACACAAAGGTGCAACTACCTATGTGATATTCAATAAATCAATCTATCATTAACTAATTCAAAAGGGCACTTTTTACCAAAAAGTAATAAAGAGATTCCACATTCATCCATCAACATGATATAATTGCAGGAAAATTAAGATTACATAAACAGAGTTCACTGACTTTGCGTGAAACCAGAAAATAATTAATAGTTAACTCTATACACCCATTCTATTTTTGCATGTATATAATTAGACAAAGAAGAAAAATAAATACTTTAATTGAATATTTAATCCTAATAGAGATCAATTCAACAAATTCCAAACACATAGATTTGCAATAATAGTAAATATATTTCATTCACAAATTAAAGTCTCCTTTTCATCACCCATACATACATATACATATTCCAAATGAAACTCAAAATGTATCAATTTTTTCATTCAAAATTAGATCTTTCTAACATATAACTTTAAAGTATATATAGCCTCTAGGATTATAGTCTTTTAACCAGAGTAAAACATAACTCCACATAGTAGTAAATAGTTTTGTCAGTAAATGAAGATAACTTAAAAGAGCAATAGATAGTAAAATTAAGATCTATCCATGGCTAAAAACTTGGCGCATAATCAAGGCTAGGACATGGTGGAAAAGTTAGTTAGATAGTTGGGAGCATGTGGCATGATGCATATATTTCATCATTCCAGGTGTGCTTCTAAGAAGTTTACAAAAAAAGGGTAATACATAAGCCCAATGTGTGCAATCCTTTATTTCCATATTACAACATCTAGTATTTGATTGTTCATTTTTGCACAAACTCCCTCTGTAGAATCTAAATAAACAAAAACCTATTCCATTGAACTTTTGTTGCTTTTCCTTTTACTTCTTCTATGAGTCACACGAACATGGGTTGGGCTTTGAGAAGTTTTAATTTATTTATTTGGTAAAACTCTTTAAATTTTAACAATAGAGGTACCTACAATATCAATAGATTCATTATAAGGGAGAATAGGCATTTGTGGATCAACAACCCTGTGTTCAATAAAAACAACTTTAGAAAAAAGCACTAATGTTTTCCTAACTCGATGGCTCTTCAACCATATTTATGTCCTAATTAAATTAAAGGACTAATGCTAGATATTATCTTCTTCTTTCTTACTCCAATCTATTTCAAGAAGTGGCTGCCCTTGAACTCTGTTTTCAAATTTTGGGTCAAGTACATCTTCACCTTCTTCCTCCCGAACCCTAGTGATATTCATTGTTAGGTTCATCGAAATGATCTGGTTCAATATGAACCTAGACCATAATCTTCTTCTTACTTCAAATTTGTCATGACAATTCTCCTAGTAATCTTCTTCTTCAATTTCTTTAACTCTAGCTCTAGGTTAAATGCATCGGATATAGTCTTACAACTATAATCGCCAATTTCAATGGGGAATATCAATCTATATTTTCTCTTACCTTTCAAATTCCTATCAATGTGAGCTAGCTTCCTACTGACTTCAATTAGTATGTGACTATCTAGAGCATACATGGGTAACTTGAAGGGTTCACCTTCGAATCCTCCGAGTCTAATATAAGTGAACTTGGTGAATTGAATAAAGTAGCTTCCATAAATATTAACTAGATCCATTTCCTCATTAGACATCCTTTGATTATCATTTCCCTAGAGTTCATAAACTAGCCTTGCTGCAAAAACATCATTTACCCTCATGAAATTTTTGGCATACTTGTGTTATTGAAGATGGGGATAGTACTCATAGATTTACATTCCCTCTACCTAGGGTTCATGATGAAGACCATGTCATTCTATTGTGCAGGATAGAGTGTAAAAAATATACGAAGGTATATAGAAACCCTTACTTCCCACAAATTTAATTAATCCATTATGTAATCCCTCAAATATCACTTGCACCCAATTTAGATATTTCTAGCCACCCAATAGAGCCTGAATATAAAAATACATCCAATCTTCCCAATAAAAAGCATGCAAGTTTTCTTTGAGTCTGTTAAGAAATATCATAATGTCACTCACTTCATTTTTGAGCTGTTCTCTAGTCAAGGGTTTGGGTAACCAAGAACCACCATTTTTTTTCTTTAAGGAGCCAACTCCTGGCAATTACAATCCTATAAGTCTGCTTCTTTTCTGAAAAGACAAAGTATGATGTACTAATAGACTAGTTTTCATAGGGTTCTTATTCGGGAATTCCCATAATGGCCATTATTGTTTCTCTATGTTCACCATGGTACTTCCATCAATCTTTAAAATATATCTAGTCTTAGCATCATATCTATTCATACATTCCATCAATAATTTTGGGCAAGGTGCTATAGTAGGAAAACCAGCTACTTCTATTAAATCACTTTGAACTATCCTATCCATCGTGGAATCTAGTATTGGGTTTTTTTCTCTTTCAAGAAATTCCCCTAAGTCTTCTTGGATTAAAGAAGAATCATCAAGCTCTAGAAAATTACTGATTATATAGGAATTATGTCCTAGTTTTGGGAGAACTAACCTCATGGTGACAGGATTAACAAATACTCCAAACAATCCCACAACAACATACATACTTATGAAAAACAACAAGTCTTTCTTTTGTTTCTCCTTCTGTAATCAACAACACCGAAAGAAAGGATTTTATAACTCACCTGTTACAATTATGAAATTCCTATCTCTCCTGAAATGGATTTAGCTAAGATTACCTCTATCACCTCTCATCCATTCAACACTTAATGGCTTTCTGAATTAGGAATGTAATCATTACCCATACATATAGAGGCAGAAAGATCTCATTGAAAGATTCACATGTCTTGAAAAAATAATAACATCATAAGAATTAACTTTCAATTCGACATAAATATGACACCTCATTTATTACCAGTCACTACCACACAAATGATCAAGTTCTCATGATTACTATTAATGATGCAGGGGCATCCTCAGTTCCTGAAGATTTTGGCAGTCTTGGTAATTGTCTGGTGGAGTTTGGTTAATTAGCTGGTGATCTTGGTAGAAGACTAGAGTTTCTTGGTATTTGATGGTTTTTCTCGGCCAAAGTTTGTTTGGCTTCATCGATGGAGCTCGGTGATCATGGTAGTAATTCTCAGTTGGAAGTTCTGGTGGATCTTGATGGATGATGGTCACTCGGTGACTTGGTGTTTTATTTCTCGACGCTCGGTTACCAATGGGGTCTCGGTGTTTATGTCTATTGCTCAGTCGCTAAAGTGGCTCCGTCACTGGAGGACTTAGTCGCCAAATGAAGCTCAGTCATGGAAGGAGACTCAACATTTATGGTGCTCGGTAATGCTTGTGGAGCTCAGTTGGTGTGTTTTCTTGGTATATTTCTTAGCACTTAGTAGTTTGGATTACCAACAAATGTTCTTGGTGAAGTGGCTTGGCCAAATGGTGCATTTTGTAATACCCCAAAAATGGGCTATAAGCTCATTAATCTCCTACATCTTCAATTCGAACGAAATCAACATCAAAGTCCTAATCTAAGGCACATCTAAACATCATCGAATCATAATTGATTATCTTAAATTCTGCATCGGGGAATATTCCTAGCAATATTCCTAATTATCTTAATTATCTTTAATTTAATGATTATTTGGCGATAAATCACATTTATCCTAAGTTTGATTAATTGAATATTTTCATATTTAATTAATTAGATTTAATATCTTGCCAAATTAATTATGTAATTAAATTTAATTCTATCTATTATTAATTGTATTATTTAATTTTGACAATAAATCCAAATATCCTATGAATAATTGATTAAATTTTTATTTAATTAATTAAAGCAAGTTGTCATTATTTAATAATATAGTTTTTAATAAAAGTTTGATTAAATAATTGATTAACCCATAAATCAATTGTTTTATTTCAAAAATCAGTTAAGTTGGAAATAAATCACTTTATTATTAAATTAATTCATAAATAAAACATGCACAATCATAAAAGCAGACAACTATCAATTATCAATTAAAGCTAAACTCTATTTTGAGTTAAAACTTAGCTTTTGCATGTTTTTGTGAGTTAATTATCCTTTATTTAAAAATAACTCAAAAATCAACTTGAGTTATTTGAGTGATTTATGGATTTTTTTCATGCACCTCCAAAGCCTTGGATTTCTATAAAAACAATGCTCAGCTCTTCATAATTCATCTCTCAATCATCTCGCAAATTACAAACTTACTCTACAGGAATCATAGCATATCAGATTTGGAGAATTTGCACAATTGGAGCTTGAAAGAATCAACTTGCAAATTCAAAGCTTTGTGAGATCAATTTCAATTGCATATTTTTCATATCATAGCATAGAATTTCATAGCTTTGCATATCATTGTTAGATAGATCAATTCATAGCATATCAATTTCATCTAGCATAGATTCATATCAGTTTTTATCATTCTTATTGCATAGAAAATATAAAAAAAAAAAGCTTAATTGCATTCAATTTAATATCCATCAATTGCATTCAAATCCTTCATTTAGGTGTCGTCTAGGTCACTGATCTCGATTACAATCTGAGAACATCAATCTTGCACCTATTAGAAGGCAGTAAATCGCTTGGTTAGATAGCTTTCAATTTTGCATGATTTTGATTATCACCAACCTCTAATGTTTTAATGAGTGTTGTGTCTACAGATTAGGTACAATTTTCACACACACATTTCTGGTGCCCATCGTGGCGCAACCCACCTTTGCATGCTGATTTTGATTCTTGGAACTAAAACCCTAAAGTTTCAAAGATTTAATTTTATCTCCCAAACAGCTTTGAATTTTGGTCTAAAATTTTTTTTGCAAGTTGGAGACATATCAGGAAAGCTTTGAAAAAAAATTCAAAATTTTCTGAATTATTTTGAATTTTTAATAATTTTTTTTTGATTTTTCATAAAAAATTAATTTTTGGCGCAAATCATAATATTTTTTAGAAATTTTCATATTTTTAGAAATCTCTTCAAATTATATAGGGGTTATATTCTTTGTATTTTAAATTTGGATGCAATTTAGTAGCTCAAATAGTCAATTTACAAAAACTAGTCTATTTTGATAAAATGGGTCTCTAGGGCACAAATGAAGAGATTTTTCTAAAATTTTTGCATTTTTGGAAAGCTCTCTATTTTTTAGTAGGGGTCTCTATTCTGAATTTCTATTTTTGTGTCCAAAATCATATCAAAAAAATTATATCTTGTTGACTAGGTCAAATGTAGTGCAAAAAAATTAAAATTTTATGATGGGTATGCACTTATTTTTTATATGATTCAATGCATGATATGAGTTGTCATTTGGATTAATTTATGGTTATTACTGCTCCTAATAATTGATTTTTAGAGCTAACCCTATGGTTTTCATAAGTTGAATATATTTTGCATATCTTGTTTGCTTGTTTGCTTGTTGGAGAGTTCGTCACTTGCTTGCATGGAAAAACTTAACAAAAATTGCTAAAAATTAGGTAAAATCTACTAAGCGCGTTGCAAGAATCCCAGGTATTCTCCTTCATCTAATAACATTTTGATTTGGGACTTAAAATAAATCTCTTATGTGTCAAGCTTGTGTGCATCTTTTCATGCTTTTGATCTATTTCTAAACACTTGCATAATTTGATACTAGGTTGTGATCCCTTAAGGATTCATTAAGTAGTCTTAGATACTTGTGATTGATCTTGATTGCTATCTTGGGTTATTGGACTCACTAATCTACCGGCCCCTCATTTCCACCCCGTGGTTGCAATCTCAGCGCCATAAAGGGGAGGGGTCAACAGAACAGAAGCGTTAAGTGTTCCACTTGGCAACCCTTTTGTGCTTTTAGGAACTCACTTATTTTCTAAGTTGGGGACTCATTTTCAGCTTGTGTGAGGTGTTAAGTGTTCCACCTTGTGGACTCATCTCATATTCACTTTAAGCGTTAAGTGTTCCTCTTTCTACTTTTTGGGTACTTTTGGTAGATTTGCTTTCGGGAATATATCTGTGCTCATATAGTAATTAGGCCCTATGAACACTATTCGTGATTCTTGAGAGATTGGATTCCTAGAGAAATCTTTCTTGATTATAGAATCCTTGTAGGTAGGGAGGATACATAGTGTGTTTCACATTCAACTTGGTTAGTGCGTCTTCTCTTATTGATCAACACATTCTCTCTCCGGAGAGGTTGATAGATCACGTGGGGTTGATATCATGAGCTTTGGTGAATCAAAATTGGTTAGTGCATCTTCTCTTATTGATTGATACATTCTCTCCTCGGAGAGGTTGATAGATCACGTGGAGTTGATATCACAGACCTTGGTGGAACAAAACTTTGTCTTAGCGAGTCGGATTAATCTACTTGCTTTGTTTGGGTTAAAAGTGAAAAGGTGTCAAAAACCTTGGATCTGGAGCCAAGTCCCCTTGTGGTATAAATCTGTGAGTCACCTTTAGAGAGGGTTAACCATAGTGGACAATCCCTTCACAGGGCAAACTACATTGACATAACCTCAAGCGGTAATAGCCATTTTCGCCATGGTAGTGACAGCCGCTATATAAATGTCCTTGTGGAAGAAATCTCCACGGGTATGGTTCATTGTTGGGTTGTCAGATCTCCCTAGCAGCTCTTGAAGATTAAGTTCTTAGACTGTGTCAAAACCCTGGTGCGCCGGGATTGGAGTTCACCCCTTTGAATCATAAAAGTTGCAGAGTCAAACCATTACTAAAAACCCTAGAGAGGCCAATTTTTCACTTTCAGGTATATGTGTGTTATTGCAAAACTTTTCAGAACATACACAATTAGTACTCTCAGGGATTAGCACAATTTGGTCACTTGATTGTTCATGTGCAAGGTTGCTTTTTCCCTTGTTCATTGTTTTCAGACGTGCTTGGAATCACTTGCTTGCTGTTCTACGTGCTTGTTATCTACTTGGCTATTAAAAATGATCAAATCTGGTATAACCTTCAAAATCTGGATAGTACAATTTGCAAACAATCCAGAACTGAAGACCTTAAATTTTGCAAAATCTGAAGTAAAATCCTTTTCTGGAGTCAAAAATCATTTCAGGAAGTCAGAAAGTCATATGAGTTTTTTTTCAAGTGTCATTTCAGTATTGCCCATCTGTCGTACGATTGAGAACCCAGTGTTGTATGAGTTTTCAAACCAGCAAATTCAAGAAAGTCAAAACCCTGTTAGCAACTGTCGTACGAGTTTTGTCAACTGTCATTTCATTGCTACCCAACTGTCGTATGAGTTTAGCAACTGTCATTTCATAGACTACCCAGTGTCGTACGAGTCTGTAGAGTGTCATTTGGAAAAATTTGAGAGAGTTGTCAGAAATTGTCAAATTGCAAGATATCCAATGTTTCCAGCCTAGTTCCAGAATCTGTCAAAAATATCATTGTGTCAAGAACAAATTAGTAGCTATTGAAAATCAGTACACATGTCTCAAAGAATCAATACACATGAGGAAGAAATTCTGATCGCCACTATGATGAAGCAACTGCAAGCTATGCAAGTTGAACTTAACAATCTTAAGAAAGAAAAGGAATCTAAAGAGTTCTCCATAGAATCTCTATCCTCTTTTCCATTTGATAAAGACTTGTACATGCCACCATGCCCCCCAAAAAAAATTGAGCAATATGATACCTCTTCCACAGAAAGTGACACATCTAGCTTTGGAGACTATGATGACTATGACGACAGACAATGTAATGATACCTATGACACCTCTGTTCCTAAGAGTCCTCCTCATCATTCATTCCTGCTTACTACAAATGGGCTGTCACATTGGATAGATCGTGATGGTGATCCATATGATTCTGATTTTGAAAGAGACTTTGATGGCTTTTATGGACAATACCTTGATGATGATCCATCTACTACTGCTGAGGACTATAAAATACATTGTGCTAGCTTGAAATGTCAATACTATAAGGATCTCTCCTCTAAGAACTCTCCAGTTGAAAATAAAGATTACACTCTCAAGCAAGATCATGTTAATGCTGAACCTTTGTCTAGTGATGGTTCCCTTCCATCCCCTACTTCCTCCAATACTCGTACATTTCCTAAAGCTTCTGATTCTTTCAAATCTTTCACAGAACCTTCATCTGATACAAGCCCTGATACTTTTCATGTGGTTCCCTATAGTTATCCTCCAGGGCTACCTCTTAAAGAAACTCAAGCTATCCTTCACTTGGCTGCAAATACTTTCAATGATGATAAACCTAAAGAGCCTAAGCCTTCATATGCTATAATCCCTACTTCAGCTAGTCCTCCACCATCTCTTCCAAAGTCTTCCATACAATCCCATCATGCTTCCTTGTCCTTAGAAGTGGCTCCATGTCAAGAGGATTCCAAAAATGATGAAGAAAAGAACATAAAGAAAGATCAAGATCAAGAACCCTCCATTTCATCCACTCCTTTTCCCGATGTCTCTTATCCGCTTCATGGTTCTTTTGATCCTATACCCCCTTTTTCATGCATTCCACCATGTCTTAAGTCTTTGCCTAAGCAAGATCAAGCTACTACTTACACTGTTGAGCTTATTGACAATCAAAATAACCTTACTACGCTTGCGCTTTCCAAAGATGATACTTCCATTAAGGTTGGTAAAAATGGTGTTCCTTCCAATGTTAAGCCTATTGAAAAACAAGAGAAAAATTATGCACTAGTGCTATCCAAAGATCCTTGTCAAGATCAAAGTCTTCCATATTCTTATTCTACCACTCCATGTTCACTTCCACTTTCTACTCTTCCTAAGTCTTTGCAAGCTTTGAACAATCCTATCAAAGAAGGTGCTCATATTCAAGATGTCCATGATTCTATTGAAGATCCTAATGCTCACTCTAAAGATGCTGATATCCTTGGTTGTCATATAGATGCTGATGAACTTATTGATTATCCTTTTGCGTCTTCCACTTCCATCCTTGGACCTCTTCCACCACTACAAAGATCTTCACACCTTCCTTCCATCTTGGGTCCTTATGTCCCTTCACTTTCCCCTCCTAACTCTCCTAATTTGCCATCCATCTTGGGTCCTTACATACCTCCATCTCCCATCTTTCCTCAAGATCAACATAGATGCATACCCTTGAATCCTTTTCATCCACCCACCCATCTAAACCAGTCATATCCTCCCTCTTCCACAAATCCCATGTCTTTTGGAAGTAACTTGAATGTTCAATACAAGAAAAAGAAGCAATGCAAGAATCCATCAAAAAAAGAAGATCACCATGTCTCCTCTAATCGACACGGAGGTATAAAGTCAAAAGAGATATCTAAGAAAAAAACTACAAGACAAGTATGGGTTCCAAAATCCATCATTGAAGATATTATCTCTAGATCATCAAAAGAAAATAAAAAGCCTACGGCTATATGGATTCCAAAGTCTCTCTTGAAAGAGTCTGGTGTTGAGCAACAAGTGAAGTTGACATTCAAGCTTCCAAAGACTTCCACTTCATCTCCTTCCAAAAATATTCTTCCATTCCATGTGCCTAAACCACAACCTCTGCTATCCATTCGCCATATTCCTTCACGTATTCCTTCATTCATGATTCCTCCATCCTCTCACCACCCTTCAAGGTATGTGTTGATGTTGATCTTGCCTTCCTTTCCACCTACCCTTTTACAATCCTTCCATGCATTATCCTTCTACATTCTATCATTTTTCCTCATTTGCCTATTCCTCCTATCTTCCAACCTCACTCGCTTTACATAAAACCTTATCCTCCATTTTTCTCTTCGATCTCCCTTTCCCTATCAGCATCTTTGATCATATCATTTTGAATCCTTGGCATATCATGGTTTATCCTTTCAAGGAGCATTATCTAAAAAGCTTGCCTTCTTCCAAAAAAGGAAATGAAATTAAAAAAAAATAAATTAAAAATGTGCCTTGGTGAAAACCTGGAAACAGGCACCTTGGTAGCAAAAGTAAAGAGAAATAAATTCTTCCTATGGTGAAAACCACTTCCTTGTGGCACCTTGGATAAGTACCATGATGAAAACCTGGCAATTAGGCATCATGCGTAGTTCTTCTACATATTTCATCCATTCCATCTTCTCTCTTTGATCTTGACAATGTTGATCTATACATGAATATTTGGCTATTTTGTGAGCTATCTTATGGTGATCTTGCTTTCATTCCTTCCATGTTTAGCCTTCATATCCATCTTCCTTCATTCATTTTTGCCTATCACTATCCTTTTCCCCTTTGGTCTTGATCTAAGAAAGAAAGAGTAAAACACAGTGCTACGAAGCCTCTTGACATGTCTACTCCTTTGGACTACATCCTATCCTGCTCTAGCACTACGCTTTTATGACTTATCCTATGCTGACCTTTCATTGCTTGTCCAAATGCGCTTTACATGACAATTTTTCCCTAGCTTGAGTATTCTTGAGGAGTTTGCCCTTGAGGATTTCTTCCCTTCATTATCCTTTATTCTCTTATCTTCCATCTCTTCCACCAGCTTGCCAATCCCTCTTGTTCTCCACCTTGCTAGACATTGGGACTGCATGATATAATCTTGCTTGGGAGTTCGCAATGTAAAAAGTTGTTATCAAGTATACCAAGTATCAGAACTAGTATCAGAACAATTATCAGAATCATTATCAGAATCAGTATCAGAATCAGTATCAGAACCAGTATCAGAACAATTATCAGAATCATTATCAGAATCAGTATCAGAATCAGTATCAGAACCAATATCAGAACAATGATCAGAATCATTATCAGAATCGGTATCAGAATTAGTATCAGAACTAGTATCAGAACAATTATCATAATCAGTATCAGAATTAGTATCAGAACCAGTATTAGAGCAATTATCAGAATAAGTATCAGAACTAGTATCAGAACAAGTATCAGAATAAGTATCAGAACAAGTATTAGAATGCCTATTGGGGCTACACCTTTCTCTTTAGTTTATGGGTCTGAAGCGGTACTACCTATTGAGGTTGAAATCCCATCACTAAGAATCAGAATGCATGGTCTAGTAACTGATGATGACTACAGAGTGTCTAGGTTACAAGAACTAGAACTACTAGATGAGTGCAGGCAAGCAGCGTATGATCATCTCAGAGTGTATCAGAAAATAATGTCTAGAGGCTACAACAAGAAAGTCAGACATAAAGAATTTCAGGTTGGTGATCTAGTGTTGAGAGAAAATCCCAAAAATCAATCCCATCGAGAACGCAAGGGGAAGTTAAAACCCAACTGGCTGGGTCCCTTTTTTATCACTGCTACTTTTGGCTCTGGTGCCTATCAACTCTCAATGACCGAAGGAGAACAGCTCCAAGAACCAATCAACGTTCTCCATCTGAAGAAATTCTATGCCTAAAACATTCAGTGCTTGGTAAATGTCCTGAAAAAATCTTAAAAATCAGAAAAAGTCCTGAAAAAATAAACATCTTGGTGAAAACCTAGCAATAGGTGCCTTGATGATTCACAAAAAAAATTGAAAAATATCAAAAATTAAAAAAATTAAAAAAAATGAAAAATACAAAAAAAAAAAAAGTGCCTTGGTGAAAACTTGGAAACATGCGCCTTGGTAGCAAAAATAGAATCTCTGCCAAGATGGTGAAAACCTGGCAAACGGGTGCCACTTGTTTCAAAATGCTCCATCTATCAACGCAATCTTGGTCTTTCGTAGCTTTCAGTCTACTTTAGTCTGTATATACTCTTGATTCAATAAAGTCGGTCTGTACACCAATCGGCTCAAGCATCTGTATCCTATCAATGTTTAAAACTTGGGGGCAATCAATGTCATATCCTATGGCCTCCAATGTATCTTAGACATATCCTATCTAGTCAGAGTCCTTTGAAGCTTCAAGTTGAGTCAGTCAGTCAGTCTTGTCTCCAGAAAGGATTTTGCATCTACAACAACGCAATCAAACATCAAAACTTAACTGAAAACAATCTATGCTTTTTACATGCTTTTATCTCCTTGTATGCTTACTGATTCGCATTGAGATTTTTGCATATTGTGTCCCTTCGAGCTCTTCGATGATGTCCTTTATAGGATTTAGAGAGTGATGACTGGGGGCATAATCTTTTCTTTGTCTTCTGCTTGTATGTGAAAATCTAACAACTTTGGAAATTTCGGATTGAAATGGTGTCCGACTATAAGAGCTTCTATCTCGAATTAGATGGCCATGCGTACCTCGACCATTGATACCCAGAAAATTCAAGGACATTTGATCTAACTATTATCTTTTTAAAATAAATTCTTTCTCCTACTGTGAAACGCGATCTTGCCTAAGGAGGTGAACGATAAAGGGTCACTGCGGGTAATTCACACGGGATTTAGAATGATCTTTTGATTGTTTGATGTGTTTGAATGCAAGGTGTATTCAGGTCATCACAATGTTCATGTTTTGATGCTTATAGAAATTGCTATATCAAAATGGACATGATATTCAGGTCATCCTGACGTTTATGCCTTGGTACTTATATCTAATCCGACATTCCAAAAATAAAATCAATATTCATATGTCCATGGTTGTTTGACCAGTGGGTGTTGTATTGATTCTTGCGCATACAAATTGATATTCATATGTCTATGGTTTCATGGCTAGTGGGCATTGTATTGATTTATCCAGTTACCTAAAAGTTCAATGATGATAACAAATCGACACATGATCAGTGACTAGGTCCTAGGTCTTAGGTTGTATTTCATTTTGCATGTCTCATTGCATTTTGCATGTTTGCATGATCTCACAATGGCTAAATAAACTTCGAAGCTTAAATGATTCTTCAATCACATCTTCCAGTTTAACAAGAGCTGAATCTCACATGAAGGTTCCTCCAATGAAGCAGCAAGTAGAATCCTTTTTCGGGATCAAAATTCAAATCTGAGATCATTCATATTATTAACTACTTGCATATTCGACCTTCTATCATCACAGAAATCCAGAATTCAACTTAACTGATTATCTAACATCAAACTATTAAAATTTCAACTTGGTCAACCATGGTCAACTCTTGGTCAAACCTAGTCAAATTCGGTCTCCAGGACCTTCTGACGATGCAGAATGCGTTCTTCAACGTGTATAACCACTTTTCCCATCAATCAACATGCTTCTGAGCTCTCAACGTTGACTTTTCTTGTCAGATTTCAATTTTAATCCCGAAGGGGGCATAGTATTGCACATCAATTCAAAGTCTGTAAATCAAAATTCTATCGATCAAATCTATCAATATCTTTCATCAGTGATCAAGACAACAATCACGTCTAGTCGCTGATTCATCAAAAGTCCTCATCGCTTGGGGTAAATCTATCATCACTTGGGGCATATCAGATTCATCGATCCATATCAATCTGGTATTCTCCTAATCTTGTAAACTGTATCAGTTTTTGCAACCATCAGATCATAGTGTTCTTTCCTTGGTTCTTCGGCAACTGAAGGGTTTGGATGTGATACTTGCTAGTTCTGCTAAGACAATTGAGTCTAGAATGGGTCACTCACTTCTTATCAATCCTAAGATTTAGAATCAAGCATTTTGACACTTTTTCACAATCATAGGTTCATTTGCTGCTACAATGAACATTATCTTTGGTCATTCAGGACCTATTATCTCCATATCAATTCAATATCAATCAGCTTCTATCTCATATCAATTATCAATTTCGAATCCGTTTCATATCTCTATCAAACACAGACTTTCTTTGAACCACTGCGCTTTACACAGTAATTCAAAGAGGGGCAAAATGTAATACCCCAAAAATGGGCTATAAGCTCATTAATCTCCTACATCTTCAATTCGAACGAAATCAACATCAAAGTCCTAATCTAAGGCACATCTAAACATCATCGAATCATAATTGATTATCTTAAATTCTGCATCAGGGAATATTCCTATCAATATTCCTAATTATCTTAATTATCTTTAATTTAATGATTATTTGGCGATAAATCACATTTATCCTAAGTTTGATTAATTGAATATTTTCATATTTAATTAATTAGATTTAATATCTTGCCAAATTAATTATGTGATTAAATTTAATTCTATCTATTATTAATTGTATTATTTAATTTTGACAATAAATCCAAATATCCTATGAATAATTGATTAAATTTTTATTTAATTAATTAAAGCAAGTTGTCATTATTTAATAATATAGTTTTTAATAAAAGTTTGATTAAATAATTGATTAACCCATAAATCAATTGTTTTATTTCAAAAATTAGTTAAGTTGGAAATAAATCACTTTATTATTAAATTAATTCATAAATAAAACATGCACAATCATAAAAGCATACAACTATCAATTATCAATTAAAGCTAAACTCTATTTTGAGTTAAAACTTAGCTTTTGCATGTTTTTGTGAGTTAATTATCCTTTATTTAAAAATAACTCAAAAATCAACCTGAGTTATTTGAGTGATTTATGGATTTTTTTCATGCACCTCCAAAGCCTTGAATTTCTATAAAAACAATGCTCATCTCTTCATAATTCATCTCTCAATCATCTCTCAATCATCTCACAAATTGCAAACTTACTCTACAGGAATCATAGCATATCAGATTTGGAGAATTTGCACAATTGGAGCTTGAAAGAATCAACTTGCGAATTCAAAGCTTTGTGAGATCAATTTCAATTGCATATTTTTCATATCATAGCATAGAATTTCATAGCTTTGCATATCATTGTTAGATAGATCAATTCATAGCATATCAATTTCATCTAGCATAGATTCATATCAGTTTTTATCATTCTTATTGCATAGAAAATATAAAAAAAAATAGCTTAATTGCATTCAATTTCATATCCATCAATTGCATTCAAATCCTTCATTTAGGTGTCGTCTAGGTCACTGATCTCGATTACAATGTGAGAACATCAATCTCGCACCTATTAGAAGGCAGTAAATCACTTGGTTAGATAGCTTTCAATTTTGCATGATTTTGATTATCACTAACCTCTAATGTTTTACTGAGTGTTGTGTCTACAGATCAGGTACAATTTTCACACACACACATTTAATTTGGGTCACACTCCTCAAGTTATGGATTGACCGTTGGATGTGTGGGGACCTAGATATGGCGTGTTGCATTCTCCTAGGTGGATCTCCATGCCGACATGGAGAATTTAATAATTGTAAGGCTATTTGAGAGCCGACTTGTATTGCATTTAATATTTGTTTGTAGGAGTTAATTGTTTCATCCAGCCGACTTGTGGCTGATGATAAGTATTCAAGAGGGTGCTTGGGTAGCTGTTTAGGGTGTGAGTCAGAGAGAGAGAGAGAGGATAGATCTTAGATAGAGAGTAGATCTAGGGGTACAAGTGTAGCAAAGTTAGTATCTTGCAAGCGTAGGAAAAATAAGATTGCTTTGTGGCTTGCGAGCACACATTTAGATCTTTCTTGGAGTGCCTACCAGCGTCCTATTGTGTTGTAGACCTAGGCTAACTAGGAGATGTGTTGGATCCTGTGTGATGTTGTAGAACTGTTTCTTGCATTGTAATTGGTTGTAACCAGGAAGGCCTTACAGCCTGACACATTGCATGTAATCAATTGTTGATGAATATAGGTATCTATTTTCTTTCAAGATCTAGTCTTGTTATTGTGTTATTCCATTGTGTTGTGGTTTGGCTGCAAGTTTGGATAGTCCTTAATTGGATCCTCCATGCTTGACTGCATCAAGTGGTATCAAAGATGAGTTGATCTTGTGGAGTGAAGGTTGACCTAGCAAGGATGATCTTGCGAAGTTGATCTTCTTTGGAGAAGGTTGGTGAAGACATCATGTGATCTAATTTTCAGATTCGTGGCACTAAACTTGTGGAATCTTTCCCTAGTTGTTCATGCGAGGTGGCAAGTTGCGATCTAACTTGCATGCAACTTGGAGGTTGTCACAAGGTGGTTAGTGTAGGGTTTGTTGCAGAGGGTTTTCAAAGATATTTGGAGATGTCTCTAAGAGGATTGAACCCTGATGTGATTGCTTCTCTTTGTGATGTGGTGGAAGAAAATATTTCCAAGAGGTTTTCTCGATTGGAAGCGGATTTGCTAAATGGTGTGGAGAACTGAGTTAAGAAGCTGGCAAAGGAAAGTGTTGTTGAGATTTGTAGAGCTTACCGAAGTTGGGACATGCCGATTTGGAATAAATTTGTTTGGCGAGTTGGTAGATTGGTCTCAGAAAGAAGACATGTGGAGGTATGTGAAATTGGTTTTGATGTTTAGTTGGTGGAGTCTAACATAAAACTTGCAGAGTAACTTGTGGTTGTTGTTGAGTTACTTGTGCTTACCAATGATGTTGTTGACCTTGTTGAAGCTGGTGAGAAGATTGGTTTTCATGTTCAGTCGGCTGTGCTTGACATGGAAATTGCAGAGCATCTAGTTGTACCTAATCGAGTTGTTGTTGATGAGGAGTTACTTACTATTGAACACCTTTGTGATGATGGTGTTACCAAATTGCTTTTGTTCAGTGTTGGGATGTAGATGTTGTTTGCTGGTTGCGGATTTGAGTCACTAGTTGATAGTGATGAGTCTTGTGATGAGATTTTGAGATGAGATTCTAACTTGATACTTGGTGATGGATTGAAGGCTTGGTTTATTCAGGATGTTGAGCATGCTAACTGGTTGGTTGCAGATCAGTTAAGGAGGACTTGGCTGATGAACTTGTGCATTTTCCTGGCTTTGTGGATTGAAAAGCCTTGTGTGAAGATGAAGTGGATGGCAGATTTTCTTGAAGGAGCAAAGTGTGGAACATAGTTTCTTATTTACCTCGGGTGTCTAATGCAGGGGCATCCTCAGTTCCTGAAGATTTTGGAAGTCTTGGTAATTTTCTGGTGGAGTTTGGTTAATTGGTTGGTGATATCGGTAGAAGACTGGAGTTTCTTAGTTTTTGATGGTTGTTCTTGGTCAAAGTTTATTTGGCTTCACCGATGGAGCTCGGTGATCATGGTAGTGATTCTCAGTTGGAATTTTTGGTGGATCTTGATGGATGATGTTCACTTGGTGACTTGGTGTTTTGTTGCTCAGTGCTCGATTATCGATGGGGTCTCGATGTTTATGTTTGTTGCTTGGTCACTGAAGTGGCTCAGTTGCTGGAGGACTTGGTCACTGAAGGAAGCTTGGTCATGGAAGGAGACTCAGCATTTCTAGTGCTTGATAATGCTTGTGGAGCTTGGTTGGTGTGTTTTCTTGGTATATTTCCTGGCACTCAGTAGTTTGGATTACAGACAGATGTTCTTGGTGAATCAGCTTGGCCGACCGGTGCATTTAATTTGGGTTGCACTCCTCAAGTTATGGATTCACCATTGGACATGTGGGGACCTAGATCTGGCATGTTGCATTCTCCTAGGTGGATTTGGAGGCCAACATGGAGAATTTAATAACTGTAAGGCTGTTTGAGAGCCAACTTGTATTGCATTTAATATTTGTTTTTAGGATTTTATTGTTTCATCCAGCCAACTTGTGGTTGATGATTAGTATTTAAGAGGGTGTGTGGGTAGTTGTTTAGGGAGTGAGTCAGAGAGAGAGAGAGAGGATAGATCTCAGATAGAGAGTAGATCTGGGGGTAGAAGTGTAGCAGAGTTAGTAGCTTGCGAGCTTAGGAACAAGAAGATTGCTTGGTGGCTTGCGAGCATAAGTTTAGATATTTCTTGAAGTGCCTAACAGTAGATATAACAACATAGGATCCACAAAAATATCTCCTCTAATTGGTGAGAATGATATTGGTAGATAAATATGAGATTAAAGAACCTCAATCACCTCAATCAAGGAAGCACTATCGTTAGAATGATATTGTGACTCGAATTGACAATATGATTGTACTCTTTGAATATGCAATGATATCTTCAAAAGTGGATATGGTTTTTGAAACAATTTGCATGTTCATCATTTAGATAAGGATGAACATGAAAATCAACAATTGTACTCTAAAATGTAACGAATTTGTTGCTAATGATTTATTGGTTGGGTTTGAATAGTATTGTAGTGGATTGAAAAGTTGAAAATCAATGAGTGTAGTCTTAATTCCATTTTGTTATAGGCCATTTTGTTAGTGTTAAATTTAATAATGAGAAATGAATTTTATATATAAAACAAAAGTGTATGGATATTTAAGTGTTTTAAGTAACACTAATTAATTTATTTTCATGCAAATACATTTCTGATTTTGGAGAGAGAGAGAGAGAGAGATTAATATTGACTATTGATTGTGTATTCTAACTCTTAATAGTTCACATAGTTGATTGTATTAAAAAATAAATGGTTGAATAATGTGTAATTTTGAGGTTGATATATTAATTTTCTAATGATCAATACTCTAACAACAATAAATTATGTACATCTCAATGCTAGTTTGATGCTAGATCTAGTCTACTTCTAATAAATTCAATTGCCTTCTTTGTTATCAAGCTTCAAATGTGTTGCTCTATAGTACCAAAAGAAAATAATTATTATATATGCATTACAAATAATAAATGTATATCCCAATCAAAACAAGGTGATTGATTGCCACTACCTAAAGAGAATCTCATAGCTTCAATGGAATAATGATCCTTTTGGAAGGAGAAAAATTGATGGTTTTTATTCATATTTAGTGGCTTTATTAGAAGCAAACCAACAAAGATAATAATATAACTCTAATAACATGTTTGCATTGATCATTGAAGTACAATGATACCAAAATGTTTACCATAGTGGCATCTCTACATATGAAGGGCATGAAATTTGGCTATGGAGATAACCAACAAAAATCAACATTTAAAGGAAAGCTCAAAGGAGACAAAAATGATAGAATAATTTTATTTAGTTCAAATGATGCAAATAAAGTAAGATTTATGTTGATTATTTGAGAGCTACAAGTGGATATATGTGAATGTACAACTAATATGAGATAAAAGAGATAAGTCACATGTGTATAATACTTATCAAACAAGAAAAGATGAAGTCACATTATGCAAGTGCAACTTATCCAAGTAGATGACTACTCAAGAAAACTTATCCTATCATAGGGACATATAATAAAATAAATTAAATGAACTAAATGTAAAAGAATGAAAATACACTACAACCACCATAAGAATACTTTAAGTGGTCAACTAAATACCTACCTAAGAAAGCTTATTTAAATCTTAGGCACATAAAATACAATAAATTAAATAAACTATATATAAGAAAATTAAATAATTAAATCAACATTGTCAAAAACACAACTTGAGTAGTTAGGAAGATAGATGGGTATTGATAAAAGTGTACATATGTTAGTTATCCATGTAAAAAAATATGTACATTACAAAATTATGAAATACTAAACCTCATATAATGGAAACATTTCATTAGAAAGAAGCCCCTAAAATAGAAAGTAAAAGAAAGAGACTACCAAACCCATTGAAAGTGTACACTCTTGAGTCAATTGTAGAAGTTTGATAATGAATATCAATATCTTGTTTTAGGTTGAATATAACATAGAATCACTTATTATAAAAGGAATATCTTATAATGTAATTCTACCTCAAGGTTTTATTTTAGTTATATGCAAATTGGATAGCATAGCATCTAATCCCTCAAAAATCTCTTATGTTGTGTCTAATTAATCTACTAAGCTATATTATTTATATATCATAATGATGTAGGAACTTCATGGAGTGATAACATTTGACTTTGTTATCCAATTGGGCAGAAATTTGACAAGGACACGTATCATGAGGAGTTAATTAGATTTCCAACAGAACATAGTTTCAGATCAATACATTTTTCAAGGTCGATTTCCTTCATCTAGGGCCTCAAAATGAGATTTTTTTGGCTTTTTTGAAAGGTTTTAGAAATTTTTTTTTTATTAAACAAATCGTAATTGATACTAAATTGGAAAGTTGGAAATTCATGCTATAGGGGTTTTTTTTTAAGATTGTTACAATATTTCATGTTTTTTGGAGTAGAATTGAAAATTACCAAAAATAGAAAATTTGAATTTTTTTCTAAAAATCTACCAAATAAGGAAAATTTTGACTTGTAATTAAATAGGCTTATTTTTTCTTAGAATAGTAGAGTAGCTGAATGAGAAGAGAGAATAGTTGATTTCATATTTGGTGGTGAACAATTTTCTAGTTGTTAATGGTGAATGTTTGATTGTAATCTGATTACATCATTTGGTATCGAAGTAGGAAGATGGTTACATCATTTGGTTACAGATCATATGATTCTAAAACTATAACATGAAGGAGTAGAGACAAAGAGAGAAATCCAAATTGAACCTAGTCCAAGCTAAGGAAGAAGGGGATGGATCTCAAGGTCCATTGGATGTCGGGGAGAATCTCATAATAAGGAAAGAGATGGTGATTCCTAAACAAGATCAATCTCAAAAAAGTGAAAATGAGGGATCCTAGCTTCAAATAAACATATTTTGAACCAGATACACCTTAGGATGAAAGCTATACAAAGTCATTGTTGATAGTGGTAGTTGTGAAAATATGGTTTTGAAGGAAATTGTAGAAAAGTTGAAGTTAAAATATAGAAAACATCCCCATCCTTCCCATGTTTCTTGGTTTAAAAAGGGGAATGAAGTTAATGTTGATAAGAGATGCATAGTCAAGTTTTCAATAAGGAAGACTCATAAAGATGAAATATGGATTCCAATGGATGCATGTTATGTCTTAGTGGGGAGACCATGTCAATATGTTAGAAAGGTCATGCATGATGGGAAAAAGAATACATATACTTTCTGGAAAGAAGACTCTAAAGTGATTTTGATACCTCACAAGGATGAAGGGAAGAATGAGAGTATGTTGAATGCAAAAAAAATAATCAAAGAAAAGAAGATAACATGGTTTTTTAATGCATTAATGGCCCAAAGAAGAGAAGATGAAGTATCAACACTTGGAGAAGTAGAAAATGTATTAGAAGAATTTTCTCATGTTGTACTAGATGAGTTACTAGATGGTCTTCCAACAAAAATGGATATCAAATGTCATATTGAGCTAATTCTAGGGCCATTTTTGCCTAATCAAGTAGCCTAGAGGATGAGCCCTACCTGCAATGTAAATATTAATAAACAAGTGACCAAACTTATAAAGAAAAGAGTTGTGAGGGAAAGTATGATCTCATGTGCTATATTGACAATGTTAACTCCAAAAAAAATGGAACATGGAGGATGTGCACAAATAACAAATCCATTGATAAAATCACCATAAAATATAGGTTACATATACCTTTCATGGATGACATGATGGATGTTCTTGGAGGAGCTAAACATTTTAGCAAAATTGATCTACGAAGTGGATACCACTAGATTTGGATTCGAGAATAAAATGAATGGAAGACAATCTTCAATACTATGGATGATTTATATGAGTGAATGGTGATTCGATTTGGGTTATCTAGTGCACCCAAGACCTTCATAAGGCTAATGAATATTGTGTTTTGGCCTTACATTGGTAAGTTTTTGTTAGTTTATTTTGATGATATAATAATTTTTAGTAAGATTAAAAAGAAACATTTACAACACTTAGGGGTGTTGAGGATGAAGACACTCTATGAAAATTTAAGAAGTATAGGTTCATGCATGATAGTCTATTACTTTTGGGTTTTTTCATTTCTATAGATGGTGTTAAAATGGATGCAGAAAAAGTTAGAGGAATTTTAGAATGGCCTAGCCCATGTAGCATAATAGAGGTATGGAGTTTCCATGGGGTGGCTAATTTCTATAAAAATTTTTATAAATAATTTGAGTTGTATCATAGCACCCATTGTTGGAATGTGAAGTCATCATGGAGAGTCCACCTTATTTGGTTCATTCATCATGGAGAGTCCATCTTCTTTGTTTTATTTATCATGGGAGTCAACCTTCTTTGGTTAGGTTGTCATGGAGAGTCCACCTTGTTTGGATAAGTCTAGAATTGACCATGGAAAAGTTTTTTGTAGGAAGAAGAATTTTTTTTGTGCTTACTATAAATAGAAGGTAGTTATGAGTTGACTTACTACAAATAGAAGGTTGTTATGAGTTGAATTACTATAAATATAGTAATTCTTTTTTGTGACTTAAAAAATAATAATTTTAAAAAGTGTTGTACATGTAGTTGTATGAGTCATACTTACTAAATTTAATAAGTTGTTTGTGTTAGGAATGGGAAAACTGAGAGGGGGGGTGAATCAGTGTTCACTATATTTTAATCTTTTCTTTTACTCTTGAAACTTAATTTGAATGCTTAAGTAATGAAATGAAAATTAACATAATCAAGATGCATAAACACAACAAATAACACCAATATGGTTACGGGGAAACCCAAATAGGTAAAAACCCTAGTGGGAATTGACACCCACTAATAAACTACACTAGTGTCTTGTGATCCTTGTTAGAAGATCTTTAACCCTATTACAAGTTATCTTTACATTGCTTTTAGTACAGTGACCTTGTCAAGGGTCGGACCCTATTAGGATTCTTTTACAATAACCCTGTTAGGGGTGGGGACACACTATCCTAGAGCTCACTACTCAAGTGGTGAAGGCTACAACCTTCTGATCTCAGATACACACTATATCTGCTAGATGAATTGGCACTATGACAGTGCTTGTCTGATCAGCTCCTTTGATGCACTAATGCTTTGACCTCTTACAAAGCTCTAATACATCTTAACTACTCTTCATACACTTCTTCTCTACTTATCTTTTCTCTTTTTCAACTTCCATGCCTATTACAAAGGGCACATCTCATATTTAAATGCGCTTATCAAAATAATTAACTAGGTCAGCCTATAACCGATTACATACAATGCTTCTAATTGAATTGGCTCAAGCGTGTTTACATAAAAACATAATTACATGTCTACAACTTAAATACAATAGGTGCATAGCCTTTACAAAATAATATTATCATCACTAATCAAATTACCAACAATCAACTGCATACTCTGTTCTGTTTTGGCATTCATTGGCTGTACCTCTTCAACTATCTATATCTTCATCATATGGTCTCATCTAATCAAACTCTCTTAGAATTATCATGAATACATACATAAAAGCTTAACTTCAAGGGAACATACCTTAACTAGGTCATATACACGTGCGCTGATGCTCTGACCTTCTGGTATTCTGCTAACTATCTAGTCTTCTGTACTTAGCCAAATTCTGATCTTCTGATAATGTGCACTGACTCCAAAACTCTATATGAATTTGTTTCCATAATGAAAAAACTATATATAGTCATATAAACTAGTATAGTCAACTTACCAACAATCTCCCCCTTTGTCATTGATGGAAACAAAGGAATATGGAAAAGTTACTAACTGTACCCTTATACAAATTTTTTTTTGACATACTTTATCTTATATCTCCCTTAGACTCTATACTATACATCTTCTTTACATATATGTAAGACTCCATATTCTATACATTACTCTCCCTTTGACATTAATGACAAATTTTCTTAAAAAATGTACCTCTATAAGTACTTACAGTGTTAGAACATCTAGATATGCTATCTGTAAGTTTTGGATCTCTTACTTCTAGAATGCAATCAGTGCATTAACTATCTGTAGATGGGCCCATAAGGCATATTGTAGCTTCTTGATCTTCTCCAAGTTTTTGCTAGGACCTTGATCATATGTCACCATGGTGGCATCAATCTTCTTGATGTTTTGATTAAGTACACCCAGAAAGGGTGCAAGAGCAATCCTGAGCTGTGTCTGCCTTGCCCTTATCTTAGACATCTCTTTTTCAGCCTTTTCTATCTTGTCTAACTGCCCCTGGTATACATTGTTACACATTTTCACATCAATGGAGGGGTCTTCTACTGATTTCCTTACTTTTTCTATCATTTCTTTTGCTTCTTGGATTTTCTTGTAATGATCACCAATCAGTTTATCCTGGTTCATACAATCGGAAATGATTTTCCTGCCCTTTGCTGCAAAATCCTTCAAAGATGCTTGACCACTCTTTAGTGAACTTAGGTCAAGTGTAAAGTTGCTAACCAATTCACTTAGCCTCTTCTTCATGTATTTCTCTTTTGCAACTAGGGATGCAGATTCTTCCAAGCTAGAAAAATTAGTCTTGAAGTTTGAAAGAATTGTGCTTACATCATCAACTGAATAGACCTTAGACACTTTCTTGTCTGAAGGTAGCAGGTTGTTTAAAATGTTGATTGATTAAATAAACATGGGGTTCCTCATTACCTTCTTCTCCTTTTCTTTCTCCATGGATAAGACACTGATCTTGATTAGGTCTTCTTCTCCCCAAGATTCCAAACTAGTGGTGTCTCGTGTCAATCTTGACAACAATGATATAGAAGGTAATGGAGTGATAGGAGTAATATCCATTACTTCTTTCTTTACTCTGATTGTCATCTCAATAGATGGCTCATCTTTTTGTTCACTTTCTTTTATTTATTCTTTTCCTTTCTCCTTTTCTATTTATTTTTCATCTATCTCTTTCTCTTCTTCATTTTCTGTCTCCTCTTCTTCTTTACCTGTTAGATCTTCTATTAGTATCTCTTCTTGTAACTTGGGTAAATTATCACCACATAGAGTTTCAACCTCTTGTGTTCTTACAAAGGCTTCTTCAAACTTGTCCAAGTCATTATCTATAGCTGCCATAGCAATCTCTACATTATCAACAATGATAGTGTTATCTCTTAGTGTCTCTGTCATGGGCACAAAATTTTTTGCCTCTATGGGTATTTCAACTATAGGCGCTAAATCTTGAGGACTATAAATGGTACATTTGTGGTCTCTAACTCCTTGGCTACCTTTTTGGGCTCTTGATTTGTGGGCGCAGTAGGTGGATACATGTGCCTATTCAATAAAACTCTTTCAAAGGGTTTATCTGTCTCTTTGGCTGTCAACTCAAAGTTTTTATCCATTATGTGCAGAGTTCTCAACTTTGTTCTTAGGTGCAGCTTCACTAGATCTAGCAATAGTGTTTTCTCTTCTAAGGAACATACTGGGAGACTTTCATCAAGAATCTTTTCCCTTATCCTAAGATCTTCTTCAATAGTCTGTTTCTTCAGGAATTCCAAGATATTCCAAACATTGTCCGGAATGATTGTCTTAAGTTCCAAGACTGTCTTCTTGAACTTAATCAAATGTTTGATGATCATTCCATGAATTTCTAATTTTTCTATTTCATTGTACATCTCATAAAACTTTCCTATCTGATCCAATCTTCCTTCATCAACAATCCTTGCATTCAACACTTTAAGACTAGGTTTGAAACCTACTTGTGGAGGTGCTTGAGTGTTATTCTTACTTATGGTTGCTCGCGAGGATGGGTGACTAGTGTTGATTTACTTCTTACTCTTAGGCATTGCCTTATACTTAGGAGGAGCTGTAAGATCAATTGTTTCCTTAGGCATAGGAGAGGTAACATCTATTTTGTTCCATTTGTCCTTTGGATTATCTGACTTTTCAACTTTGATCTTCTTTAACTTAGGATCATCTTCCTTAGCTTCTGCTACAGATGCACTCTCAATTCCCAAAGAAATCTTTTCTTGTCTTTCTTTGTCAAGGTCTTCCTGAGTTACTCCATGAATTATGAGTATCTCAGAAGTAACCTTAGCTACTTTCCTCTTTATTGCTCCACTGTTAATAATTGCATCAACTTCTCTTGTTTTCTCCTCATAAGTACCCCACCTAGGTTCATTAGGGTCCTTAGGTGTTGATAGTAGTACTTGAGCATAGGCTTCCAAGATTTGTTCATCAAACTCATATCCAAGTGGATGAATCCACTTTATTCTAGGCTCCTATGCTTCCATGCAAGTTGTTCCAGTTTCTACCATGAAGCAAATGGTGTCTTTGTATTTCTGAACAATTATCTCTGGTATTTTGTACCTCATTTGCATTTTGGCTCTGGATGTCTTCAATTCTAGCATTATGTAATCCTTGAGTGTACTCTCATTAAATGCCTTAAAGGATATCTGTGGCATTGTAGGTAAACTCTTGTCCAAATACAAATATGACACCTTTCCAAGTATGTGGAAGTACATATATATGATCAAAGACCCAAACCTGAATATTTTTGTCTTGTCATGCTTAATGGCTTTAATATTGTCTATCAGTTGTGCACGTAGGATCTCACACAGATTGAACTCCCCATTCTCTCTCACAAGTCTTATTGCTACAAGAATAGTGGCTGCAGACACACTATTCACCCTACTGGTGTATTGAAACCTATATCCTAATATCATGGACATAAATTTGATGTCTTTCTCCTCGATAGGCTCAATTTTCATTTTGTGCCTATCACTTCTTGACTTACATATTTTCTCAACTATCTTCCTTACATCCTTACCCTTTGGAAGAACAACACCTTTCTTAGAGAGGTCTGTCATCTCATGAATTAGGTCACCTTTGATTCTCACCGGTACTTTACCTATCCAGAATAGGTCATCATGAATTCTATTGAGTAAAATATTTATCCATTCAGACTAATAAAAATCATATGCCATAATTATGGGATGGTTTTCCAACTGTGTAAACTCATCAAGGAAGGTTTTATCTAGTTTCATCATAGTTTCTATGTGTGTTCTAATTCTATCAAGACCTACTAGCTCCTTTTTATAGTAAATGTATGCACGAATGTCTTAAACATGCATAACACCCATAGGGGTTTGGGAGAATGCTCCTTCTAAATAATCTAGGGTAGATTTGAAAGGGTGCCTCTTGAAAATGTATCTCTTCTTCTCCGCAACATCAAACACAACAGGAGTAGCCATAACTTACTTGTTTATCTCTTTAATTAGGCTTCCAAGAACTTCTAAATTGTCGCAAAGGATTAGGGCTTCCGCAACCAATCAAATACACTTCTTCATTTGTGAATCACACTTCAATCCTTCTCAATCAGTTGCTAGGGCTTCTGTGCTCTCCAATTTCTCAAACTAGAATGCAATGAGTGATTTGCAAGTCTCCAAGTACTTTAAAGTGAAAAATTATGACATTAATGCTTGCCGTGTAAACTAGACTTTCATTAAAAATCTCCAACTTTCATTCCGCAACCAATCAGGTAGTGCACTCTTGCACATAGATTATGCTAGTCTCCAAAAGGTTAAATCCAAAGGTGCATACTTTGAGAGTGAGTATACCATCCACGCAGGGGTCTAGAGATAAATTAACTCTGTTGGCAAGTTGGCTATACTGATGTATATGACTTAATATAGTATTGTCATTATGGCTACAAAGTCATATAGTAGTTTGGAGTCAGCGCACTTGATGAGAAGATCAAAAATTAGTTAAGTGTTGAAGAATGGATAGTGTACAGAGTTCCTGTAGCTCAGAGCATCATCACACATGTGTACGACCAAGTTATGGTATGCACCCTGGAAGTTAAGTTAGTTAGACTATATTCATGCTTATTCTATGAGTGCATGATCAGATATACAAGTATGAGAAAGATACAAGCAGTTGAAGTTGCATAGCTAGTGTGTGCCAGTGAAGAATAGAGTAAGCAGCCGACTGTAGAATTTTGAGTTGTGGTTATAATCTAATGATGTAAAGGCTATGCACCTATTGTAATTAGGTTGCTGACATATGTATATGATTATTTGTAAATACACTTGAGCCAATTCATTTGGAAGCATTGTATGTAATAGGTCTAAGGGCCGACCTAGTTGTTTATTTTGAATGCGCATATAAATATGAGATGCGCCCATTGTATTTAGAATGGAAGTTGATAAAGAGTTGTAGTAAGAAAAGAAAAAGTATGAAAAGATTATATAAGATTTATTAAAGCTTTGCAAGAGGTCAAAGCATCAGTGCATCAAAGGAATTGATCTGACAAGCAGTGTCACAATGATAGTTCATCCAGCAAATATAGTGTGTATCTGAGATAAGAAATTTGTAGCCTTCACCACTTGAGTAGTGAGCTCTAGGATAGTACGTCCAATCCCCTAATAGGGACTATTGTAAAAGACTCCTAACAGGGTTTGACCCTTGACAAGGTCTACTATACTTAATACATTGTAAAGTAACTCCTAATAGGGTTAAGGATCTTCTAACAAGGATCACTAAACACTAGTACAAAATATTAGTGGGTGTCAATTTCCACCGGGGTTTTTACCTATTTGGGTTTCCCTGTAACCACATTGGTGTTATGTGTTGATTTAATGTTTCATGTTTATGTGGATGTTCATTTTAGTACTTAAGCATTTAAGTTCAGTTTAAAGATTAAAGTAAAAAGATAAATACTCAGTGAACACTAATTCACCCCCCCCCTCTCAGTGTTCCCATTCCTAACAATTGGTATCAAAGCTATGGTCCTTAGCAAAGAATTTTAACCACTTGAGGAGATCATGGACAAAGTAGAAATGAAACATCTGAAAAGAAATCTGGAAGCTACTCTTGAAGACTTGGACAAATCTGAAAGAGAAACTGAAGAACTAAGGGAAAAACTCAGTGATGCTCAATTAGTCATCAAAAGGCTAAGAAAAGATTTGAAAGAATGCTCTACCAATGATCTAGGGAAAATGGTCAAGAAGTTGAATGAAGAAAATAAATCCTTAAAAGAACAACTTGAAGAGTTTAATGATAAGATGACTAACAATCAAGAAGTCTATGATGAATAGATCAAACATAATCTTCAATTGAATGAAGAATTGAGGTAAGCAAACATGGAAATCTTAGAACTAAGAAACAAGGAAAGCTTGGAATCTGAATTGAATGAGGCTAAGAATCACATTGATAAATTACACACCAGTTCTGATTTAATTGAATCTCAGTTGTATGCAAGAAGAGCCAAAGGAGATACTAGCTGCATTGGATACAATGAAGCATAGAATCAGATTGATAACATGCAAGCAAGAATGAAAGCACCAGAAGGCACCTCAGATGCTAAAGAGACTAGAAGTTAGACCAAGGATCATACTAAACCATCTAAGAATGAGTGCAAGCCTATAGACCCCACTTGTTATGCATGTAACAAGCATGGACACATAGTAAGGAACTATAAAGAGGTAAGAACTTTCAATGGTTACTATTATTCATGTAATAAATTTGGTCATAGAGCTATGAATTGCAAGACAAGTCAAAAGATAGGACTCATAATCAAAGAAATCAGAATCAATCAAATATAAGAAGTTCTTAGAATGTTACATGTCAGATATGTAACTATAATGGGCACTCAGCTAAACAATGTAAGATGGTGACTCATGTCAATGTGTCGAGGAATATAAGGCCTCCAGTCATTTGTCACTCTTGTAACAAGGCTGGACATATCTCAAAGTTTTGTAGATCAAGGATGCAAGGTTAGGAAAGCCCTAAAAAGGCCGAAGAATGAGTTTTGGATCCTGAAGGGGAAGTCAATTTTGTGAAAGCTTCAAAAGATGTGAGCTTGATTTGGTTAGAAACAAAGAAGGACAAGGTTGATGAGTATGTATTGGATGCATCCACAGTGGATGCACCCTCTACATCTAGATGAATGGCCCTCAGGATCATAGAGGGAGCTAATTTATCTCTAGACCCCTATGTGGCTAGTATACTCACTCTCAGAGTATGCACCTTTGGACTTAATCTTTTGGAGACTAAAGAAACCTTCATGCAAGAGCACACTAGCTGATTCTTTGCAGAATGAAAGATATAAATTTCTTAGTGACAACCTGGTTTATGCGGCAGGCATTAATGGTGGAATTTTCACTTTAAGTACACAAAAAGCTTTTTGATTACTCATTGCATTCAAATTCAGAGTGATTGGAGAATAGAAAGAGCTTCAGAGGTTATTGTGAAGATTGGCAGATTGATCTATTAGTGATTAGCAGTTCATTTGATTGGTTGCAGAAACCCTAGTTCGTTACGCTGATTCAGAAGTCTTCAGATTATCTCAAAGATCACTTGGAAAGTGATAAAACAAGTAAGTGATGACCACTCCCATAGTATTTGATGTTGTAGAAAAGAAAAGATATGTGTTCAAGAAGCATCCATTTAAGTCTACCCTAGATGACTTAGAGGGAACATTCTCCCACATGCTTATGGGTGTTATGCATGTCGAAGACATTAGGACATACATTTACTGCAAGAAGGAACCAGTAGGATTGGATAGACTAAGGGTGCACATGGAAACCATGCTAAAACCAGAAAAAACCTTCTTAGATGAATATGCGAAGTGGAATGATCACCCTATAGTGGAGTATGCTATGACATATGAGTTCTATGAGATATAATGGATTAAAATACTTTTGAACATAATTCATGATGACCTATTTTGGATAGGTGATGTGCCAGTAAGAATCACTAGTGACCTAATATATGAGATGACAGGCCTATCCAAGTCTAGCGTCATCCTTCCTATGGGAAAGGATGTTAGAAAAATTATTGAGAAAACATGTAAGTCAAGGAGTGATAGGCACGGGATGACAATTGAACCTATTGAGAAAGCTGACATCAAATTGATGTCCATGATACTTGGATACAGGTTTCATCACACCAACAGGGTGAATAGTGTGTCTGCGGGCACAATTCTAGTAGCCATTAGACTTGTGAAGGAAGATGGAGAGTTCAATCTATGTGAGATCTTGTGTGCATAGTTGATTGATAACATCAAGGCAATCAAGCATGATAAGACCAAGATATTCAGGTTTGGGTCTTTGATCATTTACATTTACCATCATATAGTTGGGAAAATATCAGATTCATATTTGGACAAGTCCATTCCAACCTTACCATAGATATCTTACAAGGCATCCACTGAAAGTACTTTAAGAGATTACATAACATTAGAGTTAAAGACCTTCAAGGTCAAGATGAAAATGAGGTACAAAATTCTAGAAAACATAGTTGAGAAATACAAGGATACTATATGTTTTATGGTTGAAACAAATACAACATGCATGGAGGCAGTTGTACCTAGAACAAAGTGGATTCATCCACTTGGATATGAAGTAGAGGAACAAGTTTTAGAAGCATATGCTCAAGTATTTCTTTCAGCTCCTATTGACCCTAATGAGCCAAGATGGGGAACTTATGAGGAGAAGACAAGAGATAGATGTTAAACTAAATAGCATAGCAACTAAGAGGAAAGCCTCTAAGATTACGTCTAAGATATTCAAAATTCATGGAGTAACACAAGAAGACCTAGACAAAGTAAGGGAAGAAAAGATTGCTTTGGAAATTAAGAGCGCATCTACAGTGGAAGCTAAGTCTGATGATCCCAAGATGAAAAAGGTAAAAATTGAGAAGACTAATGATCCAAAGGAAAAATAGGGTAAAATTGATGATATTAGTCCTGCACCCAATGTTATAGTTGATGTTGAGTCCACAGATGCATCTCCTATGATGCCCAAGAGGAGAAAACAAATCACCACAAGTCACCCTTCATCTAGAGCCACAAGAAGAAAATTGAAAAATGTGCAGCCACCTCTAGAAGTAGGATTCATACCTAGTCTTCAAGTGTTAAGGACTAGAGTAGTAGAAGAAGGAAGGCTAGATTAGATAGCCAAGCTCTATGAAAAATATCATGAAATTGATAAGTCAGAGATTCATGAGATGCTAATCAAACACATGATAAAATTCAAGAAAAAAAGTTCTTGAATTGAAGACATCTATTTCAAATAAGGTACGGGAGATTATGGATACCTTGAAGAGACAAGCCACTAAAGAAGACTTCAGAATCAGGGAACAAACACTTGATTCCAATCTTCCAGTATGTTCTGTTGAAGAAAAGACATTGTTATTAAATTTGGTGAAGCTGCACTTAAGGAAAAAGATGAGAACACTGCACATTATGAACAAAGACTATGAGTTGATAACTAAGGAAACAAAGAAGGCCTTTGAGAAGATATTCTTAGAGCAGCACATGAAACCTAAGTCTGTGCCCATTACTCAAGCACCTAGTGAGAAAGAAAAAGCAACAGAGACCACCAATATACCATTTAGAGGTCCTTAGGATTCAACGCCTACAGTGGTAACACCTAGAGAGGAAGTAAAGTTCACACCCATGACAGATGCACAAAAAGATGATACAATCTTCATTGACAATGTAGAGATTGCAATGGTGGCCACAGACAATGACTTGGATAAGTTTGAGGAAGCTTTTGTGAGCACACAAGAAGCTGAAATATTTTTCAGCAGCACACCTCCCACTAATCAAGAAGAAGTATTGATTGATGATGAGAAAGAAGAAGAAAAGATGAAAGAATAAGAAAGAACAAGAAAAAGAAATAGAAAAATAAAAAAATAGAAAAAGAGGAAGAAAATAAATAAGAAAAGGTAAAAGAAATTGAGAAAAATAATGAAATGTCAGTAGAACTAATCAAGGTGAAACAAGAAGTGATGGATAGCACTCCCATCACTCCCTCAACAACATTGTTGTCAAGTTTGACACCTGACGCATCCAGTTTGGACTCATGGAGAGAAGAAGATTTGATAAAATTCAGTGTCCTAGCCATGGAAAAGGCCAAAGAAAAACAAGTGATGAGGAATCCCCTCCTGGTAGAATCAGTAAACATTTTGAACAATTTGTTGCTAGAGGACAAGAAAGTGTCAAAGATACACTCTAGTTGTAGAAGAAAAATACAGGTAAAGAAGAGATTGAGTGAATTAATGAGCAACTTTGCACTTGATCTAAGCTCACTTAAGACTGGTCAAGCATCCTTAAAAGAATTTGTAGATCAAGGAAGAAGAATCATTGCAGAATGCATGGATCAAGATAAGCTTACTAATGCCCATTTCAAGAAAATAAAAGAGGCAGAAGCTATGATTGAGCAAGTCAAGAGTTCAGTGAAAGACACATCCACATATGTAAATATGTGCAATAATTTATACCAATGACAAATAGAAAAGATTGAGTAGGAAGAAAAAGAAATGTCAAAGATCAAGGCAAGGCAAACACAGCTTAGGAATGCTCTTGCGCCCTTATTAGATATACTCAATCAGAACATCAAGGACATAGACGCCACAATGGTAACATTTGATCATGGTCCTAACACTAACTTGAAGAAGATGGAGAAGCTATAGTATGCACTATGCACCCATCTACAAATAGTAAACTCTTTGATCACCTTTTGGAAGAAGGAGATCCAAAACCTAAAGATAGCATATCTGGATCTTTTCCCTTAGTAAGGATGTATAGATACATTTTTTGAAACACCTTTGTCATTAATGTCAAAGGGGGAGTTGTGTATAGAATATGGATCATAATATGTATAGGGAGATATAAGTGTATGTATAGATGTCAAAAAGTTTTTTGTATTAAGGACAGTTAGCAACTTGGTCATATTCCTTTGTTTCCATCAATGAAAAGGGGGAGATTGTTGGAAATTTGGCTATACTGATGTATATGACTTAATATAGTGTTTTCATTATGGAAACAAAGTCATATAGCATTTTGGAGTCAGTGCACTTGATGAGAAGATCAGAAATTGGTTAAGTGTTGAAGACTGGATAGTTTATAGAGTTCCTATAGCTCAGAGCATCAGCGCACGTGCGTATGACCGAGTTATGGTATGCACCTTGGAATTTAAGTTAGTTATACTATATTCATGCTTATTCTATGAGCGCATGATCAGATATGCAATTATGAGAAAGATACAAGTAGTCAAAGTTGCACAGCCAGTGTGTGCCAGTGAAGAACAGAGTAAGTAGTTGACTGTTAGCATTTTGAGTTGTGGTTATAATCTAATGATGTAAAGGATATGAGACTATTGTAATTAGGTTTCCAACATATGTATATTTTTGTTTGTAAACATGCTTGAGCTAATTCAATTGGAAGCATTATATGTAATAGGTCTAAGGGCCAACCTAGTTGTTTATTTTGTATGCCCATATAAATATGAGATGCGCCCATTGTATTTAGAATGGAAGTTGATAAAGAGTTGTAGTAAGTAGAGAAAAAGTATGTGAAGAGTCTATACAATGTATTAAATCTTTGAAAGAGGTCAAAGCATCAGTGCATCAAAGGAATTGATCTAAAAAATAGTGTCACAGTGATAGTTCATCCAACAGATATAGTGTGTATCTGAGATAAGAAGGTTGTAGCCTTCACCACTTGAGCAGTGAACTCTAGGATAGTGCATCCACTCCCCTAACATGGACTATTGTAAAAGACTCCTAAGAGGGTCTGACCCTTGACAAAGTATACTATACTTAATACATTGTAAAGAAACTCCTAACAGGGTTAAGGATCTTCTAACAAGGATCACTAAACACTAGTACAGAATATTTGTGGGTGTTAATTCCCACCAGGGCTTTTACCTATTTGGGTTTCCTCATAACCACATTGGTGTTATGTGTTGATTTCATGTTTTATATTTATGTGGATGTTCATTTCAATACTTAAGCATTTAAGTTTAGTTTAAAGATTAAAGTAAAAAGATAAATACTTAGTGAACACTGATTCACCTCACCCCCTCTCAATGTTCCCATTCCTAAAAAGCTCCCCCTATGACCCTGAGGGTCATTCATCTAGATGTAGAGGGTGTGTCCACTGTGGATGCATCCAATACATTCTCATTATCCTTATCCTTCTTTTCCTCTCTCCAAATCAAGCTCACATCTTCTGAAGCTTTCACAAACTTGACTTATCCTTCGGTATCTAAAATTGATTCTTCTGGCTTTTTAGGGCTTTCCTGATTTTGTGTTCTTGATCTACAAAATATTTAGATGTGTCCAACCTTGTTACATGAGTGACAAATAACTGGAGGCCTTAAATTCCTCAATGCATTGACATGGGTTACCATTTTACACTATCTAGCTGAGTGACCATTATAGTTACATATCTGACATGTAATACTCTGGGAAATTATTGCATTTGGTTGATTCTGATTTCTTTGATTATGATGAGTCTTGTTCTTCTAACTTGTTTTACAATTCATAGCTTTATGGCCAAATTTATTGCATGAATAATAGTAACCATTGAAAGGTCTTACCTCTTTAGAATTCCTTGCCATGTGTCCATGCTTGTTACATGCATAACAAGTTCGGTCTATTGGCTTGTGCTCATCTTTAGATGGTTTAGTATTGTCTTTAATTTTACATTTAGTCCTCTTAGCATCTCTTGTGTCTTCTGGTGATTTCATCCTTTCTCGCATGTCATCAATCTAATTTTGTGCTTCATTGAATCCAATGCCACTGGTATCTCCTTTAAGCTTCTGAGCATATAACTAAGATTATATCAGATCCTTGCTTGTGTGTAATTTGTCAATGTGATTATTTGCTTCTTTTAACTCAAATTCCAAATTTTCTTTGTTGTTTCTTAGCTCCAAGATTTCCATGTTTGCTTGCCTCAATTCTTCATTTAGTTGAAGGTTCTCTTTGATATGTTCATCATAAACTTCTTGATTTTTAGTTAGCTTTTCATCCAACTCTTCAATCTGATCTTTCAGAGATGTGTTCTCTTCATTTAGCTTTTTGACCATCTTCCCTAAATCATAGTTTGAACAATCTTTCTTAGTCTTTTGATGACTGCTTGAGAATCACTGACTTTTTCTTTTAGTTCTTCGATTTATTTTTCAGATCTATCAAAGTCTTCAAGAGAAGCTTCAAGATTCTTTTTAAGATGTTTCATTTCTGTCTTATCCATGATCTCCTCAAGTGGTTAAACTTCTTTGTTGAGGACTACAGCTCTGATACCAATTGTTAGGAATGGGAACACTAAGAGGGGGGGGGGGGGTGCTGAATCAGTACTCACTATATTTTAATCTTTTCTTTTACTCTTGAAACTTAACTTGAATGCTTAAGTATTGAAATGAACATTAACATAATCAAGATGCATAAACAAAACACATAACACCAATATGGTTATGGGGAAACCCAAATAGGTAAAAACCCTGGTGGGAATTGACTCCCACTAATAAACTGCACTAGTGTCTTGTGATCCTTGTTAGAAGATCTTTAACCCTATTAGGAGTTATCTTTACATTGCTTTTAGTACAGTGACCTTGTCAAGGGTCAGACCTTGTTAGGAGTCTTTTACAATAACCTTGTTAGGGGTGGGGACACACTATCCTAGAGCTTACTGCTCAAGTGGTGAAGGCTACAACCTCCTGATCTCAGATACACACTATATTTGTTGGATGAACAGGCATTGCGACACTACTTGTCTGATCAGTTCCTTTGATGAGATGATGCTTTAACCTCTTTCAAAGCTCTAATACATATTAACTACTCTTCACACACTTCTTCTCTCCTTATCTTTTCTCTTTTTCAACTTCCATGCCTATTACAAATGGCGCATCTCATATTTATATGCACTTATCAAAATAATTAACTAGGTCGGCCTATAACCAATTACATACAATGCTTCCAATTGAATTGGATCAAGTGTATTTACATACAAACATAACTACATGTCTACAACTTAAATACAATAGGTGCATAGCCTTTACAAAACAATATTATCATCGCTAATCAAATTACCAACAGTTTGCTGCATACTTTGTTCTATTCTAGCATTCACTGGTTATACCTCTTCAACTATCTGTATCTTCATCATATGGTCTCATATGATCATGCGCTCTTAGACTTAGCATGAATACATACATATAAGATTAACTTCAAGGGCCCATACCTTAACTTGGTCATACACACATGCACTGATGCTCTGACCTTCCGATATTCTACTAACTGTCCATTCTTTTGTACTTAGCCAAATTTTGATCTTCTGATAATGTGCGCAGACTCCAAAACACAATATGACTTTGTTGCCATAATGATAGCACTATATCTAGTCATATACAACAGTATAGTCAACTTGCCAACAGTTTGTAATTAGGAATCTGCAACTCATTTTTTATATGCAACGTAAAGTCATGTTTGCAAATAAAATTTGAACATTATTATAATTGTGACAATTCATAAGAAATAATATTGAAAGATGTCTTCCCATGGTTTTCCTTTTTCTATACTTTTACCAAGTTTTTTACGTAAATATTGTGTAATGTGTGTTTTATCTTCTTTATAACTTATACACTTATAACTTTCATAACAATTGGTATCAAAGCAAGATTATTTGTCTAGAATTTGTTTGATTATAGAGGTGAGAAAAGGAAGGAGGTTCTATTACCATATTTGAGGGGAAAAAGTTTGGTTGTTCAATTTTTTCTCATTGGAAGATGAAGATTCAAGATTTTCTAGTGAAGGATGCATGTGATACATTTCTTAAGGTGGTAGCATAAAAAATTGCAAATATGAGCACATCATATTGAAATTTTATGGATATCACAACTAGAAAAACAATTCACTTATTTCTTGAAAATTCATTTTTGTTCAATGTTGTAGAGGAGAAAACTAGTCATGATTTATGGAATAAGCTAGCAAAGTTGTATGAGACAAAGTCATTGGAAAAAAAATTATGTTACATAAGAAGTTGTATAATTTTAAATTGTGTGAAAATTCATCTATCATAGACCATATGAATGATTTTAATGCACTGGCAAGAAGGATGGCTTCAGTGAGAGTTAAACTTGATGAAGTAGATAAGGTAGAAATTTTACTTTTATCCTTGCTTGATAGTTGGAATTAGCTAGTTATGGTTCTCAATAATTCTACAAAAAGTGGGAATTTGGTCTTTGAAGATGTCATAGCTACTTTCATCTCTAAATATTTAAGGTGATTTAGATCTCAAGGATCCTCTTCAAATGAAGTCCTGATTGCTAGAGGTAGAAGTAAGGAAAGAATTGATATTGAGTGTGGATAAACTAGGTCCAAATCGAAGGGACAAAAATGGTAAAGTGTTCCAACTATGGAAAAAATGGACATGTAAAGAAGGATTGTAGGTTTCCAAAAGAAACCAAGGAGAATCCTCATAAACCAACATCTGAAGAAAATACCACAGAAGTTCAAACACCATTGGAAGACAAAGAGGTATAATTAGTTGCTAATTTAATAAGTTATTTACCTCATGTTTAGATTCTTGATCCTGGTGCCTCCTTTCATATGAATCCTCACAAAGAATTGTTTCCTACTTATTGGGATTGTGATGGAGGTATTGTGTACATGGGAAATGACAACCCATGTGAATCCATTGGTGAAGGAGAGTTAATAAATAATATGTTTTATGGATTAGTTATAACTATTCTACATGTTAGACATGTACCTAGTTTAAATAAAAATCTTCTTTCACTTGCCGTGATATATTAACAAGGATGTTGATTTAGTGGTGACAATAGTTGTCTGAAGGTAATAAAGGGAGTCTTGGTTTTGCTAAAGGGATAAGAAGTTGGCAATATCTATAGGTTGGTTGGAAAAACTAACAATTGGCATGTTGTTGTGGTATCTGAAGTAGAGATGTAATCATTAACAAAGTGGCAGAAATAGCTAGGAAATATGAGTGAACAAGGTCTCAAGGTACTATTAGATAGAAATCTTCTCCTAGGTGCTAAATATAAAGATTTAAGTTTTTTGTGAAAATTGCTTGTTTGGAAAAAAAATAGACTAAGTTTTTGTAGAAGTACTAATGGAAGCAAAGATGTACTAGATTTAATTCATTTAGATACTTGGTGAGCTCTTGTAACATCTATTGGAGGTTCATCATTATTTTTTCATTTATAGATTACTATTCCTATAAGGTGTGGATTTATCTTCTCAAGAATAAATATGAAGTGGTATCTTGTTTCAAGAGGTTTAGGGCTTTGGTAAAGAATAAAAATGTATGACAATAAAATTTCTAAGAATAGATAACGTTATTAATAAGGAACACTAAGAGGGGTGGTGAATCAATGTTCTACAATTTTTAATCATTCTAAACTAATTAAACAACCACAAACCAAAAGAAATGGAAATTAAACAAATGAAACATAAATAAAACATCCACAACATCATAACAACATGATTTTTTTTTGCTTTGAAACCTTGTTATGGGAAAAACCATAGTGGGGATGGAATCCAAAAGATTTACTTTGTAGAATAAATAACCCTATTAAAGGTTTTAAGTAAAATAGGAGAATGCACATGCATTCAAACACACTGCCAAAAGATCACTCTTTAATTAAAAAAGGGGGATGAAACCCTTAGGAAAGCTCATTTATTTACAAAGTATAATGGACTACAATCCAAAATGATGAACTAAAAGATAGTATCACATATGCCAATTTAGTTCCATGTAAGTGTGATAAAAAATATCTACTCAATCATCAATAAAACCACTAATTACATTTCATTCACACATACAACATATCATCATAACATATCTAATGATCAAAATACAAAATCAACACAAAAACTCAATCATATATATCAATTTACAAAAATAATATCTTCACTGGTCAGCCTCAAGAACAAAATAGATAACATGTGAAGTGTCGGCCATATCTATAATCAAAACTTGTTTCTAACCTTGAAAAATATCATATATCTCTTTTACCATGTTGGCTCTACCATCTCAACCTCAAAAATAATTAATTCCTTCTAACATATAGGATCATTGATCGATCTATCAACACTTTGTCATTGTTTATCGTTGATCAATGAAAAAATGATACTCAGAACTCTGTAACTTGATAACCTAAGATCTAAATTTTTTGATAAGGTGTAATAAGGTAAAGCATACCTTACTGAATCTCCCTCTAGGTTCCCTACTCAAAACTTGAAAGTGTGTATATGTGTCGAAGGTTTTATTGTAGCCTGTAAACTATCCTTATTTTTCCCTACTTAGCCAAATTTACATCTAATCTTTTCGTAACAACAAAATGTGATAATGGATAATCTAAAACTTGTATGGTTTCCATCAATGACAACATACAATCCATCAAGGGTAGTGTCTCTTTCCAATAATCTCCCCCTTTGTCATTGATGTTAACATTTAGTGAAAAATGACTAAGTGTCAAAATCAAAATGCCAAACTCCAACTGCTCTCGCAAATGAATAATATCATGCTCTCCTAAACTTAATATCTATCCCTTTACTCATTTTTCACTCCATACTTATCCCCCTTTGACATCAATGGAAAAGGCCAAGAATCACATCAAAATTCATCTACCAAAATCCTATATAGCTCTTTGTCTATATACAAGTATGTAAAGTATACTTACAAAATTTTGAGAGCATATGAGAAAAAATTTCTTAGAGCACTAAAATCTGAGTCCCAACTCTTCTTTGGACTCTCAAAAATTTGAATTTTTCTACAAACATAATAAGGAAGTTTCTTTGTCAATTTAAGATCTTGTACATGAGGAGAGTTGTAGGCTCTCTCCACTTCTTCTAAACCACTAAGAAATATGTATAGCTTGGGTGCAATCATTTTCCTTAGCTGACTAATCCTTCCTTTCATCCTCTCCTTTTCTACAACCAATGTCTTCATCTTATCAATCAAGGTGATAACTTTTCCTCCATAGCTAGAAGATGAATTTGTCAAGGGATCATAAAATTTAGACAACTCATCTAGTTTTCTTTCACTCTTCTTGATTATCTTGTCTATGTCTTCAACACTCTTAGTACATGCAATACATTATTTAAAAAATTTTCCACCATCGTTCAAAGAGTCTATCAACCTATATATGCCAATTTTATCCTTTTCACTCAAACCACATAGTTAATGATACCTTTTATCATCAAATGTATTCTGAACTTTAATCATAGCTGAATTTTCCAATGAATTAAAATGAGTACTCACAACATTAAGAAATTCTTCGAGGTGACCCGAGGGCATATCATTTTGATCCTTTTCATAGGTCAACATGATATTTCCAAGTATAGTAGATGCATTTCTTGATATCTTATTATCCTTCATACGAGTCTTCAAAATTTATTCCCTTGACTTAGCTAGAGCTACTAAAGAAAGTCCCATAAATTGTAATAGACTTGAAAAGTATCCAACTGAATTGGACCTTGACTAATTTCCATCTCATACATATTTATGTTTTCTTCATCAAGAAATTATTTTACTCCCTTTTTAGTTTCTCTTGCCTCCATTTTTATCTTATTCACCTTCTCTTATTCTTTCTCTACATCATCTTTCACTTCATCTGTAATTTTACTTTCCTTACCTACTTCTTTTTTATCATTCAAATTCTTTATTTCCTCATTATTTCCTATCTCAGCTTATTTCATCTTAGTTTGATCATCATTAAATTTCTCAATACCATCCTTATTCTTACCAATGACATATTCATCATTGGATAATGTGATAGGTACACTAGGAATACCATCTTCCTTCCCTTCATCATCAATCATGGACGGAACTAAAATTGGAATTGGAACTCCTAAAATAAAAACATTTGGTTCTTGATTTGTAACTTGAAAATAAGTTTCCATGGATTCAACTAATTTTCTATTATACTTGTTCAAATATTCAATAAATACATCCTCAATAATTCTCTTTTCTTTCTCATCATATCTATTATAGTATCTCTTCAACTAAACTAAAATGCCAAACATAGTCATATTTTTAACGACATCATTTACTATAAATTGTGGCTTACCAATGTCAATTTTAGGCTTCTTGATTGTATGCTCTCCTTCTAATGGTTATGCTCTAATTACTTTAGCTTCCTTAGAATCTTCTTTCCTCAACTACTTGATATCATCTTCATAGTTTTTCTCCTCATCCTTATATTCTTCTTCAACTGCAACATCTTTGTATTTCCTTATGCCTTTTGTCTTTACCCTCTTAGTAGTGGTTTTAGATTCTAATTTTTCATTCAGTTTGAATGACTTATATGAAGCTTCCTTCTCTATATATTTATTTGGCGTGGTTGTCTTCTTCATTGTAATAGTAGGATTGTTCTCTATAGGTGGTGTAACTGAAGTCTTAGCTGAATTTCTTATTTCCTAGCCTTAGATGAAGATGCAATAGGTGTGGTGCTTGGTGATGGTGAATCACCATCAACATAAATAGGACCTTCCTATGATTCCTTCTTAATTTATTCTTCTTCAAAATTATTCCTTTCTTATACCATATTATACTTTGTGAAACTAAATCTTTCTCCTATTAACTCAACCTCCTTTCTGACTCTTATGTCTCTTACAGGTCTGTTTACCTCCAGATAAAATTTTAGGCTCTTTTCCTTGTAAGTATCAAACATTTCCTCATTAGGGTCAATAATTTTATCAATCAAATCTTTGAAAGAAGCCTCAAGTATAATAGGATCCACTTCATACACCATAGGCATAATCCAAGAAGTTATTGCTTCCACTAATTCCATCAAGCACTCATCGGTTTGAGCTAAAATTCTTGTTTGCCTAGCCTTAGATGAATATGCAATAGGTGTGGTTATTGGTGATGGTGCATCATCATCAACATAAATTAGAAATTCCTCTAATTCCTTCTATATTTATTCTTCTTCAAAATTATTCCTTTCTTATACCATATTCTCCTTTGTGAAACCAAATCTTTCTCTTATTAACTCAACCTCTTTTCTGAATCTTATGTCTCTTGCAGGTCTGTTTACCTCTAGATAAAATTTTAGGCTCTTTTACTTGTAAATATCAAGCTTTTCCTCATTAGGGTCAACACATTTATCAATAAAATCTTTGAGAGAAGCCTCAAGTATAACATGATCCACTTCATATATCACATAAATAATTCAAGAAGTTATTGGTTCCACTACTTCCATCAAGCAACCATCGGTCTCAACCATAAAACATATAGTATCATCATACTACTAAATGATAGCCTTAGGAACTATGTACCTTAGATTCATTTCTTCTTGAAAATCTTTGAAATATCCCCAAACTATGTTCCTTCTAGTCTTGCAATCAAGCATAAAGTAATAGTCTCTAATTTGAATGGCTACTAGCTTGCCTTTCTTCTAGTGAATGTTTCCAAATATATAGGAAAGTAGTTCATAAAATAAAATAAAATGTATATGATTAATGAACCATAATTGAATATCTATTTTTTTTATTTCTTTATCTTTTCCATGTTCTCTAAGAGCTGAACTCTTAATGCCTCACAAATGTCATGATTGTTATCTTCTTTTGACCATTTTGTATGTAGTATGAATGATTGTGCTTGAAATGGAATTATCTCTATTGAAATGATATACCCTATAGCCCAAAATAATTTATGTGAATTGAACATCTATTTTTCTAATGTTATTAACAGTCATAGAATGCTTATCCCATTGAGAATAAGTTAAATTAGTCACTAAATCCTTCTTAATTGGCTTCCGGGCAGACACCTCTATGCTAGAATTAAAATGGGTCATTGCCTCCAATACTTAGTGATTTTATAGGGTTTTTCTAGCCAAAAGAACTGATCATCAATTCTAATAAGTACAAACCTAATCCATTATGGCTCATCAAAATTTGGAAAACTCATAACTTGAGCTATCTTCTTAGTTTATAAAACCATATATTCATCCTTCAACTAAGATTTCATAGAGAAATCTCTGTACAATTCATGAATTGCATGATGCCCTAGGCTTTCAAGATTGCAATGTCTACATGCCCTAATATCCTCAGCATTCAATACACCATATGTAAACATAGAAAAATCACCTTACGAGTCATCTTCCATGGATCTATGGGGTGTTTCTTAAACTTAGGTCTAGGTAAATCCTCAAAATTCACAATCAATGGTGTGTCCATGATTTTAGAATCAAAATATTAAGTGTTTAATGAAAAATACCCTTTTACACCATTGGCAAGAGTTTTCTATTAGATATTTTAAAATTGCCTTCAATCATTGTTCAGTCACCTTCAATCGCTTTGAAATATCTTTCTCCAAGTTGCAAGCTGTATAATGAAGTGTCAAAATTCCTTTTTAAATATTTCATGTCAAAGGTAAAACATAATTAATGCATCCTAGCATAGCTTCAAACTGCATTCAAACTATAACTTGGAGTTCCATCTACAATCCTCCCAATCCTCCCAATTCTCTAAACTCATTTATGCATCTAGCAATACTAATTGTATTCAATGATCCATTTTATTTAGGGGCCTAGTAAAGATTTTTCATGAGAACTCCCTCTTAAGTCTATGACCTAATTCTGTTTCCTAATGAATTTCCACACCAGGGGTAGGTGTGGACCCTCCATTAGAATCTCAATTTCTTTTTGTTACCCTTTTCTTACTCATTTGATTTCTAACTTCTTCAACATCCACCATCTATTTACCCTTATCATTGTTTTGCACATTATCCCTTTTAACCAAACCTCTCATATTCCCATTAGCATAATTAAATCTACAATACCTAGAAATATGACCTAGATTATTGCATTTGAAAAATATCATCTTAGAATTCCCATATGTTATGTTCTCTTGATTTATCCTTAATCTACATTGCTTCACCATGTACCCAAAGTTTTTTCATTTGTAGCATGTTATGTTCCCTTTGTTGACAAAATTATTCACCACAATTATGCATTCACTTGATTTTTTTCTATAGTTGTTGCATTTGAAATATTGACCTGATAATGATGTAGTATTTGATTTATTTCTGCAGTGATGTTTCCTATGACCAAGTTTTTTTAACAGACAAAACATCTTACATTAAAGTTTTGTGCATTAGGTTGTCTCATAGGTGTCCTTCTAGGTTTTTCAATATGATTGTCTAATAAAGAGTTGTTCTAACCATATCTAGAGATTTCATCCTTTTCAAAAAAAAGTCCTTGTATATATCTTTTCAACCTTTGAATCTCAAGTTGTGCATCACACTTCACTGAGCTAGCTTTAGATTTTTCTTTGAATTTAATAGTTGTAGCAAGCTCACTTGATCAAGGAGCATCCTGGGTGTAAGAGAAATCTTGCATCACCCAAAAATATTTCTGGTTTCTTTTCAGTAAGGGCTATGTTGTGCAGAGATGTTATTTATGGAAACTTACTATTTTTAGTAAGTTGGTCATATGAGCTCAGAATGTTCGGATTTCATAGGTAGAGGTTCATCTTAGTCATATCAGCCTACTAGTTGAGTTTCATTACTATATCATTTGCATCGGTGAAGTTATCAAGGTTTTTTGGGTACAAAATCTTTGAGCTCAATTTTGAAGGCCTTAGAGGCTCCAAATTGTGATTGATCCCTAGTTGACTAGAACTTGCATGAGTTAGGCACTATAGATCAGGTCCTACCATTTTTGAAAAGTGGTTATAATAGAAACATAAAGCTACGGTTAAAATGTTGTGGCCTCTAGAAGTTGGGCTACCTACAAACATATTTTGTAATTATTTTGAACGGACCCTAGTGTAATAGTTATGAAAAATAAAATAATTCTATGGGTAGTCAGCCTTAGGGCTAAATTTTTGGAACCTTCTCGGGCAGTGGAAAATTGTCTATAAGGAAGGCCCGTAGTGTTGTCTAGGGCAGTTCGGGGTAGTAGTTTTGGGTAATAATTTGAGACTTTTCCTACAGAATATTATAAGGAAAATGTCCACGTGGCTTTGCATATTGTAATTCTAAAATTTGTAATTCTACACTTGTGGAGATAGTAAGAAGCCCATTTTCTGTTCTTGCAAATTGTTATTGTTTCTCTATTTCTATTATGTGTTTTTGTTATTAAAGGGAGCATCCTTCATCAAGTGGTATTTGTTGGTAAACAGATTATTCTTTTTAGATTTAACTCTTTATTTGCCCAAAATATCCTTAAGAAACAATGTGAATATGAACAGTTGGAAAGTTGTTAACTATTCAACTAACTTCCCTCTAAATTTTAACAGGTACAGCTCCCTTATGTGAAGATATGCAATGAATTTTGTTTGTTCTAAATCCTAATAGGGTATGTTCTTAACCAGTAAAAAGCAAAGGTAACCAAATTAGCCCTCGGTGAGAAACTAATCCAGGATGTGAATTTGATTCTAAATTCTAACCAACTCCGTGATTTCACAGTGCTTATGAATTCACACCAATGGTGATGCATCAATGAAATCTACTTGAATTAATGAAATGTGGTAAAAAAAAATGGATGAATCTAATCTAAAATAGGACATATATGTATTTCCCCAACCTCCAAGTAATACCCCGATTACTGTCAATTAGCTGCACTAAAGAAAAGAAACAGAACTCCGTCTTTTTGCCAATTTCAATCCATCTTTAAGGAAAAAAAATATTCTAACTCAAAAATACATGGAACAGTAAATAAATGGCACAAAACACATTCCAGATTGACTCTGCAACAAGATGTATTTCACACCAAAAATTAGTTGACCTTTTCATTGATTTTCAAAGTATTACATATAGGCTTCAAGAGTTAAGCCGTTACAAAATCAACTGAATCGATTTATATTCTATAGAGTCGGTAAATGACAAGTGACCATTTACCAATTTTACAATGTATATCAAAAATATGAGGGGAAAGCTATTTTCTCTTCACTGGCTTCTTTGCTTTCTCCAACTTAGCCTTATGAGCTTTGGCGGCTACAAGAATCAGAATCATCCTTTTAGAATATGGGATGTACACATTCTTCAATCTTATGAGCCAGCAAGCATGATCCTTCTCTATCCTTTTTGCAACATCTTTTCGGGGTTGTGTCTTCATCATGGCCTTGTATATGCATCCATCGAGTTGTTGAAGATCAGGTATTCTATCTAGGTGAGATCCAGATGATTTTGCAAGCTGGTCCAAGTAGTCGGAGAACACCTTCTGCATGTTGGTTATACCGATCAGACTCTTTCCATCTGCGCTAGCTTGAGACTCGAAGTGAAGATCTGTCAAGTATACAAAGATTTTACTTTGTTCTTTAGTGAATTCTTCATTGGTCACCTTCATTCCCACCTCTGCTTTGATTATCATCTCCATTTTGAATTCAACTCCTTGGAGCCATTCGATCAGAGGCTCATCCCCCTTCTTCAATATGTTGGCTTTGATTGCATCTTTAGTTTTCATCGCAACCAACCAATGTAGAAGCACCATGCACTCTTCAAACCTCAACCTCTCTACTATGAGTGTCAGCATATGTCCTTTGAGAGATTATTTTTCTACTTCTAACTATAAAAAGATGTTTCCAAGCTACTCAATATCTACCAGACCTTCTAACTTGAGTCATTCAATCCATCTCCTGCCAATATGCCCGAAATGTCTATCTTCCTGCAACTTAGCAAGTATTGCTTGGTTCTCAGCTACAGTAGGATCAAATGTTGTCAGAGAATTGGGTAGGCTTGATATAGGAGTGACCAACTTCTTGATGAAGTTAGTCATTTCTTTGATCTCCATCTTGAGTTGAGTCTTTGTAATTTTGAGCTCTTCGAGCTCTTCTTCGATCAAGACATTGCTAGACTTCCACAAGTCCACTTTCGTGTCATGGCGGATGAGTCCCATGTCTAAGGACTGGAGTGCAAAATTTGAGGTAGTAAGATCTTCAATTCTTCCATCTTTTAATGGCTTGGCTATTTCCATAGTCAAGTGACCTGTGTCTGGATCTTGACCAAGAGTGGTCAGAGTCCTAGACTTCTTAACCTTGCTTTCAGTTAGGCCTGATTGCATTGCTTGTGAAAGCATCTCACCACTGGGAGTGCCTAGCTCAGCTCTCTTTCTCTTCCACTCTATAGTGTTATCAATCATGATTCTACACTTGTAACCTTTGTCACAGAAAGGAGGTCTTCTACAAATAATTTCCTGATAATAGGAGGAGAAGCTTTAGGCTTGGAAGAGAAAGGATTAATCTGCAGAGAAGAAATGCTCTTTTCCTATTGAGGAGACCCAAAATGCTCATCTGTCTCATCAGTTTTTGAACTACTACTATCATCACCAACCTCAACAATGGTAGGAGCCTCTTGAGTGGGAGTGTCACCTTGTGTATCAATGGTTCCCCCTTCTTCTTGCTACTCTAGTTTCGCACCCCCAACAGTTTCTTCTGCCGGCTTGTCGGGTTTCTCCACTTTAGCTTCTTCATTTGAACCAATGACAGGAGATGAACCTTCTCTGCAAGTCTTTTCAAGTGGGATTTCTTTTTTAGGTAGTTCATTATCTCCACCTACTGGTTGAGCTAGTCCTTTGGCCACAGATGATGTTAGTAAAGAGGAGGATGCAAGAGCACTTGTTAGCTCGACTATAGGAGCTTGTTGAGGAGTAGGCTTCCCAGATCTCTTTCTGGCTATAGGAGAATACTTATCAGTTCTTTTGATGACTTTATCCTTTAAGGTCTCCAAATATTTTATAGCTTGACCTTGAACTAGCTCTGAAATCATAGGATAGGGCTTAATCTGATCTCTATATGTGTCAGTATACATATGTTCTCCATCATCGACAATGCCTTCAACATTAATGTTGACATTGAACAACTTGATTTTTTCAACAGTCAACCTAGAGTAAAACCTCTCCCGACTTTCTAACTCATCCTTGCAATTTGCCCCATAATCTTCAAGCTCAGGGATGTACTTGACCATGGTGCCAATCTGAAGGTGATTCTTGGCATAGCCTACTAGATCAAATTGAGGCCTCAAAATTTCATACACTTCTGGCTTGTATCTTCTCTCAAATGCCTTCATCACATTCTTAGCATTTGACCTCAATGCGCAGCTGTAAGCTCCAATGGTAATAGGGAATTCATAGCCTTTCTTCTTGATTCCCACACTAATCAGGTTCACTTGCAACATCTGCCAGATCACCTCTATGAGAATGATCATGTCATCGGGGTACCTTGGCAGCTTCATGGGGAAATCATCAAAACCTACAAGATGAAGGTATGAGAAACTAGCAAATTGAATAAAGAAGCTCCCAAATTGGGTGATGAATTCCATGGTCTCTGGTGAGAACCTCCACTCTGGGCATCCTTGCAATTCTCTGCACAACCTCATTGTGAATGAGTCATTAACTCTAATGAACTCGGCATAGCTATTTTGTAACTTCAAATGAGGGAAGAAATCAGAAATTTTGACATCATCTTCATATTCTTCCAGCCTAGGGAGTCCTGGCCATACTTGTAATGTAGCTAACACATATATCAAACATGAAGACATCCAAAAAAATTTCTAGAACTTGGTGAGACTCAAGGCATTGGATAGATTTTCACTTACCACTTGAGCCCAATATATATAATGGTGCTCAGCACATATTACTTGGACCAAGAAGTAGTGCTCTATGAAATTCAATGCATCACTTTCACCTTTTATCATGTGAAGGAGCACCAGGATGTCGACGATATCGGCCTTCAGATTTGTCCCAAAAAGTGTCTTTGGCACTTTTCCCTTTATGCTCCTAGCCTTCTGAAACCACGATTTCATGGTCTCTTTCCTCCATCTCATCTTCTTCTCATTGTATTCTGAAATTGCAATTGAGAAGTTCATATTTGAAAACTCTGCTTGCTTTGGGATAGGAAGGTTGTTTTGCATAGACTCTCTATCAATGGAGATGAGAACTATGTCATCCGGCAAAAAAATCTATTTTGTATCCAGGTTGAATCTAGTTATACATTCCTGGATAAGCTTGGGAGCTTGCATTGCAACAGGAAATCTATCAGCTTCAACCAAGCCACTACTTTTGAGCTTCTGCGTCATGGGATGGAGGTTCTCCTCATTCAATCTTCTATGTAGATTTCCCAAATCATAGAATCTAAGGGATGTATTTGTCAAATTCTACCATTTAGATGTAATCCCATTCAATCCATCAAAACCCATGAATCTAGTGGCCATAGCTTCTAATTATTCTTTTGATTTACTGCTAAAAGCTTTGGGGAACACCGTAAGATGATTTGTAAAATTGTGGGAAATCAAGGGCTTATGAAAAAGATGTGAGAAAATGGTATTTTTTGCTTGATTGTTTGAGTCTTTTATAAATAGCTTGCCTCCTTACCATTACTTTCCATATCTCGCACCACACGAGTGATAGATTTTCAAAAATATTCGTTAAAGTTCTAATGTTAAGATTTGAATTGAATGCACCTTATTAACAGCCTTAAGAAATCACTTTTACCCATTCAGGGTAGATGTTTTTTTTCCTTCAATGATGGAGCTCAGTGATCATGGTAGTGATTCTCAGTTGGAAGTACTGGTGGATCTTAATGGATGATGGTCACTCGGTGACTTGGTGTTTGGTTTCTCGATGCTCGGTTACCGACGGGGTCTCGGTGTTTATGTCTATTTCTCGATCATTGGAGGACTTAGTCACTAAAGGAAGCTCAGTCATAGAAGGAGACTTGACATTTCTAGTTCTTGGTAATGCTTGTGGAGCTCGGTTGGTGTGTTTTTGATGCAGGAGCATCTTGGGTCTTTGGCAATCTTGCATCAACCAAAAACATTTCCTGATTTCTGTACCTGTTTTCTATTGTTTTCTTTTTAATCTTTTCATTTGATAGTTTCATGGTGTGTGAAGCTTACATCATTTTGGGGACCTATTTGGGAACCTTCTCCTATGAGCACATCAAGTTTGGATGGATTGTTTCAAAGTTACAGCTATTTTCCTTGCCGTCGGAACAATGTTTTCCTGTAGTTTTGGTGCTGATTGTTCAAGTTGGTTGTCTTGATCAATAAGGAATCTCATTTTGTGAACTTAAGGTCTTCAACGGGACCTAAATTAATGTCATTCCCCAAGAGCACAGCTTCCAATTCATTATGAGTCAAAAGTTATGGCCTTTTTGGCACAAGACCTATTTTTTGCTAGCTTTCACGTCTGAGCTGTTATTGCAGTTTTGGTGCTGATTGTTCTTTTTGGCGACCTTGATCTATAAGGAATTTTATTTTTTTCACTTAAGGAATTAAAGTGGACCTAAATTACTATCATTTCCCAAGAGCGCAAACTCCAATTCATTATGAGTAAAAAGTTATGCCTATTTTTCCTCAGGACCTATTTCCTACCAGTTTTTGGGTGAAACATGTGGTGTTTCTTCTTGAGATGTTCCATGTGCTCATATGGGACCTTGCACACTTAAAGGAATGTTCTTGGGTCAAGTTAGGACCTAAATCCAAAGGCACATCAATTTATATTCATTCTAGCATTAGTTTTGGTTTAAATCTTGAGACTAGACCTATATTGTAATTAAATGCCTGACTGGCCGACCTGTGGCTTAGCTGTTTATATAAGGGGTCTAGATTGATGTAGGAGATCATTAGGGAGATGATGGGTGAGATATAGGAAGGATTATCAAGATACATCATTGGAGAAAAAGATAGGATGCAAGCTATAATTCTGAATTCATAATTCTCATTGTATAAGGCCGAAACCCGGAAGGCCTCATAGCCGGGCATGTTGAAAGAAATAATATAATTCTATGTTGTTGCTACCAGTTGATTGTCTCATATCCATTGTAATTCCATTGTGTTCATGTGATACTTATATTTCTTCAGTTGTGTAACTTTGAGCAAGGGCTTGTTGTGGATTCAAGTGGACACAATTCTGCTTGATTCTACTTGTATCTACCCTGCCCCTGCGTCAATTGGTATCAGAGTGAGTTCTTTCTTGTGAATTGGATCATGGAGAACCTTATTGCATTTGGTTGTAGGGTGGAAGATCTGAGATCTGACATATAACTTGTAGAAGGTTATGATCTTGCTGGAACCTGATTGTCAAGATGGTTCATGGTAGAGGAAATGATAATGCTATCATGGATATGTTGAGGCAAATTGCAACTAGGCTTGAAGTTGTAGAGATAGCCCAGAGAAGAGGAGCACATCTTGAAGATGTTAGTGATGAAGAAGAAGAAGTAGCACCTAATGCTGAACTTGAATTTGAACAAGATGAGGAAAGACTTTTGAGAGTTTTGTCTAAGGCTAACTCCAGACCTGTAGTTGAAGTTTCTTGCTATGATGGAAGACTTGAGACCGATACACTTTTGGATTGGATCTCTGAGATGGATAAATACTTTGAGTATGAAGGTACTCCTAATAATAAGAAGGTTAAGATAGCAGTCACAAATTTGAAAGGGCATGCATCTCTTTGGTGGGATCATTTGCAAACCGAGAGACAGAAGAGAGGAAAAGAAAAGATCAAAACATGGATGAAGATGCTTGGAAAGATGAAGAAGAAGTTTCTTCCAGCTGACTACCAATTTAGTCTGATGAGAAAGATGCAAAATCTAAGACAAAAGGACATGAGTGTGAAAGAATATACTGAGGAATTGTACAAATTGGATATCAGATCTGGACATGTGGATGATGAAGTTGAGAAGGTGGCTAGATATCTAAATGGCCTAAGGACATCTATTCAAGATGAGATTAGTTATGTGAAGATTGATAGTGTGGAAGAAGCATACCAATTTTCTTTGAAGGCTGAAGAAAGATTGACAAAAAGACATGATCAAAGACAAAGAGGAAGAGGTGGCAGATTTCAGAGAAGTAGAGGTAGATCTAATGGAGAAAGTAGCAGATCTAAAATTTTAGTACAAGATAAAGGATGGGAAGATGACCCTGCTGGTAAAAGAGGTAATTACTCTAGAGGTAGTTATACTGGTTACTCTAGGAATAACAATAATGGTAGAAGGGAAGAGAAATCTTTGTTTAAAGGTACTTGTTACAAATGTGGTGAAGAAGGACATAGAGCTTTTGAATGTACTAACGCTGGAAAGAAGACTGGAGGTAATGGTAGAAATAATTTGGCTTGTGAAGAAGTTGAGGAAATGTCTAATGAACCTAATCATGGTGAGAACTTGATGCTAAGAAGGATCTTGTGGAGTGAAGAAGCTGATGAGGAACCTATTTTGAGGAAAAGTTTGTTTAGAACCAAATGTAAGATTGCTGATAAATGCTACAAGGTAATCATTGATAGTGGAAGTTCTGATAATTTGGCATCTAAAGAGCTGGTTAGAAAATTGCAGTTGCAAAGATTGAAACATCCTAAGCCTTACCATATTGCTTGGATGTAGAAGGAGCATAAACTACTTGTAAGTGAACAATGCCTTGTTAAATTCAAAATTGGGAATTATCATGATGAAGTCTTGTGTGATATTATGCCTATGGATTGTTGTCATATTCTTTTGGGTAGACCTTGGCAGTATGATAAGAAAGCTTTGCATGATGGTAGATTGAATTGATATACTATTTGGATGGATGGAAAGAAACAAGTGTTGTTGCCTTTGGTAGAGAAGTTTGATGAAGGTCACTGTACTATAGTCAGAGTATGCTTGTTTGATGATAAAACATTTACAAGTGAAATGAAAGAACAAAATATTTTCCTGAAGCATAAAAGTGGACAGTCAAATAAGGTTGCTGATGCCTTGAGCCAAAGAATAAGTTTGCTGACAGAGATGAGAGTTGAAGTACTTGGTTTTGATGATTTGAAGAGTTTCTATGAGTCTGACATTGATTTTGAAGAACCTTGGAAAGCTTGTAAAGAACACACAGTGAGTGATAAGTGGTCTGATTATTTCATTCAAGAAGACATGTTGTTTAAAGGAGTTTAGTTGTGCATACCTAGAGGATCTATGAGAGAGAAGATAATGAAGGAGAAACATAGTGGTGGACTTACTGGACATTTTGGGATTGATAAGATAGTGAATTTGATTTCAAAAAGATACTTTTGGTCACAGATTTACAAAGATGTACAGAGAATGGTTAGAGGTTGCAGAATTTGCCAAATAGAAAAAGGAACTAGTCAGAATTTAGGATTGTATACACCTTTGCCTATACTTGATAGACCTTGGGAAGATGTGAGTATGGACTTTGTTCTTGGATTGCCTAGAACTCAGAGAGGCAATGATTCTATTTTGGTAGTGGTTGATAGATTTTCTAAGATGGCTCATTTCATACCTTGTAAGAAGACATCTGATGCATTGCATGTAGCTGAATTATTCTTCAAGGAAGTGGTAAGATTGCATGGTTTGCCTAAATATATTGTTTCAGACAGAGATACTAAGTTTACTGGTTATTTTTGGAGGACACTTTGGAAGAAGATGAATACTGATTTGAAGTTTAGTTCTACATTGTTAAGGTTTTAGGATCATTGCAAATGTAATAACACTCTCTCATTGTATGTGTTTTCCAAATGCAACAATCTCTTGCATTTATATTAAGAATGAGCCAAGAAGAGACATGTCCCTTCATGGGACATGTCTATTCATTATTATGCAATTAATATAATTATAACTATGATTATATATATATATATATATATATATATATATATATATATATATATATATATAATATTAATTTCTCTAATATTTACATAATAATAATAATATTTATTTTATCAATTTAACTATTTAGTTATTATGAGAATAATTATAATCTCACTTTATATATACATATATATCAATGTATATAGTAATATCAATTATTATATATATTGATATATATATGAATATATATAATAAATCATTTCTCATAATAATCATATAGTCAATATTATTTATCTGACCGATGCTACAAATATCAACACTCCCTCTTAGCTAGGGAGGATAAATCAATCCAATGTCAACACTTATGACACTTGGCAACATCAATCATATGATGTAAGCAATAAAGGCATCATCCTCAAGATGTAGTCAATAGAAACATAGTCTCAATATGTGGATTGCCTCCATCAGCAATTCTATCCACAAGCTCTCATGTGAATTGCCTCCATCAGCGATTCTATTCACAAACTCACGAGCTTTGGTGTGGATTGCCTCCATCGGCGATTCTATCCACAAGCTCTCATGTGAATTGCCTCCATCGGTGATTTTATTCACTCACGAGCTTTGGTGTGGATTGCCTCCATCGACAATTTGATCCATAAGCTCGTGTGTGGATTGCCTCTATCGGTGATTCTATCCACAGACTCATGAGCTATGGTGTGGATTTCCTCTATCGGTGATTCTATCCATAAGCTCCTATGTGGATTGCCTCCATCAGCGATTCTATCCACAAACTCATGAGCTTCAGAGTGGATTGCCTCTATCGGTGATTCTATCCACAAGCTCCTGTGTGGATTGTCTCCATCGGCGATTCTATCCACAAACTCATGAGCTTCAAAGTGGATTGCCTCTATCGGCGATTTTATCCACAAGTAAGATATATCTATTACAAAAGAAAAGTTATTGCAAGGTCGTCACCTTCCAATAACTTTAACAAATACAAGTGATAATCATTTGGAAGTCATCACTTCTTTATGATTAACACAGGGGGTAGGCCCATTAAAAACATTCATGATTCATTAGTATAACAATCAATTATATCAACATTACCTCATAAGCGTTTCACCTTCAATAGTGAACTCCCTCTCAATCAACATGATCAAGATTGTCACAAGTTGACTGAACCATCTGCTCCCTCTGAAGCTCAAGTTTATCAACTTCTTGACCTCTTTTGAAATATTAGACTCTCTTTGCATATAGTCTCAATCATCAATTTGTTTGAAAGCATCAAGTTATTTCTCCCTTCAATGAAATTATCTTGTGCTTTTGTCCTGAATGTATGTCAGAGAAAGATTACAAATAGCTCGCTAAACTATATTATCCCAAAGAAATATTAATGATAAAAGCATACAATATTTTCTATCCCCAATGTTATAGTATGATTTAATAACTACATAACAAAAATTATGAACATTAATCAACATGGAATACTCATCTCTTGATTAATGTCATGATCCTTTTCTTATTTGCACTATAAAAAGTGTTTGTAGCTTTTAATCAAAGAACTCTCTTTGTTCAAAAATCTGCATAAACCTATACACATTCGGTCATAACTTTTGAACCTGACATTTTATTTCCAATCTCTCTGGTGAGATTCTTCTAAATTGGTTTATCACCAATATATCTTGAATTCAGAAAAATCCAATGGTTCATTTGTGAGATATGGTCCTTGTACCAAGACTCTAATTTTCTATGATAGTCACACATTCACCATTAACAAACTACTCTCTTACATTTGCAACTTGGCTCTGATACGATGTTAAGGTTTTAGGATCATTGCAAATGTAATAGCACTCTCTCATTGTATGTGTTTTCCAAATGCAACAATCTCTTGCATTTATATTAAGAATGAGCCAAGAAGAGACATGTCCCTTCATGGGACATGTCTATTCATTATTATGTAATTAATACAATTATAACTATGATTATATATATATATATATATATATATATATATATATATATATATATATATATATATATATATATATATATATATATATATATATATATATATATATATATATATATATATATATATATATATATATATATATATATATATATATATATATATATATATATATATATATATATATACATTTCTCTAATATTTACATAATAATAATAATATTTATTTTATCAATTTAACTATTTAGTTATTATGAGAATAATTATAATCTCACTTTATATATACATATATATCAATGTATATAGTAAAATCAATTATTATATATATTGATATATATGAATATATATAATAAATCATTTCTCATAATAATCATATAGTCAATATTATTTATCTAACCGATGCTACAAATATCAACATACATTTCACCCTCAGACAGATGGACAGACTAAAGTTGTGAACAGAAGTTTGGGAAACTTGTTGAGATGTTTAGTTGGAGAGAAACCTGCTAATTGGGATTTGATTTTGGCACAAGCAGAGTTTGCATATAATAATTCAGTGAATAGAAGCACTAAGAAGACACCATTTGAGATTTTTAATGGATTTCATCCTAAGGGAACCACAGAGTTGAGAGATTTTCCTACTGAGACCAGAAGAAGTGCTGAAGCTGATCATTTTGCAGAATACATGAGAACTTTACATGATGAAGTTAAAAAGAATTTGGAGGACAGTAATCTGAAATATAAACAAAGAGCAGACAAGAGAAGGAGACATAAATCTTTTGAAGTTGGAGATGAGGTTATGATTCATTTGAAGAAGAATAGATTTCTAGTTGGTACCTACAATAAGCTGAAAATGAAGAAGTTTAGACCTTGTAAGATTCTGAAGAAGTTTGACAGTGGAAATGCTTATGAAGTAGAATTGCCAGAGGACATGGATATATCACCTATATTCAAAATTGCTGATATATTTGAGTACTTTGAATCAAATGATGAGATAGAAGATGATCCAGACTATCCTAAGAAGAATAGCGACAGCATTGAAAAGATCTTGAATAGCAGAGTTGGCAAGAGTACAAGAGGAAAAGACTACATGGAATATCTAGTTCAGTGGAAAGACAAGCCAGTTGAGGAAAGTTCATGGATTACACAAGTTGATTTGGATCTTTATGATTTAGGTAAAAGTATGAGTAGTTCCTGATGTGGACATCAGTTCTTTATTTACCCTAGGTGTCTGATGCAGGAGCATCTTGGGTCTTTGGCAATCTTGCATCAACCAAAAACATTTCCTGATTTCTGTACCTATTTGCTGTTGTTTTCTTTATAATCTTTGCATTTGATAGTTTCATGGTGTGTGAAGCTTACATCATTTTGGGGACCTATTTTGGAACCTTATCCTATGAGCACATCAAGTTTGGATTGACTGTTTCAAAGTTACAGCTATTTTCCTTGCCGTCGGAACAATGTTTTCTTGTAGTTTTGGTTCTGATTGTTCATGTTGGTTCTCTTGATCCATAAGGAATATTATTTTTTGAAATTAAGGGATTCAAGGGGACCTAAATTAATATCATTCCCCAAGAGAACAGCTTCCAATTCATTATGAGTCAAAAGTTATGGCCTTTTTGGCACAGGACCTATTTTCTGCTAGCTTTCACATCTGAGCTGTTATTGCAGTTTTGGTGCTGATTGTTCTTGTTGGAGACCTTGATCTATAAGGAATTTTATTTTTCACACTTAAGAAATTAAAGTGGACCTAAATTACTATCATTTCCCAAGAGCAAAAACTCCAATTCATTATGAGTAAAAAGTTATGCCTATTTTTCCTCGGGACCTATTTCCTACTAGTTTTTGGGTGAAACGTGTGGTGTTTCTTCTTGCGATGTTCCATGTGCTCATATGGGACCTTGTGCACTTAAAGGAATGTTCTTGGGTCAATTTAGGACCTAAATCCAAAGGTGCATCAATTTATATTTATTTTAGCATTATTTTTGGTTTAAATCTTGAGACTGGACCTATATTGTAAGTAAATGCCTAACTGGCCGACTTGTGGCTTAACTAGCTATATAAGGGGTCTAGATTGATGTAGTAGATCATCAGGGAGATGATGGGTGAGATATAGGAAGGATTATCAAGATACATCATTGGAGAAAAAGATAGGATGCAAGCTGTAATTCTAAATTCATAATTCTCATTGTATAAGGCCGAAACCCGGAAGGCCTCACAGCCGGGCATGTTGAAAGAAATAATATAATTCTCTGTTGTTGCTGCTAGTTGATTGTCTCATATCCATTGTAATTCCATTGTGTTCATGTGATACTTATATTTCTTCTGTTGTGTAACTTTGAGCAAGGGCTTGTTGTGGATTCAAGTGGACTCAATTCTGCTTGATTTTGCTTGTATCTACCCTGCCCCTGCGTCAGTTTTCTTGGTATATTTCCTGGAACTCGATAGTTTGGATTACTAACAGATGTTCTTGGTGAATTGGCTTGGCCAAATGGTGCATTTAATTTGGGTCACACTACTCAAGTTATGGATTGACCGTTAGACATGTGGGGACCTAGATCTGGCATGTTGCATTCTCCTAGGTGGATCCGGAGGCCGATATGGAGAATTTAATAATTGTAAGGCTATTTAAGAGACGACTTGTAATGCATTTAATATTTTTTTGTAGGAGCTAATTTTTTCATCCAGCCAACTTGTGGCTGATGATTAGTATTTAAGAGGGTGCTTGGGTAGTTGTTTTGGGTGTGAGTCAGAGAGAGAGAGAGAGGATAGATCTTAGATAGAGAGTAGATCTAGGGGTAGAAGTGTAGAAAATTTATTAGCTTGTGAGCTTAGGAACAAGAAGATTGCTTGGTGGCTTGCGAGCACAAGTTTAGATCTTGGAGTGTCTACTAGCGTCCTGTTGTGTTGCAGACCTCAACTAGCTAGGAGATGTGTTGGATCTTGTGTGATCTTGTAGAATTGTTTCTTGCATTGTAATTGGTCATAACCAGGAATGCCTTACAGCTTGACACATTGCATGTAATTAGTTGTTGATGAATATAGGTATTTATTTTCTTTCAAGATCTAGTGTTGTTGTTGTGTTATTCTGTTGTGTTGTGGTTTGGCTGCAAGTTTGGATAGTCCTTAATTGGATCCTCCATGCTTGACTACATCAAGTGGTATCAGAGTTGAGTTGATATTGTGGAGCGAAGGTTGACCTAGCAAGGATGATCTTGCAAAGTTGATCTTGTTTGGAGAAAGGTTGGCGAAGACATCGTGTGATCTGAGTTGCAGATCCGTGGCACTGAACTTGTGGAATCTTGCCCTAGTTGTTCATGCCAGGTGGTAGGTTGTGATCTAACTTGCATGCAACTTGGAGGTTGTCACAAGGTGGTCGGTGTACGGTTTGTTGTAGAGGGTTTTTGAAGATCTTTGGAGATGTCTCTAAGAGGATCAAACCCTGATGTAATTACTTCTATTTGTGATGTGGTGGAATAAAATATTTCTGAGAGGTTTTCTCGATTGGAAGTGGATTTTCTGAACTGTGTGGAGAAATGAGTTAAGAACTTGGTGATGAAAAGTGTTGTTGAGCTTTGTAGAGCTTACCGAAGTTGGGACATGCCAATTTGGAAGAAAGTTGTTTGGCCGATTGGTAGATTGGTCTAAGAGAGAAGACATGCATAGGTATGCAAAATTGGTTTTGATGTTCAATTGGTGGAGACATAAAACTTGCAGAGTAACTCGTGGTTGTTGCTGAGTTACCTGTGCTTACCAATGATGTTTTTGACCTTGTTGAAGCTGGTGAGAAGATTGGTTTTCATGTTCAGTCAGTTGTACCCAAGATGGAAATTGTAGAGCATCTGGTTGTTCCTGATCGGGTTGTTGTTGATGAGGAGTTACCTACTATTGAATACCTTTGGGATGATGGTGTTACCAAATTTATTTTTTTCAGTGTTGGGATGCAGATGTTGTCTGTTGGTTGTGGACTTAAGTTTCTAGTTGACAGTGATGAGTCTTGTGATGAGATTCTGAGATGGGATTCTAACTTGAAGCTTGGTGATGGACTAAAGGTTCATTTTATTCGGGATGTTGAGCATGCTAATTGGTTGGTTATAGATCAGTTAAGGAGGACTTGGCTAATGAACTTGTGCATTTTCCTAGCTTTGTGGATTGAAAAGCCTTGTGTGAAGATGAAGTGGGTGGCGGATTTTCTTGAAGGAGAAAAGTGTGGGACACACTTTCTTATTTACCTCAGATGTCTGATGCAAGGGCATCCTCGGTTCCTAAAGATTCTGGTAGTCTTGGTAATTGTCTGGTGGAGTTTGGTTAATTGGCTGGTGATATCGATAGAAGACTAGAGTTTCTCAGTCTTTGATGGTTGTTCTCAATCAAAGTTTGTTTGGCTTCACCAATGGAGCTCAATGATCATGGTAGTGATTCTCAGTTGGAAGTTCTAGTGGATCTTGATGGATGATGGTCACTCGGTGACTTGGTTTTTTATTGCTCGGTGCTCGGTTACCGATGGGGTCTTGGTGTTTATGTCTATTGCTTGGTCACTGAAGTGGCTTAGTCGTTGGAGGACTCGGTCACTGAAGGAAGCTCAGTCATGGAAGGAGACTCAACATTTCTGGTGCTCGGTAATGCTTGTGGAACTCGGTTGGTGTGGTTTCTCTGTATATTTCCTGGCACTCGGTAGTTTGGATTACTAATAGATGTTCTTGGTGAATCGGCTTGGCCGATTGGTGCATTTAATTTGGGTTGCACTCCTCGAGTTATGGATTGACCATTGGACGTGTGGGGACCTAGATCTGGTGTGTTGCATTCTCCTAGGTGGATCTGGAGGCCGACATGGAGAATTTAATAATTGTAAGGCTATTTGAGAGCCAACTTGTAGTGCATTTAATATTTTTTTGTAGGAGTTAATTATTTCATCAAGCCGAATTGTGGCTGATGATTAGTATTTGAGAGGGTGCTTGGGTAGTTGTTTAGGGAGTGAGTCAGAGAGAGAGAGAGAGAGGATAGATCTCAGACATAGAGTAGATCTGGGGGTAGAAGTGTAGCAGAGTTAGTAGCTTGCGAGCTTAGGAACAAGAAGATTTCTTGGTGGCTTGCGAGCACAAGTTTAGATCTTTCTTGGAGTGCCTACCAGTGTCATGTTGTGTTGCAGGCCTGGGCTAGCTGGGAGATGTGTTGGATCCTACGTGATCTTGTAGAACTGTTTCTTGCATTGTAATTGGCCATAACTAGGAAGGCCTTACAACCTGACACATTGCATGTAATCAGTTGTTGATGAATAAAGGTATCTATTTTCTTTCAATATCTGGTGTTGTTGTGTTATTCCGTTGTGTTGTGGTTTGGCTGCAAGTTTTGACAGTCCTTAATTGGATCCTCTATGCTTGACTGCATCAATTAACAAATAAAATTTTAAATCCTGGCATACTAAGAATATTCCTCCCACATGCTAATTTTTCATCAATACTCCTTCAAGTATAATACCACACTAGACAAAGCAAACCTTGAACCTTGAACTAAGAGGTTCAATGGTTCAAGTTCATTGTGAGAAATAACATTGGATTGAATGCGACACACATGAGACAAATAACATTAAGACTTGGTAAATAAAGCACAACTGAACTTTGAACCTTGAACCGAGAGGTTCAAGGGTTCAAGTTCAAGCAACCGATGCCACATACTGAATCTTTGAAATGAGGCCATGAAAAACACATGCACACAAGGGACACTTTGAACTTAACATTGCTTCAACCATTTGGGTTCAACAAGATGAAAGATATGAAACTTAAGGAGTAAAAGGGGAAAGGCAAATGCCAACAATTAGACAACAATTTCTTGATTTTTGCTAGGTTTTGGGAGTTTGAACTTAATAAAAAAGAAGGGGGTAACAAAGTTGCATTCCAAAAATCAAGCCAAAATCTCAAAAAAGTCACTTCTAAACACTAGGTTCTTTGACCCCTTCTTTCTAACAACTTTTCAAATTTTTAATTTTTTCAACTTGGGATGCTCCTGCATCAATTCGCAATCCACCTTTAGATCTAGATTGGATGCAATGAGACTTACAGATAATTGTAAAATCAATAGTACCATCCTATTTAGTCAAAAAAATTGTTGAATTAATCTATTCAAGTCTTCATACATTTTATTTTAGGAAATTCCACAAAAAATAAAGTACACAAGTAAAAAAAAGGGCACATCGACTACTAATTTTGTTTCTCTACTTAATAGTTAAAATTCCCCAAACATGCATATAACAAAAAATATGTAAATTAACTATAAAGTTTCTCTCATGAATAGTTAATATTTGTTATCCCAACACACATAAATAACAAAAAAGACTTATTGATTGCTCAATTTTTTTAAGGAATGCTACAATAGACATATATAAGAAATAAATGATTATTAACTATTAAATTTTTCTAAGGTCAAAAGGTTCTAAATCAATCGGCGAGGATGGTGGTATGTCATATAAGATCATCCACTAAGGTTAACATCTCTAGAGGGGTCTTCTATAGATCGAATACTTTATTAATTGTATTTCATTTCATATTCATATCATTATGGGCTTGTAATTATCATTGATTATATGTAATCTCATGGCATGAAAGCAAAGATATACCATTGTATTTGTATATACATGTACTTATAACTATAATCTGAGACTCAATTCCAAGGGACAATTGTTTCTCTTAATGTGTCAATTGGTGGCAATCCATGACAGCATCAAAAGTTTTCTATAGGGTTGAGTATTAAGCAAAGATTGCTTGTAATCATAAATTGAGTTATTCACAAATATATAACCATGAACTCAAATCCTACATCGTAGATCAAACAGCGTAGGATCCACCAAAGATATGGAAAAATGTGACAAATATAACAGCGTAGGATCTAATTGGTGAGAATGATATTGGCAGATAAGGATGAGAATTAAGCACGAGGGCTTTACTGTAATTAGGTAAGAGCTATCACCTCAATCAAGGAAGCACTACTGTTAGAATGATATTGTGACTCGAATTGACAATAGGATTGTACTCTTTGAATATGCAATGATATCTTCAAAAGTGGATATGGTTTTTGAAACAATACTTCTAGCAATGATATCTTCAAAAGTGGATTAGTGTTAAATTTAATAATGAGAAATGAATTTTATATATAAAACAAAAGTGTATGGATATTTAAGTGTTTTAAGTAACAATAATTAATATATTATCATGCAAATACATTTCTTTAGATTAGTATTGACTATTGATTGTGTATTCTAACTCTTAATAGTACATATGGTTGGTTGTATTAAAAAATAAATGGTTGAATAATGTGTAATTTCGAGCTTGATATATTAATTTTCTAATAATCAATACTCTAACAACAATAAATTGTGTACATCTCAATGCTAGTTTGATGCTAGATCTAGTCTACTTCTAATAAATTCAATTGCCTTCTTTGTTATCAAGTTTCAAATGTGTAGCTCTATAATACCAAAAGTGAATAATTATTATATATGCACTACGAATAATAAATGTATATCCCAATCAAAACAAGGTGATTGATTGCCACTACCTAAAGAGAGGCTCATAGCTTCAATGGGGCAAAGATCCTTTTGGAAGGAGAAAAAATGATGGTTTTTATTCATATTTAGTGGCTTTATTAGAAGCAAACTAACAAAGATAATAATATATCTCTAATAATATGTTTGCATTGATCATTGAAGTATAGTGGCACCAAAATATTTACCATGGTGGCATCTCTACATATGAAGGGCATGAAATTTGGCTATGGGGATAACCAACAAAATCAAGCTTTAAAGGAAAGCACAAAAGAGTAAAAAATGGTAGAATAATTTTATTTAGTTCAAATGATGCAAATAAAGTAAGATTTATGTTGCTTATTTGAGATCTACAAGTAGATATATGTGAATGTACATCTAAAATGAGATAAAAGAGATAAGTCACATGTGTATAATACTTATCAATCAAGGAAAGATCAAGTCACATTATGGAAGTGCAACTTATCCAAGTAGATGACTACTCAAGAAAACTTATCCTATCGTAAGGACATATAATAAAATAAAATAAATGAACTAAATGTAACAGAATGAAAATACACTACAACCACCATAAGAATAATTGAAGTGGTCAATTAAATACCTAGCTAAGAAAGATTATCCAAATCTTAAGCACATAAAATACAATAAATTAAATAAACTATATATAAGAAAATTAAAAAATTAAATCAACATTGTCGAAAGCATAGCTTGGGTAGTTAGGAAGATAGATGGGTAGTTAGGAAGATAGATGGGTATTGATAAAAGTGTACATATGTTAGCTATCCATGTAAAAAAAATATGTATATTACAAAATTATAAAATACTAAACCTCATATAATGGAAACATTTCACTAGAAAGAAGCCCCTAAAATAGAAAGTAAAAGAAAGAGACTACCAAACCTATTGAAAGTGTACACTCTTGAGTCAATTGTAGAAGTTTGACAATGAATATCAATATCTTGTTTTAGGTTGAATATAACATAGAATCACTTCTTATACAAAGAATATCTTATAATGTAATTCTACCTGAAGGTTTTATTTTAGTTATATGCAAATTGGATATCATAGCATCTAATCCCTCAAAAATCTATTATGTTGTGTCTAATTAATCTACTAAGCTATATTATTTATATATCATAATGATGTAGGAACTTCGTGGAGTCATAACATTTGACTTTGTTATCCAATTGGGCAGAAATTTGACAAAGACATATATCATGAAAAGTTGATTAGATTTCCAACAAAACATAGTTTCAGATCAATGCATTTTTCAAGGTTGAATTCCTTCATCTAGGGCCTCTAAAATGGGAATTTTCTAGTTTTTTAGATAGTTTTTAGAAAGTTGTTTTTTTGTTTTATTAAACAAATCGTAATTGATACTAAATTGGAAAGTTAGAAATTCATGCTATAGGGGTTTTTTAAAGATTGTTACAATATTTCATGTTTTTTGGAGTAGAATTAAAAATTACCAAAAATGGCAAATTTTAGATTTTTTTCCAAAAATCTACCAAATAAGGAAATTTTTGACTTATAATTAAATAGGCTTAATTTTTCTTAAAATAGTAGAGCAGTGGAATGAGAAGAGAGAATAGTTTATTTCATCTTTGGTGGTGAACAATTTACTAGTTGTTAATGGTGAATGTTTTATTGTAATCCAATTACATCATTTGGTATCAAAGTAGGTAGATGGTTACATCATTTGGTTACAGAGCATATGAATTCTAAAACTATAACATGAAGGAGTAGAGACAAAGAGAGAAATCCAGATTGAACCTAGCCCAATCTAAGGAAGAAGGGGATGGATCTCAAGTTCCATTGGATGTCGGAGAGAATCTCATGATAAGGAAAGAGAGGATGATTCCTGGACAAGATCAATCTCAAAAAAGTGACAATGAGGGATCAAATCTTCAAATAAACATATTTTAAACCAGATGCACCTTAGGAGGAAAGCTATGCAAAGTCATTGTTGATAGTGGTAGTTGTGAAAATATGGTTTCGAAGGAAATTATAGAAAAGTTGAAGTTGCAATATAGAAAGCATCCCCATCCTTACCGTGTTGTTGGTTTATAAAGGGGAATGAAGTTAATGTTGATAAGAGATGCATACATTGCATAGTCAATTTTTCAATAGGGAATACTCATAAAGATGAAATATGGTGTGATGTCATTCCAATGGATGCATGTTATGTCTTATTGGGGATACCATGTCAATATGATAGAAAGGTCATGCATGATGGGAAAAATAATACATATACTTTATGGAAAGATGACTCTAAATTGATTTTGATACCTCATAATGATGAAGGGAAGAATGAGAGTATGTTGAATGAAAAAATATATAATCAAAGAAAAGAAGATAACATGGTTTTTATGCATTAATGGCCCAAAGAAGAGAAGATGAAGTATGAACACTTGGAGAAGCATAAAATATATTAGAATAATTTTCTCATGTTGTACTAGATGGGTTACTAGATGGTCTTCCAACAAAAATGGATATCAAACATCATATTGAGCTAATTCTAGGGCCATCTTTGCCTAATCAAGTAGCCTAGAGGATGAGCCCTACCTCTAATGCAAATATTAATAAACAAGTGGCCAAACTTATAAAGAAAAGAGTTGTGAGAGAAAGTATGATCGCATGTGCTACACTGACAATGTTAACTCCAAAAAAAATGGAACATGGAGGATGTGCACAAATAACAAATCCATTGATAAAATCACCATAAAATATAGGTTAAACGTATACCTTTCTTGGATGACGTGATGGATGTTCTTGGAGGAGATAAACATTTTAGAAAAATTGATCTACGAAGTGGATACCACTATATTTGGATTTGAGAAGAAAATGAATAGAAGACAATCTTCAATACTATGGATGGTTTATATGAGTGGATGGTGATTCCATTTGGGTTATCTAGTGCACCCAAGACCTTCATAAGGTTAATGAATATTATTTTTCGGCCTTACATTGGTAAGTTTTTGTTAGTTTATTTTGATGATATAGTAGTTTTTAGTAAGATAAAAAAAAACATTTACAACACTTAAGGGTGTTGAGGATGGAGACACTCTATGAAAATTTAAGAAGTATAGGTTCATGCATGATAGTCTAGTACTTTTAGGTTTTTTCATTTCTATAGATGGTGTTAAAATAGATGCAAAAAAGGTTAGAGAAATTTTAGAATGGCCTAGCCCATGTAGAATAATAGAGGTATGGAGTTTCCATGGGTTGGCTACTTTCTAAAAAACTTTAATCAAAAAATTAGAGTGGTATCATAGCACCCATTGTTGGAATGTGAAGTCATCATGGAGAGTCCACTAGATTTTGTTGAGTCATAATGGAGATTCAACTAGCTTTGGTTGATTCATCATGGAGAGTCTACCTTATTTGGTTCATTCATCATGGAGAGTCCACCTTCTTTGTTTGATTTATCATGGGAGTCAACCTTCTTTGGTTGAGTCATCATGGAGAGTCCACCTTGTTTGGATAAGTCTAGAATTGACCATGGCAAAGCCGTTTGCAGGAGGAAGAATTTTTTTTGCGCTTACTATAAATATAAGGTATTTATGAGTTTACTTACTACAAATAGAAGGTTTTTACGAGTTGAATTACTATAAATATAGTAATTCATATTTGTGACTTAAAAAATAGTAATTTTAACAAGTTTTGCACATGTAGTTGTATGAGTCATACTTACTAAATTTAATAAGTTGTTTGTAATCAGGAATCTACAACTCAGTTTTTATATGTAGCTCAAAGTCATGTTTGCAAATACAATTTGAACATTATTGTAACTGTGAAAATTCCTAAGACATAGTATTGAAACATGTCTTCCCATGGTTTTCCTTTTAGTATACTTTTACCAAGTTTTTACGTAAATATTGTGTAATGTGTGTTTTATCTTGTTTATAATTTATACACTTGTAATTTTCATAATAATTGGTATCAACGTAAGATTATTTATGTAGAATTTGTTTGATTCTAGATTTGAGAAATGGAAGGAGTTTCTATTACCATATTTGAGGGGAAAAAGTTTGGTTGTTCAAAATTTTGTCATTGGAAGATGAAGATTCAAGCTTTTCTAGTGAAGGATGGATGTGATAGATCTCTTAAGGTGCTAGCATCAAAACTTTCAAATATGAGCACATCATATTGAAATTTTATGGATAGCACAACTAGAGAAATAATTCACTTATTTATAGAAAATTCATTTTTGTTCAATATTGTAGAGGAGAAAACTAGTCATAATTTATGGAATAAGCTAGCAAATTTGTATGAGACGAATTCATTGGAAAACAAAATTATGTTATATAGGAAGTTGTATAATTTGAAATTGTGTGAAAATTCATCTGTCACAGACCATATGAATTATTTTAATGCATTGACAAGCAGGTTGGCTTCAGTGAGAGTTAAAATTGATGAAGTAGATAATGTAACAATTTTACTTTTCTCCTTGCTTGATAGTTGGAATTAGCTAGTTATGGCTCTTAGTAATTCTACACAAAGTGGGAAGTTGATCTTTGAAGATGTCATATCTACTTCCATCTCTGAATATTTAAGATGATTTAGATCTCAAGGATCCTCTTCAAATGAAGTCATGATTACTAGAGGTAGAAGTTAGAAAAGAACTGATATTCACTGTGGATAAACTAGGTCCAAATCAAAGGGACAAAAAATGGTAAAGTTTTGCAGCTATGTAAAAAATGGACATGTCAAGAAGGATTGCGGGTTTCCAAAGAAACCAAGGAGAATCCTCATAAACTGGCATATGAAGAAAATATCACTGAAGTTCAAACACCATGGAAGACAAAGAGGTATAATTAGAATCCTCACATATGAATTCCGGTTCCTCCTTTCATATGAATCCTCACAAAGACTTGTTTTCTACTTATTGGTATTGTAATGGAGGTATTGTGTACATGGGACATGACAACCCATGTGAAGCCATTGGTGAAGGAGAGTTAATAAATAATATGTTTTATGGATTAGTTAGAACTATTCTACATGTTAGACATGTACCTAGTTTAAATAAATTCTTTCACTTGAAGTGCTATATAAACAAGGATGTTGATTTAGTGGTGACAATAGTTGTCTGAAGGTAACAAAGGGAGTCTTGATTTTTCTAAAGGGACAAGAAGTTGGAAATATCTATAGGTTGGTTGGAAAAACTAACAATTGACATGTTTTTGTGGTATCTGAAGTAGAGATGGAATCATTAACAACCTGGCATCAAAAGCTAGGAAATATGAGTGAACAAGGTCTCAAGGTATGATTAGATTGAAATATTCTCTCAGGTGCTAAATATAAAGATTTAAGTTTTTTGTGAAAATTGCTTGCTTGGAAAAAAAATAGACTAAGTTTTTGTAGAAGTACTACTAGAAGAAAAGATGTACTAGATTTAATTCATTCAAATACTTGGTAAGCTCTTGTAACATCTATTGGAGGTTCATCATTATTTTTTCATTTATAGATTACTATTACTATAAGGTGTGGATTTATCTTCTCAAGAATAAATATGAAGTGGTATCGTGTTTCAAGAGGTTTAGGGATTTGGTAAAGAATAAAAATATATGACAATAAAATTTCTAAGAATAGATAAATTTGTTAATAAGGAACACTAAAAGGGGTGGTGAATCAATGTTCAAAATTTTTTAATCATACTAAACTAATTGTTCAACCATAAACCAAAAGAAATGGAAATTAAACAGATGGAGCATAAAGAAAACATCCACAACATCATAACACCATGATTCTTTTTTTTCTTTGAAACCCTATTATGGGAAAAACCACTATGGGGATGGAATCCACAAGATTTAGTCTATAGAATAAATAAACCTATTAAAGGTTTTAAGTACAATAGAAGAATGTGCATGCATTCAGGTACACTGCCAAAAGCTCACTCCTTAATTAAAAAAGGGGGATGAAACCCTTAGGATGGACTACAATCCAAAATGATGAACTAAAAGATAGCATCACATATGCCAATTTAGTTCCATGTAAGTGTAATAAAAAATCTCTACTCAATCATCAATCAAACCACTAATGACATTTCATTCACACATAAAATATATCATCATAAAATATCTAATGATCAAAATACAAAATCAACACAAAAACTCAATCATATATAACAATTTACAAAAATAACATCTTCACTGGTCAGCCTCAAGAACAAAATAGATAACATGTGAAGTGTCGGCCATATCTATAATAAAAAATTGTTTCTAACCTTGAAAAATATCATATATCTCTTTTACCATGTTGGCTCTACCATCTCAACCTCAAAAATAATTAATTCCATGTAACAGATAGGATCATTGATTGATCTATCAACACTTTGTCATTATTTATCTTTGATCACTGAAAAATTGATACTAAGAACTCTATAACTTGATAACCTAAGATCTTCAATTTTTGAGAAGGTGGAATAAGGTAAAGCATACCTTACTAAAGCTCCCTCTAGGTTCCCTGCTCAAAACTTGAAAGTGTCTATCTGTATCGAAGGTTTTATTGTAACCTGTACACTATCCCTATTTTTCCATACTTAGAAAAATTTACATCTAATCTTTTGGTAACAACAAAATGTGACAATTGATCATCTAAAAATTGTATGGTTTCCATCAATGACAACATACAATCCATCAAGAGCAGTGCCTCTTTCCAATACTCTCCCCCTTTGGCATTGATGTTAACATTTAGTAAAAAATAACTAAGTGTCAAAATAAAAATGCCAAACTCCAAATTCTCTCCCAAATGAATAATATCATGCTCCCCTAAACTTAATATCTCTCCCTTTACTCATTTTTCACTCCACACTTCTACCCCTTTGACATCAATGGAAAAGGCCAAGAATCACATCAAAATTCATCTACCAAAATCCTATATATCTCTTTGCCTATATACAAGTATGTAAAGTATAATTACAAAATTTTTAGAACATATGAGAAAAAATTTCTTAGAGCACCAAAATCAGAGTCCCAACTCTTCTTTAGACTGTCAAAAATTTGAATTTTTCCACAAACATAATAAGGAAATTTCGTTAGAGATTTAAGATCTTGTATATGAGGAGAATTGTAGGCTCTCTCTAATTATTCTAAAACACTAAGAAATATGTATATGTTGGGTGCAATCATTTTCCTTAAATGAAGTTGTCAAGGGATCATAAGATTTAGACAACTCATCTAGTTTTCTTTCACTCTTCTTGATTATCTTGTCTATGTCTTCAACACTACTCTTAGTACATGTAATACATTATTCAAAGATTTTTCCACTATCATTCAAAGAGTCTCTCAACCTCTATATGACACTTTTATCCTTTTCATTCAAACCACATAGTTAATGATACCTTTTATCATCAAATGTATTTTGAACTTTAATCATAGCTGAATTTTCCAATGAATTAAAGCTTGTACCCACGACATTAAGCAATTCTTTGAGGTGACATGAGGGCATATCATTTTGATCCTTTTCATAGGTCAACATGATATTTCCAAGTACAATAGATGTATGCGTTGATATCTTACTATCCTTCATATGAGTCTTCAAAATTTATTCCCTTGACTCAGCCCGAGCTACCAAAGAAAGTCCCATATATTGCACTAGACCTGAAAAGTATCCAACTGAATTGGACCTTGAATAATTTCCATCTCATACATATTTGTGTTGTCTTCATCAAGAAATTATTGTACTCCCTTTGTAGTGTGTCTTTACTCCAATTTTATCTTATTAACCTTCTCTTATTCTTTCTCAACACCATCTTTCACTTCATCTGTAATTTTATCTTCCTTACCTACTTCTTTTTTATCATTCAAATTATCTATTTCCTCATTATTTCCTATCTCATCTTCTTTCATCTTAGTCTAATCATCATCAATTTTCTCAATATCATCCTTCTGTGTACCAATGACATATTCATCATTGGATAATGTGATAGGTACACTAGGAATACCATCTTCCTTCCCTTCATCATCAATCATGGACTAAACTAAAAATGGAATTGGAACTTCTAAAATAAAAAAATTTGGTTCTTGATTTGTAACTTGAAAAGAGGTTTCCATGGATTCCAAAGGTTCACTATAATGGACACTGGCATGATGTAATGTTTATCTTTTCCATCATTCTTAAGAAAAAAATCATACTAATTTTGTATCTAAACTTTTCTCAGAACTCTTTTAGTATCTTCTATCACCTCATTAGTTTTCTTAATCATAAGTTTGTTTATTATTGTTTTTCTCAAAAAATACTTATTTAAAAATTCAAGTAATATATCCATACCTTCAATGGCTGTCATAGGACATAACTGAATTAATTTTCTTTCCTTAATCCTTTTATCCTCTATTTTTACGTTGACTCTTCTACTCTCAATGATATCATATAACTCATCACGAATATCTTCTATGGTTTCAACTAATTTTTTATTATACTTGTTCAAATATTCAATAACTAAATCCTCAAGAATTCTCTTTTCTTTCTCATCATACCTATTATAGTATCTCTTCAACTAAACTAAAATGTGCCAAACATAGTCATATTTTTAAAAACCTCATTTATTGTAAATTGTGGCTTACCAATGTCAATTTTAGACTTCTTGATTGTAGGATTTCCTTCTTATGGTTGTGCTCTAATTACTTTAGCTTCATTAGAACCTGCTTTCCTCAACTACTTGGTATCATCTTCATAGTTTTTCTCCTCATCCTTATCCTCTTCTTCAACTGTAACATCTTTGTATTTCCTTATGAATTTTGCCTTTACCTTCTTAGTAGTGGTTTTAGATTTTGATTTTTCCTTCGGTTTGTATGACTTATATTAAGATTTCTTCTCTGTAGATTTATTTGGTGTAGTTTTCTTCTTCATTGTAATAGTAGGATTATTCTCTATAGGTGGTGTAACTGAATTCTTAGTTGAACTTCTTGTTTCCTAGCCTTAGATGAAGATGCAATAGGTGTGGTGCTTGGTGATGGTGAATCACCATCAACATAAATAGGACCTTCCTCTGATTCCTTCTTCATTTATTCTTCTTCAAAATTATTCCTTTATTATACCATATTATACTTTGTGAAACTAAATCTTTCTCCCATTAACTCAACCTCTTTTCTAACTCTTATGTCTCTTACAGGTCTATTTACCTCCAAATGAACTTTTAGGGTCTTTTCCTTGTAAGTATAAAAAATTTACTCATTAGGGTCAACAATTTTATCAATAAATTCTTTGAAAGAAGCCTCAAGTATAATAGGATCCACTTCATGTACCATAGGCATAATCCAAGAAGTTATTGCTTCCACTACTTGCATCAAGAAGTCATCGATTTGAGCTAAACTTCTTGTTTTCCTATCCTTAGATGAATATGCAATAGGTGTGGTTATTGGTGATGGTGCATCATCATCAACATAAATCAAACCTTCCTCTAATTCCTTCTTTATTTATTCTTCTTCAAAATTATTCATTTCTTGTACCATATTTTCTTTTGTGAAACCAAATATTTCTCTCATCAACTCAAACTCTTTTCTAACTCTTATGTCTCTTACATGTCTCTTTACCTCCAGATTAACTTTTAGGATATTTTCCTTTTAATTATCAAGCTTTTCCTCATTAGGGTCAACATGTTTATCACTAAAATCTTTGAGAGAAGCCTCAAGTATAACAATATCCACTTCAAATATCATAGGAATAATCCAAGAAGTTATTGGTTCCACTACTTCCATCAAGAATCCATCAGTCTCAACCATAAAATATATAGTTTCTATTAATATGATTTAGAACAAAAGAGAGGGGGGGTGAATCAATTGTTCTTGGGTCCAGATGTATAAAACAAACTTTAAAACTCTTCAACAAATCAGATCCAACAACCAACGGCTACTCGGTCATTACTGATTTCATAACAGAAACATATAACAGTGCAGTCCACTATCCAATGGTATCTAAATTTTAAAACATAGAAATGTTCAAACAAAAACATTCAAATAAGTATTAACACCAGGATTTATAGTGGAAACCCAATTTGGGAAAAACCACTTTGTAACATGTTACTATTATTTTCACTCTTCTGAAGTGAGCTCTATGAAAAGCCAACCCTGTCAAAGGTTACAAACACACTATCAGGTGTGACCCAGTTAAAGGATTTCAACCACTTTGTTAAAAGTGCACCTTGTTATAGGACTTACATACATCCTATTGGGACTAAAAGATGCAACATGGGTTTTGAGTACCATGTTAAAGTTTCACAGTTTGAAGCCCTATAAATGCTTTTCATGCATATGTACCCGACTATCATTTTGAAGCCTATGAGGTGTTCCAGGTGTTTAACACACTCCATTCAGTATTTTCATGCTTTCTATGATGTTATTTTATTATCCTGGATCATTCGGTGAAGTTTCATTTTGAGCAGGTGTCAAACTGCACAATTCTGCGTAAGTGTCAAATAGAGTACAGTAGCCTAGTTTTCCTTTGAATATCTTGTGTCTGGAAATGTTTCATAACCTGCCACTTTGAGGATGTTTAGTATGCATATCAGAGAACCTATGTTCCAATTTTCAAGTCATTTTGAATCTATTTGATTAGGTTTAAAACCCCTCAAAGTTGGTAGTTTGTTGTCATGCACTTGTGTAATTGTTCAGAATTCTTGAAGGGCCTATTTGACCAGTCATATCTTTGATCCAGTTGACCCTATTGAGAAAATTACTTTTGCATCATATTCCAGGGGTCAAATGCTTCCTATGTTTCAATTTTGAGGTCATGACGAATCTTTTTGCTTAGTTTGCAAATGCGATTCCAAATACAACTTATGTTGTTTTACAAGTTGTGAAGCGTGCAGATTGATCTGTACCCCTGTTCATGATGTTATAACTTTTGATCCATTATTGATGAGTCCAAATGGGTTATACCAATATGTTCTACTCTAAAAATACTACAAGTATGCCAAGTTATAAGTCTTGATGAATCTTTTAGCATACTTTCCTAGGGTCATTCCGTATGCACAAATCACTATTTTACTTGGTTTCCCAGTTTCCAATTCCGAGAGCCTATCTTTGCCTGAATGCCAAATGCACCCTATTTTTTGTCATGAGCCCTAATTGTGGAATTATACTCTCTGTATCACAAAGAATAAGTGTCCTTGATTCCAGTTCCTGAAAGTTTCAATGGGTCAGTTTTCAAAGCCAGTTCCGGAGGCAACTTTAGTGATTCTGGCAGTGCGGACAGGATTGGTTTCCAAGTGACCTTGTTTGATCATTAATAACTTTGGGCTCGAATTTTATAGGAGGTTCTCCTTTGGCTGGCATGTTATAATGTTGGGAGTTAGCATGTGTGCTCAGTGGCGCTCTCCTGTCAAGCCGTTCAGTCATATTTTAAAGCTGCTTTCAAGAGCCAGCTAATGTTATTTGGTAGTGTTGCTGAGGATGCAAAAAGTTGAATTGTTATGGTTAAGGGTTCGGTGTACCATGGTTCTGAATTTATTTTGAGGCTACAGTATGGATGAACTAGTGATAGATAATGGCGTAAAGGATGACGATGTTAAATTTGAGCTCCCGAATTGTAGTTCTTTTTGGGCACAAATTTGGAAGTGTCATGTTTTATCTTCTAAAAACTTCAATTGGTGTTGCTAGCGCGCTTACCATGAGGGATAAAATGAAAGATTGGGAACTAAAGTTGATGTTATTTTGATCAGTAATGTGCTTCATGAGGGTGACCAGATTGTAGTCTATGGAATGCATGGTCCCGTTATAACTACTATTTGTGCTTTGTTGACTCCGCATGTAGTGAAGGAGTTTATGATCAAGCTAAAGCTCTTGGGAAGACAAATATGGATGTTGATTGATTTTCTGCTAGATTACCTTGTAGGGATGAAGTTTTCCTCGTAATGTTTGTACAATGAAATGAAGGACCACTTTGATATCACAGAGATTCCAAATGTTTATGACTCATGCAAGAGAAGGAATAGGCTTGTTACACCTGCAGAGTACATTTCGCCATGTTTTAGAAATGTAATTCAGATGAGAGTCATGTACAGATATATGTTGCTGCATTTGCAATGGGTCTTTTAGATCTGGAAGGACATTTAACTCCATTCTAGTTCCGCTTGTGAGTAAAGATTCACTTATGTTGGATGGCCTTGACAATGCTAGTTTTGAAACGGATGGAGCCAAGGTAGGATTATATGAATTAGTAATTGCTCGAAGGCCTGCTTCAATTAATGAAGAAATTCCAAAGGAGTGTGCTAGTGCATGAGCTTGATGGGCTACGTATTCACTTACTACCGAATGGGAAATGTGTTGTGCGGACATGATTATAGGTTGTTTTCTCGATGGTGGACCCACAGACCAATGGTTGGAGGTGTGAATGATAATTGGAGGCATGGTTTTTGCATTAAAAAGATGCCAGTCTATATTATTTGATGCCTCACGCAAGTGTGTGCCAAGGCGTTGCCTATGCATTTGCAGTGTAGAGATATGTGTGCCAGGTGAACATTGATTGTGGTGCTTGGAATTTAGAATGTCCCTGTGCAAATATTATGGGCATTGCAACATGGTAGGCTGCTAGTTTGAAGTGGAATACCAGCGTAAGTTAGCAGAGACTTATGCTATTTCAATGAGACTCCACGCGGTGAAGAGGGAGCTGCTTACACATATAAAAATGGAACCTATGTAAGGACAAGCATGCGTGATTTGTGAAAATGTTTGATGGGCCTTACACAACAAAGGGGAGGTATGTGGCCCTTGCTACATACTCATCCAAACGCATGGAAAGTACCACATAGGCAAGACCATGTGCACGTTTCCAATAGGGAAGATTCGCGCTTAATAAAGTGGGCATGAGTTTTCAAAGGGGCCAGCATAAAATAACAAGGGACTACCATTTTGATTGATGGCTTACCACTATGTAAGCACCATGTGAATTCAAGAGGGACTCACACATTGCCTTGTGAGTGGCATGATTGTGGGAACCAATAGGAGACTGCTACACGAGACTAGCGGGTATGAGATGCACAAATTAAAGAAGAAACTCATAGGAGCTTCCAGGAAAAGAGGTAAGACTAGGGCTCACGCATGATATAGTGTGGCCATCACAATGGAGCCAGTGCATGAGTTGCATAGATGCACTCAATTCACCTTCTATGTAGAGTGCGTGATACACATAATAAAGGCATAGGCAATGCATGAAGCCTGTTAGACCATCCAATGCGAAGAGTCTGAAGGGTGTATGCTGACAGTTAATAGATGGATCCCATGTGAGTATCAAGGGGGAGGGACTATTTGTTTAATATGAAATGAGACTGCTTGCCAGCGTATAAGAGTGGAAGCTCACACATTGAGCAGGAACTAGCATACAAAGAGGGCCTATGCACTATGATGGAAAATGCATGTGCAAGTATGAGAAAGGATAGCTTGCACAGGAGGCAAAGGGACTTGCGCATATATATGCCAATGGATGAATGCCAATATATAGAGAGGATAGCCTATGTAGGAAACAAAGAAGAAAGTCACGCACTTATTGTGCCTCAAGCGAACAATGGTGTGGACTTGCACAAGAAGGAGGAGCTTAGGCATTTGGAGTGTGTAAACTTCCTTTATCCCACATGCAGCAGAAACCGGTTCTACCAAATATTTAAATACCCTAGCACTTTCATTGTATGGTAAGTAAAGAGCCAAGAGGCTATTGGCGGACCCTCTTGGCTAGTGGTCTCTGTGCATGGTGGGACCCCCTAATTTTGGTGCAATAAATGAAGGAGGTTTTAAAACTAACAAAAGCATTATCCCACATGCATGCCAAAATGGGTCTTTCAGGTAAATAAATACAACTCCACACACAAGATAAAATAGATGAAGATCTGGAGGCTATGCCCATGTGACCACTCGGTGTGCCTCAATTTCTGTGTCAACGGGCCCAAGGAAAAGAAATTTTGTAGAGCATTGATGATGATCTAGGTGGACATGTGTCATGAGGTTGCATGGTCACGTGAGAAAGCTGACAGTTAGAGGAAGATTGGGCGACTTGGAGAACACCGCCAGTCACCAATTTGCTAAATGCTAGCGATTAAGCCCTAACCATTCAGAGATTCAGAGATAAGCTAGTCACGAGGTCGCTCAATCCTGACAGTTAGTGAGGTAGCATTCTAAGATCATGAGATTACCTTGTTCACCAGTTCTCCAAGTCTTGGCAATTAAGGCAAATGCATTTGTAGAATTGGAGAATGGGCTCAGTTGCCCATTCTCCAAATGTTAACCATGGTCAAGGCAGGATCCAAAGAATTGGAGAAAGACTATTTCGTGTGATCGTCGAGTTTAACCATAGTTATTGAGTTGATTCAGAGACCTGGAGAATACATGCATTCACCCAATCTCCCAATCAAGGGGTTAACCTTGAGTTTGTTCGTGCACCCAATTGGATGATGACACTTGGCGCTTCTTGGTGGCTTCTGTGGCTAAAAGTGTAGAAATTATTAAAAATTGCAGGCTTTAAAAGATTTAAATTATAATATAGTTCAAACTATAGGCAATATTTCAAAAATTTAAATGGCCAAGCCTGTTCACAGATTAATTACCTGGAAATTCAATTTTTACTAGAATATACAAGTGTTATATGTTTTTGGAAACAGAAAGGAACAAGGAATCCAATAGAAATGATTATTTTCAGTTTCAGTGAGGTGGATGAGAGTAGTTTGGGTTCAAATTCCAAGGATAAGAATTAGAATCATATCAGTTTGGAGACTCAGTTGTAGGTCATGGTGGAGAGGAATGGTGGAGATATTTTGTGCTAAATGGACAGCTGTCAGTGGGTTTTTCAACTGACTCAATTCTGCTATATCTCATTTTTTCTCTCATTTTGGGGATGATGTTGAAAATTTATGTTGCTAGGATAGCTTCAGGCTTCTGAGTCTTGTATTTTTGTTCATGGTCTTGCAATGTACGGTGAGAACAATGGAATCCCTGTTTAGTTCTTTGTTTTATGTCTTTATATGCATTGTTTAAATTCTTGTATATTGACTTGTAAGGCATGTTAATATACTAGTTATAAGGTATCTGTGGGTTTGAATTTGAGTTTCTTTCAAGGAGAGAGTAAGTCTTGATTTCAAATTCTGAGAATTCTAGGTCTCCATATGAATTTGATGTCTAGGTATTGAAATGAGAGGAATGGTTTGCAAGGCATTCCATTTGGGTTCTTGAGTTGGAGTTAGGGTTTTCTGGGATTGTATATTTGTTTGACTCTATTGCCCAATAGATAAGGCATTGGTCTTGGCTTGAATAGCAGTTTTGTTCATCAAGCATTAATTGAAATCATTTTACTTTCCTATTGTTATGAACATTCATGTCTGATTGTATTCAAGAAGTACAATTCATTTGCCGATTCCTTGAAGAGTGAATCACTAGGTTGCCCCTCCTTAAAAGGGAAGAAGGATGAAGATCCTTGTCTCCCTGGTTCTTTCTATTCTTGCAATCATGGTTTATCTAGTTAAACTCTATTTACAGTTGATTTTGGTCATCTGCAGAGTGTTAAATAAGTTGGTTAAATAAAAGGTGAATAGAAGGGCAATGTCCACTTTTATGTATACTTTGTAATCAGTCATTTATTTTAGGTACACCCACCTGGGTCTGTGGAGCTCGAAGTGTAGAAGGAGTTTCTCCTTGTTAATTAGTCTTTTCTTGCTTGGAATTAGGAGTTTGGGAATCAAAGAATTCTATCTAAGCATTCAAGGCTATGTCTTAGGATTCAACAAGAAAAATAGCTAACACATCCCATTAGAATGCAACCTTGTTCAAAGGATTTATACAAATTACTGTTAGGTCAACCTCTGTTAAAAGGATTTTGACTGATACAATGGTTAGAAAGTAACAATAGTATTGATCTGAGAAACATACAACTCACTTTGCAAATATTAGATCCAATTCTGTACACATATGCTGGCTTACTGACTATGAACCTTTTCCATCTCCATCACTGATCTACTTAGAAATATCTTCAAGCAATCACACCACTTCTCCTTCAACGTTTTCTTCTTAGATAATCAATAACATCAACAATACTTCTAGTATCCACTCTTATTTAATCTCGTGCTTAGTTTTCTTTAATACTTCCTCAATTAGGTCAATACATCTTTTTCCGCTTAATCTCCTTTGTAGATCTTAGGGTTAGGTCAGATTCATCAAATCCTTCCAACTTTATGTTCTTCGTCTATCTTTCTAGAAATATCTCAAATCTCTTAATAGATTTACAATAAAATGTTTAACAGTGCAATAAATGCCTCCATACAATCAATAAACAAAGTAAACACATTTTACATAATCCAATAATTCAACTATGTCGGCTGGAAATCTGAATTCTTCCTCAAATGCAAAATAATAATGCTCGGTCAATATAGTGTTCAAGTCCTTGGTCTTCATTAGAAAGCTCGGTCACCACAAAAACTATTTCCTCAGCAATTAACTGATGTTCGGTCAACACTGATTTTACTCGGTATATACTAGCTTGGCCGACACTAACATCACTCGACTTAAACTAGATTTATTCACTTTTTCTCAATTAAGCCTACCATTTTAGTCTTCATTCTTACTCAGATAAACAATACATTGTCTTATCATTGTGCCACATAATCAAGTACTCATTGAAGTATCAAGATAACTCAACCTTTCCTTAGGTGCTATTGTTACCAACCTTGCCTATCCCCTTCTCAACAATCAAATAGATATAGTAATTTCTTAGATAGCAATAGTCTTACCAGTTAATGTTTGACATCAATGACAATACAACAATTGCTTCAATTTTAGTTTCCAACAATCTCCCTCTTTGGCATTGATGGAAACACCATATGAATAACACATGAATTACCAACCAATCCAAAACTTATTTGTCCATCAAAATTATTTATAATATCCTTAGCTTCATTCTGATACAAAGTCAATTAGCCATGCTTGTTTGACCATCCATTGAAATCTCACCATGTGTATTCATCTGTGATCATCTCCCTTTTTGACAAAAATTCCAAAGAAGTAATTAAAACATACATCCTGCTGATGTAGATATCATTTTTTAGTTCAGTAACAATATCTATCCCTCTGTCATCTTTTCTTATGACTTATTCTTGGCTTTGCTATACTTTTCACAACTCTAGGATGCTCCTAAAGTGTGACCTGTCTCTGCATCAATTTGTCAGATACTCTTTGCAGCACATTTAATGCAGTGCTCCTAGCTTGACTAGGCAGCCTGAGTTAGGGGAAGAACCCCTAATTGACTTCTCAGATATTCATGAGCTTCTTTAGGTAAATCCTTAGTGAATATGTCTGATAGTTGTTCTTTTGTATTCACATATTCCATTCGGACCTCTTTATCTTGTACTAGTTCCCTCAAGTAATGATACTTGATTGTGATGTGTTTGGTCTTTGTGTGCATCATTGGATTCATAGAGATGTTGATAGCACTTGTGTTGTCCTAGAATATGACAACTGGTTCAGTGGTTTCTTCTTTCATGCCTACCAACAATTGCTTTATCCATACCAAGTTTGAACAGTTCAGTGCTGCAGCCACATACTTGACTTCGGCAATAGATTGGGAAATGCAATTTTGTTTCTTTCTTATCCAGGAAACTAATCTCTGTCCAAGAAATAAAGCTCCACCACTAGTACTCTTTCTTTCATCCACATTTCTTGCCCAATTAGCATCAGTATATACTCTCAGTTCAAACTTTTCATGCTTCTTGTAGTACAATCCATAGTTAGCAGTCCCTTTCAAATATCTCATTATTCTTTTGACAACCATCATGTGAGTTTCCTTAGGATTGGTAGAGAATCTTGCCACAATCCCAATAGCTAAAGCAATATCTGGTCTGCTATGTACAACATATTGCATCTTTCCAATCATGGATCTATACAAAGTCTGGTTTACTTCTGCAGCATCATTTTTAGATAAATTTTGTCCAGTAGCCATGGGAGTACTTACTGGCCTTGAATCTTCCATACCAAAGGTTTTCAGTATCTCATGAACATATTTAGACTAGGTGATGAAAATTCCTTTCTCCATCTGATATACTTGTAAACCAACAAAAAAATTTGATCTCCCCAAACATACTCATTTCAAATTTAGTTTGCATTTTATTTGAAAATTTCTTACACAAGGCATCATGTCCACCAAATATAATATCATCTACAAAAATCTTAGCCAACAAGATTCATTTACCTTCTTCATCTTTCATGTATAGATTGCTTGTGTCACTTGTCCTTGAGAATTCGATCTATATCAGGTAGTTGTGTAGTCTCTCATACCATGCTCTGTGAGCTTGCTTTAGCCCATACAATGCTTTATTCAATTTGCAAACCATGTGTCTATTGTTTGAATCAACAAATCCTTCTGGTTGTTCAATGTACACTTCTTCTTCTAATATACCATTTAAAAATGTAGACTTAACATCCATTTGGTATACCTTGACATCTTTGTAGGCAGCATATGCAAGTAAGGTTCTTACCCCTTCCAATCTAGCTATACGAGAAAATGTCTCCCCATAATCTATTCCTTCTTCTTGTGCATAGCCTTTGCATACCAACCTAGCCTTGTTTCTTGTGATTTGACCATGCTCATTCATCTTATTCTATAACACCCACTTTGTTCCAATGACATTTTTATTTTCTGGTCTCGGCACCAGAGTCCAAGTATCATTCTTCTCTATCTGGTCTATGTACTCATTCATTGCTTGTATCCAGTCTTCATTTTTTAATGCCTCCCTTGTTGTCTTAGGCTCAAATTCACATAGTAAACATGTTGGATCTCTTATCTTGCTTCTGGTCAAAACTCCAGTATCTTTGTCTCCAATTATCTATTCAGGCTTGTGATGTCTCCTTACATATTGTGCCAAAATAGGTTCTTCTCTCCTTTCATCTTGCTCTTCAGGTTCACCAAAAAGATTGTTAGATTCAGCTTTTGAATGCTCGGCAACCTCTTCCTCATACTCAACAGCTTCCTCCTGTCGCTCGACATGTTCTTCTTCTCTCTCGACATTATTTTCCTGATGCTTGGCATTGCTTACCTGAGACTCGGCATCATGTGCAAGTTTGTCACTTGCCTCTCCTTCCTCTATATAAATGAAAGATCTATAATCTTTTGGTTCTCTTTTGTTGTTAGCTTCATTTTTCTCTACATACTCATCAACTTTGACATTCACACTTTCCACAATTTTGTTAGTGTTAGAGTTCAAACACTTATAAGCTTTACTTTTTATGGAATAGCCTAGGAATATGCCCTCATCACTTTTAGCATCAAATTTCCCATTTCTATTGTCCTTTAGTATGTAGCATTTTCTTCCAAATATTTTAAAATACTTTACATTAGGTGCATACCCATGCCATAACTCATAAGGTGTTAGATTTGTACCTTTTTTGATATGTACTCGGTTAAGAGAATAAACAGTTGTACTTAAAACTTCTCTCCAGTACTTTTGTGCAACATTCTTTTCAATCATTAATGTCCTTGCACAATCCATGATAGATATATTCCTTCTCTCTACTATATTGTTCTATGGAGGAGTTCTTGGTGTAGACATCTATCTTTTGATCCCTCTATCATTGCAAAATAGATTAAATTCATTGGATATAAATTCTCCACCTCGGTCAGATCTCAGACACTTCAGGTTCCTACCTATCTCTTTTTCAACCTTAGCCAAGTACCACTTAAAAAATTTAAAAGCATCATATTTTTCTTTTAAGAACATTACAGTCATCATTCTGGTATAATCATCAAAAAATAGGATAAAATATCTAGCTCCACAATAGCTTTGTATACCCATAGGTCCACAAAGGTCAGTATGAACCAAATCTAAAGCATTCTCAGAAGTAAAAGTCTTGCTCTTAAAACTAGACTTTGTCATCTTACCCAACTGACATTCTTTGCACATTACATTCTCAGGTTTCTTCAATCTAGGTAGACCTCTCACTTTCTTCTTCTTACTAATTTCTACCAGATTATCAAAATTAACATAACATATCCACTTATGCCATAACCAAATATCATCAAGTTGTGCAATCATACATGTTTCTTCAGATAGGTCTAGATAGAACAAATTACCTCTTGTTTGTTCTCCACTTCCAATCAGTTCACCAGTGGCATTAAATATTTTTGCCTTCCTGTGATGAAATTCCACTTGATATCCAGTGCTATTAAGTCGTGCAACACTCAACAGATTATAGTTAAGACCCTCAACCAAATAAGCCTTCTCACAAGTGATCTTATCAGTCAGCTTAATCAATCCTTTACCTCTAACAAGACATGGTGAATCATTATCAAATTTCACATTTCTAACTTTATAATGATCTAAGGTATCAAACTTACTCTTGTCACTAGTCATGTGATGTGAACAACCATTGTCAATAATCCATTTATCATTTTTGTTCAAGTAAGATATCAATGCATTTTTATCATCCTCATCAAACTCATCTTTCATTGCAACATAGACAACTTCAATTTCAAAATCATCACTATCAGTGTCAGTCTCTTCTTCGGCAATGTAGCAGGATTTCTTACCTTTTCCTTTGTAGTCCTTGTACCTTTGGTAACCTCTATCTTCTCTTTTGTCTTTATGATTGTTGTCTCTTTCTTCATCCTTATCATCCCTATCAGGACATCTAGCAGCTATATGACTAACTTTATTACATGAAAAACATATAATAGGAAGTTTACCTTTGTACTTTCCTTTTCCCCTTTTCAGTCTTCTAGCCATAAGAGCTTCCAGATCCTCAAGTTCTTCATCAGATGTGTCACTTTCACTTTCACTCTCACTGATGCATCTTTTTTTTCCTTATTTGTCTTACTCAAAACCATTTGTGACTTAAAAGAAGATTCAACATTAGCAACAATGAAGTTATCATAGTTAGAAAGTTCAAAAGCAGTAAGCTAACCAACCAAACTTTCCAAAGTAAGATCATTGTTAGGGTTACACCTAGATTCCTGAATTGCTAAAATTTTGATGGCATAAATAGGACGCAAAGTTCTCAATACTTTTCCAATTATAGTTTCATCATCAATAGTTCCATTTGTTCCTCTAATAGCATTTACAACTTCTTTTATTCTACCACAATACTGTGCAATATTCTCACCTTCTTGCGTTCTCATTTCATCAAATTTACCTCTTAGGCTCTCAGCTTTTGCTCTAAGTACATTAATGTCACCGCCATAGATGTTTGCAAGAGTGTCCTACATTTGCTTTGCATTAGTGCAGTCTTTGATGTCTTCAAATTATGGATAACATAGGGGAGATGAAATCTCCAACATTTCTTGGTTGTGCTCTTGTTTAGCTCTCATTTTCTGGGTAGTCAGAGGTGCAATAGGTGTGACATAGTCTTGCTCAACATAATACTTTGCAAAATCACCAATACCAGCCAGATGTAGCTTCATCAAAATTTTCCATGCAGGGAAGTTATCCTTATTTAGCTTTGGTACCTCCCTCTTATACATCCTGATCATTTTCTCCAAGTACCTTTAAACTTGTTCTTTGTAAGCACCAACAACTCTGATACCAATTGTTAATATGATTTATAACAACATAGAGGAAGGGGGCGGGGGTGAATCAGCTATTCTCAGGTCCAGATGTATAAAAAAAACTTTAAAACTCTTCAACAAATTAGATCCAACAACCAACAGCTACTTGGTCATTACTGATTGCATAACATAAACATATAATAGTGTAGTCTACTATCCAATAGTATCTAACTTGTAAAACACAGAAATGTTCAAACCAAAACATTCAAACAAGTATTAACACTAGGATTTATAGTGGAAAGCCAATTTGGGAAAAACCAATTTGTAACATGTTACTATTATTTTCACTCTTCTGAAGTGAGCTCTATGAAAAGCCAACCCTATTAAAGGTTACAAACACACTGTCTGGTGTGACCTGATTAAAGGATTTCAACCACTCTGTTAAAAGTGCACCTTGTTATAGGACTTACATACATCCCATTAGAATGCAACCTTGTTCAAAGGATTTATAAAAATGACTGTTAGGTCAACCTCTATTAAAAGGATTTTGACTGACACAATGGTTAGAAAGTAACAGTAGTATTGATATGAGAAACATACAACTCACTTTGAAAATATCAGATCCAATTCCATACACATATGCTGGCTTACTGACTATGAACCTTTTCCATCTCCATCACTGATCTGCTAAAAAATCTCTTCAAGCAATCATACCACTTCTCCTTCAACCTTTTCTACTTAGACAATTAATAACATCAACAATACTTCCAGCATCCACTCTCATTCAACCTCGTGCTTAGGTTTCCTTAATACTTCCTCAATTAGGTCAATACATCTTTTTCCACTTAATCTCCTTCGTATATCATAGGGTTAGGTCAAATTCATCAAATCCTTCCAACTTTATGTTCTTCATCTATCCTTCTAGAAATATCTCAAATCTGTTAATATATTTACAATAAAACATTTTACAATGCAATAAATGATTCCATACAATCAATAAATAAAGTCAACAGATTTTACATAATCCAAGAATTCAACTATGTCGGCTGGAAATTTGAATTCTTTCTCAAATGCAAAATACTGATGCTCGGTCAATCCAGTGTTCAACTCCTCGATCTTCATTAGAAAGCTCAATCACCACAAAAATTATTTCCTCAGCAATTAACTGATGTTTGGTCAACACTAACATCACTCGGCTTAAACTAGATTTCTTCACTTTTGCTTGGTTAAGCCTGCCAGTTTAGTCTTCACTCTTAGATAAATGATACATTGTCTTATCATTGTGCCACATAATCAAGTACTCATTGAAGTATCAGGATAACTCAACCTTTCCTTAGGTGCTATTGTTACCAACCTTGCCTATCCCCTTCTCAACAATCAAATAGATATAGTACTTTCTTAGATAGCAACAGTCTTACCATTTAAGGTTTGACATCAATGACAATACAACAATTACTTCAATTGCAATTTCCAATAGTATCATCATACTTATGAATGATATCCTTAGGAATTAAGTACCTTAGATTCATTTCTTCTTGAAAATCTTTGAAATATCCCCAAACTATGTTCCTTCTAGTCTTGCAATCAAGCATCAAGTAATAGTCTCTAATTTGAATGGCTACTAGCTTTTCTTTCTTCCAGTGAATGTTTCCAACTATAGGAAATTATTTCATAAAATAAAATAAAATGTATATGATTAATGAATCATAATTGAATATCTTTTTGTTTTTACATTTCTTTATCTTTTCCATGTTCTCTCAGAGCTGAACACTTAATGCCTCACAAATGTCATGATTTCCATCCTGTTGTGACCATTTTGTATGTAGTATGAATGATTGTGATTGAAATGGAATTATCTCTATTGAAATGATATACCCTATAGCCCAAAATAATTTATGTGAACTGAACATCTATTTTTCTAATGTTATTAACATTTATAGCTGCATGCTTATCCCATTTAGAATAAGTTAAATTACTCACTAAATACTTCTTAATTAGCTTCAAGGAAGACACATCTCTTCTAGAATTAAAACCATTCATTGCCTCCAATACTTAGTGAATTTATAGGGTTTTTCTAACTAAAAGAACTGATCATCAATTCTACTAAGTACAAACCTAATCCATTATGGCTCATCAAATTTTGGAAAACTCATAACTTGAGCTATCTTCTTAGTTTATAAAACCTTATATTCATCCTTCAACTAAGATTTCATAGATACATCTATGTATAGCTCATGAATTGCATGATGCCCTAGGTTTGCAAGATTGCAATGTATATATGCCCTAATATCCACAACATTCAATACACCATATGGAACCATAGAAAAATCATCATCTAGGTCATCTTCCATGGATCTATGGGGTGTTTCTTAAACTTAGGTCTAGGTCGATCCTCAAAATTGACAATCAATGGCGTGTCCATGATTTTAGAATCAAAACATTAAGTGTGTAATAAAAAATACCCTTTTACACCATTAGCAAGAGTTTTCTATTAAATATTTTAAAATTTCCTTCAATTATTGTTCAACCACATTCAATCGCTTTGAAATATCTTTCTCCAAGTTGCAAGTTGTATAATGAAGTGTCAAAATTCCTTTTTAAATATTTTCATGTCAAAGGTAAAACACAATTAATGCATCCTACCATAGCTTCAAATTGCATTCAAACTATAATGTAGAGTTCCATCTACAATCCTCCCAATTCACTAAACTCATTTATGCATCTAGAAATACTAATTGTATTCAATGATCCATTTTATTTAGGGGCCTAGTAAATATTTTTCTTGAAAACTCCCTCTTAATTCTATGACCTAATTCAGTTTCCTAATGAATTTACACATCAAGAGTAGGTATGGACCCTCCATTAGAATCTCAATTTCTTTTTGTTACCCTTTTCTTACTCATTTTCTTTCTAACTTCTTCAACATCCACCATCTATTTACCCTTATCATTTTTTTGCACATTATTCCTTTTAACCAAACCTCTCATATTCCCATTAGCATAATTGAATCTACAATACCTAGAAAAATGACCTAGATTATTGCATTTGAAAAATATCATCTTTGAATTCCCATACCTTATGTTCTCTTGATTTATCCTTAATCTACATTGCTTCACCATGTACCCAAATTTTTTTCATTTGTAGCATGTTATGTTCCCCTTTTGACATAATTATTCACCACACTTATGCATTCGCTTGATTTTTTTCCATAGTTGTTGCATTTGAAATATTGACTTGATAATGATGTAGTATTTGATTTATTTCTGCAATAATTTGTCCTATGACTAATTTTTTTACAGACAAAACATCTTACATTAAATTTTTGTACATTAGGTTGTCTCATAGGTGTCCTTCTAGGTTTCTCAATATGTTTTTCTAATAAAGAGTTGTTCTAACCATATCTAGAGCTTTCATCCTTTTCAAAACAAAGTCCTTTTATATCTCTTTTCAACCTTAGAATCTCAAGTTGTGCATCAGGCTTCACTAAGCTAGCTTTGAATTTAATAGTTTTAGCAAGATCACTCCTAAGTACCTCATTAAAAATTTCAATTTCTTTCTCATTATGTCTGGATTCATCAATATTAAACTGCAATTATCCATTCTCACAATTCAATTTATGACACTCCTCAAATTTTCCTTCAAGGATTTATCAAGATGTTCTTCATTCTTTTTCATTTCTTCAATATCCTTGGCCATCTTCATTACCATGGTGTCCATCTCATGCTTCATATTATCATTATGTTTTGAAATCTTCTCACATTAATCTGATTTTTTATTTTGAGGACTATGAATCATCAGTACTTCCTTTCTATTTTAACTTCTCAACAAGATCTTTCCTCTTGTCCCTAGATATTTTCAATTGATCCTCCAAAGTTTTAATGAAATATTCATCTTCCTTGAGTCTTCTTTCCAATTCTAGGTTATGAACTTTTGACTTGTCAAGAGCTTCAATTGTAACCAGGAGATTCCTTTGAAGACTGCTAGAAAATGTTGAATCACCCATCAAGATCTTCCTCAAGATATTATACTTCTTCTGAGGCACAAATCTCTGATACCAATTTTTGGTATTATGGAACACTGAGAGGAGGGGTGGATGAATTAGTATTCAACAATTTTTAATCCTACTAAACTAATTCTTCAACCATAAACCAAAATAAGTGGAAAGTAAACAACTGAAACATAAAGGAAACATCAACATCATAACACGATTATTATTTTTTGTATGGAAACCTTGTTAGGGGGAAAACCATGATGGGGATGGAACCCACAAGATTTAATATGTAGAATAAATAACTTTGTTAAAGGTTTTAAGTACAATAGAGGAATGCACATACATTTAGGTGCACTGCCTAGAGCTCCTTCTGAATTACAAAAGAGGACTGCAACCCTTAGGAAATCTCACTATTTTATAAAGTATATTGGACTACAATCCAAAATGATGAATTTAAAGATAACATCACATATGCCAGTGCAATTCCATGTAAGTACAATATAAAATATCTACTCAACCATCAATCAAACCACTTATTTCATGTCATTCACACATGTAGCATATCATAATATCATATCTAAGAATCACAATACCAAATAAATACAAAAACTTGATCTTATATATCCAGTTACAAAAATAATTTATTTACTGGCCAGCCTCAAGAACAAAATAGATAACATGTGAAGTGTCATCCAGATCTATAACAAAAACTTGTTCGTAACCTTGAACAATAGAATAGATCTCTTATAGCATGTTGGATCTACCATCTCAACCTCAAAAAATTAATTCCATTAAATAGATAGGATCATTGATTGATTTATTAACACTCTATCATTGTTTATCTTTGATCACTAAAAAAGTGATACTTAGAACTATGTGGCATGCTAACTTGATATCTCAAACTTCTATAAATATGGAATAAGGTAAATTAAACTTTACTGAATCTCCCTATAGATTTCCTATTCAAAAATTGAAAGTTTCTATCGATACTAAATCTTTTACTATGACATGTACATTGTCCCTATTTTTTCCATACACGTACAAATTTACATCCAATCCTTTGGTAACAAATAATGTGGTAAGTGATCATCTAAAACATGCATGGTTTCCATCCAAGACAACATACAATCCATCAATATTAGTGTCACTTTCAAATAGATAATGGAGTTGAGTTTTGTTCAGAAAAATTTAACTAGTTTTGTAGTGAACATAGAATTGTGAGATAATTCATAGTTGATAGGATACCACAAAAAAATGGTGTTTCTAAATGAACAAACCATAAAATTATGGAGTGATCCCAATGTATGTAGAGAACTTTTGGTTTAGAGAGGAATATTTGGGGTGAGGCTATAAACACAACTTGTTTATTGATCAATAGATCATCCATTACTCTTGATAATAAAATTCCTAAAGAAATTTGGAAAGGTAAATTAATTGATTACTCATTTCTTAATGTTTTTTGTTATTATTCTTATGTACATATTTTTAAAGAGAGTGTAAATAAATTCGAAAACAAGTCCACAAAACATATTTTTCTTGGTTATGTAAAAGGTATGGAGGGGTACAAGTTGTGGGATACTTGTGCCCAAAAGATTATAGTTAGCCAAGATGTGTTATTTATTGAAAAGGCAATAAAAATAGTTGAAGAACAATAAGGTATTATAGTTATTCCAGTAAAGGTGCAAAAATATGATGATAATATAGATGTACTAGATGAAGAACAATTAGAAGAATATCATCAAGGTGAGAAACTAGATTAGCCAAAAAGTGAAATATCACCCCTTGTAAGAAGATCAAGCAGAGAATCCAAAGCACCTAAAAGGCACTCTCCTAATTTTAATTATCTTATACTTTACTAACTGATTTTGGTGAATTGACGCAAGGGTAGATGGGGAGAGGGGCCAAAGGCACACCCTAACCTGATCCACCTTGCAGAGATCACACACGAAAGCAAAAAACACACAAGTGAGAGAGAGAATGCAGAAATCTTTTCATATATTGACTTCAATTGATTCATACATGCTTGGCTATAAGGCCTTCCTAGTTTAGGCCAGATATTACAATCAAGTACAGAATTCCTCCAACATGCGAGGATATGAAATAATCTTCTATCTCCTAGCTTCTATCTCTAATGTCCTAATTCATGTCCTAAAACTACAAACAAAGATCACATTATATACAAGAGGCTACCAAACAAGTCGGCCTTCAGATCCACCATCAATGGAAGGAACGACCATATCTAGGTCCACATGCTTCCCAATGATAAATACCATCATTAAATCCATGAGCATAATTAATTTTAAGAGTCGGCCTCAATTGGAAACTAAAAGAAACAACTCGAGAAGAAAGGATAGCCGAGCGCCAAACAAGCATCACTGAGCGCTAGGAAAATTCACCGAGCACTAGAGAGATAACCGACCAACACTAGTAAACAAAGAAAACTGAGCAACACTGAACCAACTCGATCAAAGTAGGAACTGTACAAAATAGGAAAACACAAACATGTTTTTGGTGACATAGGATTTCCAAGGACCCGAGATACTCATGCATCAGACACCTAGGGTTATTTGAAATGATTCTCCAAATCATGAAACAAGTACAATCCAAGCTAAATCCAACCTAGATTGTGAAATCCATGAACTGTCTTCAATCGGTCTTCCACTTTACCAGATACTCCATATATTGTTTTCCTCTTGTACTTCTGCCAATTCTTTGCTCCAAAATCTGCTCAACTTCTTCTATAATTGGTTTCTTAGGATAATCATTCAGTACTATCATTTCTTCATCTAACTCATGGTACTCATACAAATAAGAAATGTTGAAAATAGGTGATGTATCCATTTCATCAGGTAACTCAATCTCATAAGAATTTATATTGTCAAATATCTTCAAAATCTTGCAAGGTCCAAACCTCTTCATTTTCAACTTCCCATATGTTCCAATAGGAAATCTGCCTTTCTTCAAATGAACCATTACTTCATGACCGACTACAAAAGTCTTATGTCTTCTTGATCTATCAGCTTTGTCTTTGTATTTTTTATTACTTTTCTCCAACTTATGTTTCAAATCTTCATGCAATGTCTTCATGTACTCAACAAACTTTACTCCTTCAGCACTTCTCTTTCTTTCATCGACAATGTCTCTCAAATCTGATATACCTCTCGGTTGTATGCCATTTACAATCTCAAAAGGTATTTTTCTAGTAATTCTATTCACTGAATTATTGTATGCAAACGTTGCTTGTGCCATCATAGAATTCCAGTTACTCGATGTGTCTCCAACTAAAAATCTCAAAAGATTTCCCAAACTTCTGTCTGTACATCGGTCTGTGGGTGAATTGTAGACCTATATTTCAACTCAGTTCCAAAATTTCTCCAAAGGGTCTTCCAAAAGTATCAACAAATTTACTATCTCAATCAGAGATAATACTCCTCGGTAATCCATGCAATCTGACAATTTCGTTAAAGAAAATATCTTCTATATATACTACATCTGATGTCTTTCTACAAGGTATAAAATATGCCATTTTAGAAAATCTATCCACAACAAAAAAATATAGAATTATTACCTCTTACTTTCTTCGGTAAACCAAGAACAAAATCCATACTGATATCAATCCAAGGTTTCTTAGGAATAGAAATCGGTGTATAAAATCGAGTATTTATGACTTACTCCTTTTGAAACTTGACAAATTCTACAAATTTTCAAAAATTTCTAAACATCTTTAGACAACTGTGGCCAAAAGTATTTCTCCTTAAGAAAATTCAATGTCTTATCACCACCAAAATGTCCAGCCAAACTACTACTATGTCTGTCTTTTATCAAATTAGTTTTCAATGGTCCTCTTGGTATACACAAATGAATACCTTTAAAGAACATACCTTCTTGAATAAAATATTCTTCCCATTTAGTACTCAGTTGATCTTGAATAGGTGCTCTGCACTTTCTCCATGGCTCAAAAAAATTAGGATCAAATTCATAAGAATCTCTCATGTCATCAAATCCAAGAACTTCAATTTTCATCTTGGTCATCAAAGATCTCCTTCTACTCAATGTATCATCAACTTGGTTAGTAACTCCACTCTTATGCTTTCTCACAAATGTATAACTCTACAAATACTCAACCCATTTCATATGTCTCTAATTCAACTTATTCTCACTACTCAAATATTGTAAAGCTTTATGATCAGTATACAATAAAAATTGACTCAGTATCAAATAATGTCTCCATTTATTCAGGGCTTGAACAATAGCATATAATTCTTGATCATACATAGAATATTTCCTTTTTGCATCATTCAAGTTTTCACTAAAGAAAGCAACAGGTTTATCTTCTTGACTTAATACAACTCCTATTGCACTTCCACTTGCATCGCATTCCACTTGAAATACCTTATTGAAATTAGGCAATGCCAAAATAGGAAATTCAACAACCTTCTACTTCAAAGTTTCAAAACTTTTATCAACTTCATGTGTCCACTTGAATTCTCTTTTATCTCCTCTCATAGTCTTAGTCATAGCATTACAAATTGAATTGAAATGCCTAATGAACTTTCGGTAAAAATTTGCCAAACCATGAAATGATCTTACCTCACTAGCATTCTCAGGTGTAGGTCAATTCAAAATAGCTTCAACCTTTTTAGGATCCATCTTCAAACCATCAGCTAAAATCACAAATCCAAAATACATAATCTTATCTTTCATGAATGAACACTTTTTCAGATTTATCAACAACTTTTCTTCTTTCAACCTCTGCAATATTTCTTTAACATGCAACAAATGTTCTTCTCTATTCTTACTGAATATTAGAATATCATCAAGGTATACAATCACAAATTTATCTAATAATTTCTTCAAAACTTCATTCATCAGCCTCATAAAAGTACTTGGTGTATTAGTAAAACCAAAAGGCATAACCAACCACTCATAAAAACCTTCTTTTGTCTTAAAAGAAGTCTTCCATTCATCACCTTCTCTGATTTTGATATGATGATACCCACTTTTCAAATCAATTTTTGTAAAATACTTTGTTACAGTCAAAATGTCCATTATGTCATCCATTCTTGGTATAGGAAACCTATATTTCACTTTTATCTTGTTAATTTCTCTGGAATCAGTACACATTCGCCATTATCCATTCTTTTTAGGTGCCAATATAACAGGTACTGCACAAGGACTCAAACTTTCTCAGATCAAACCTTTTTGCAATAATTCTTGAATCTGTCAGTTCAATTCCTAATTCTTGGTAGGTGTCAACCGATGTGGTGCCTTATTTGGTAAACTAGCTCCAAGGATTAGATCCATGCAATGATCAATGCTTCTCTTCGGTGGAAAACCATAAGGTACATTATCAAAAATGATTTCACTATACTCGGTGACTAACTTATCAATCTCCTCAGGGACACTATCTTCTATTTTCTTACTCAATTTGTTAGGAATCACAACAAAACATACATCATTCTTCTTCAAATCCTTAACAAATTTTCTTCGTTCCATCAAGCAAACTTTCATAGATGTAAAAACATTACTAACAGGTTCATCAATCAAAGGTAACAAGATTTTTCTTCTTCCATCAGTCCAAATAGTATATTTATGCAATCTCCCATCATATATAGCATGTCTATCATATTTCAAGGTCTACCCAACAAAATATGACAACAATCCATAGGCATGATATCACATAACGCCTTATCATAGTACTTTCCAATTTTCAAATTCACATCACATTGTTCACTTACCAAGAGTTTATGCTCATCTTTGATCCATGAAACTTGATAGGGGTTTGGATGTTCCAACCTTTTCAACTGCAACTTTGTAACCATTTCCTCAGATGCCAGATTCTCTGAGCTACGACTATCAATGATTACCTTCCAAAATTCATCAGAAACTCTACATCTAGTCTTGAACAAACTTTTCCTTACCAGATCTTCCTTATTACTTTCAATCCAAAGTGCTCTCCTTACCATTAAGTTATTTTCCTTCTTAGGTTCATTCGGTGACTCTTCTTGCACCAAAGCATTTCTACTGCTACCGACCTTCTTACTTGCATGTGTACACTCAAATGATCTATGTCCTTCTTCTCCATAATTGTAACAAGTTCCTCAAAAACCACCTTGGTAGATCTATTATTTTCACTATAAGATCTACCTCTTCCTCTAGGGAATCTACCACCTCTACCTCTTTATCTTTTCACATGTCTCTTGTTCAATTTCTCCTCGGCTTTGAATGCAAATTGATAAGCCTTTTCAATGTTCTCCAATTTGACCAAACTGATTTATTCTTGGATAGAAACTCTTAATCCATTCATGTACCTAGCAATTCTTTCCACATCATCTTCATCATGTCCAGATCTAATATCTAATCTATAGAATTCCTTAGTATATTCTTTTACTGAGATATCTTTCTGCCTCAAACTTTGCATTTGCCTAACTAGGTTAATCTAATAATAACAAGGTAAAAAATTTCCTTTCAATTTATTCACCATTTTATTCCATGCCTTAATTTTGTCTTTTCCTTTCCTCTTTCTATCCAACTGTAGATGTTACCACCACAAGGATGCATGAATTTTCAACTTTGTGCTTGCAATTTTCACCTTCTTTTCCTCAGGTACATTTTCATATTCAAAGTAATTTTCCATCTCGGTGATCCAGTCTACCAATTCATCATAATCCAATTTTCCACTATACTCAGGAGGATTAAAGTGTGGTGTAGACTTCAGATTTGTCAAAGATTTCAACAATATTTCCTCACCTTGATCCATCATCGGTGTAGGTTCTACATCACATTGTTCTTCCTCAATTTTATCATCACTAACATCTTCAAGATGTCTTCCTCTTCTCTGGATTATTTCAACAACTTCTAATCTAGCAGCAAGTTGTCTCAACATGTCTTCCAATCATGGATCTGCATCTCGCCTCCTACAAACTATCTTGAAACCCTCTGCAATTGCAGGCCATATTGCAATCTACTACCCCACAAAAAATCAACTAGGGTTTGACAAGAAGGAACCCTCAAACCTAGATTCACAAACCTAGATCTAGATCTCACCTCATTTTGGAACCGCCTGACACAAGGGTAGATGGGGAGAGGGGCCAAAGGCACAACCTAACTAGATCCACCTTGCAGAGATCACATGTAGAAGAAAAAAAACACACAAGTGTGAGAGAGAATGCAATAATATTTTCATATATTAACTTCAATTGATTCATAAATGCCAGGTTGTAAGGCCTTCCCGGTTTAGGCTAGATATTACAATCAAGTATAGAAGTTCTCCAACATGTGAGGATTTGAAATAATCTTCTCTCTCCTATCTTCTATCTCTAATGTCCTAATTGATGTCCTAAAACTACAAACAAAGATTACATTATATACAAGAGGCTACCAAGCAAGTCGGCCTTCAGATCCAACATCAATGGAAGGAACAACTAGATCTAGGGCCACATGCTTCCCAATGATAGATACCATCATTCAATCCATGACCATAATTAATTGCAAGAGTCAGCCTCAACAAGAAACTAAAACAAACAACTCAGTAAGCAAGGATAATCGAGCGCTAAACACACATCACTGAGCACCAGGGAAATTCACTGAGTGCCAGAGAGATAACTGACCAACACTGGTAAACAAAGTAAACTGAGCAACACCAAACCAACTCGATCAAAGAAGGAACCGAACAACACAAGAAAACACAAACATGTTTTTGGTGACACATGATTGCCAAGGACCTGAGATGCCACTGCATCATGAACTCAATTCATATTAGGAGGCTTCTGAAGAAGAATGTGAAGAGAAACAAAGAGATGTTATGGGAGAGGATATAGAAGCTCTTCACAAGAATCTAACATGGGAACTTGTTCCATTACACAAAGGAAGAAAATCTATTGGGAACAAGCGGGTCTTCAAGCTAAAAAGGTATTCAAGAAGATTTATTTTTTGACCTACTAGAAATAGAAGGTTTTTATGAGTTGAATTACTATAAATAGTAAGTCATTTTGGTGACTTAACAAAAATAGTAATTTTACAAGTTTTTTACATGTAGTTGTATGATTCATACTTATTGGATTTAGTAAGTGGTTCATAATTAGGACTCTGCAACTTGGTTGTCATATGAAAGATATTTAGCTGTAGTTTTTTTCTTGGTATACTTTTACCAAGGTTTTTCCAAGTAAATAATGTGTTAGATTCATTTACACTTTTTGTAAATTTTTGCACTTGTAATTTTCATAACAATTGGTATTAGAGTGAGGTTATTTGTGTAGGAGTTGTTTGATTCTAGAGGTGAGAAATGACAGGATGTTTCGTTACGAGATTTGAGGTGAAATTTTTTTATGGTTCAATTTTTTCTCTTCCAAACCTTCACATTCAAGCTTTGCTGGTGAAGGATGGATGTGATAGATCTCTTAAGGAGGTAGCATCAAACCCTATAAATATGAGCACATAAGATTGGAATTTTATGGATAGCACATTTAGTGCAACAATTTAGTTATCTCTAGTAGATTTAGTTATGTTCAATATTGTAGAGGAGATAATATCTCATAGTTTATGGAATAATCTTGCAAATATGTATGAGACAAAGTCATTGGAAAAAAATTTAGGTTATGTAGGCATCTGTATAATTTGATGATGCATGGAAATTCATCTATCACAAACAATATAAATGATTTAAACACACTAACAAGAAAGTTGTATTTAGTGGGAGTTAAAATTAATGTAGAAGACAAGGAAAAAATACTTTTCTTGTTGCCTTATAGTTTGGATCAACTAGTTATAGCTCTTAGTAATTCTGCACCGAGTGGGAAGCTAGTCTTTGAAGATGTGCTATCTACTTTAATCTCTAAAGATTCAAGGTGAAATACATCTCAAGGATCCTCCTCAAATTAAGTCCTTGTTACTAGAGACAAAAAGTAGGAAAGAACCAATACAGTGCGTGGAAAAACTAGGTTCAAATCCAAGGGACCAAAAAAGGTAAAATCTTTTAAATGTGGCTAAAATGGATATGTCAAAAAAGATTGCAGGTCGCCAAAAGAAACCAAGGAGAATCCTATTACACTAGCATCTGAATAAAATACTATAGAAGTTAAAACACCATTTAAACATGAAGAGATATTAACTACTAATTTATGAATTCCTTTACTTCATATTTGGATTCTTGATTGTGGTGCCTCCTTTCATATGAATCCTCATAAGACTAGTTTTCTACTTATTGGGATTTTGATGGAGGTATTTTTTACATGTTAAATAATAACCTAGGTGAAGTCATTGGTCAAGGAGAGGTAAGAGATAATATGTTTGATGGAGTAGTAAGAAATATTCAACATGTTAGACATGTAGCTAGTTTAAAGAATTTTGTTTTTATTTGGAATACTTGATGAAAAAGGATTTTTATTTAGTGGTGAAAATAGTTGTCTGAAGGTAATAAAGGGAGTCTTGGTTGTGATAAAGGAAGAAAAAGTTGGCAATCTCTATAGGTTGGTTGGACAAACTAACAATGGAGAGGCTATTGTAGTATTTGATGCAAAGATGAACTTGGTAACAAATTAGCATCAAAGGCTAGGCCATATGAGTGAACGAGGTATCAAGGTACTATTAGATATAAATCTTCTCACAAGTGATAAATCTAAATTTTTAACTTTTTGTGAATATTTCTTGTTTGAAAAAAAGAATAGACTAATTTTTTCTATAAGTACTACCAGAAGAAAACATGTACTATATTTAATTCATTAAGATACTTGGGAAGATCTTGTTACATCTATTGGAGTTTCATCATATTTTGGTTTCATCTATAGATGACTATTCCCATAAGGTGTAGATTTATCAGCTCAAGAAGAAATTTGAAGTGTTATCTTGTTTCAATAGGTTTATGGCTTTGGTAGAGATTCAAAAGGGTAAGACAACAAAATGTCTAAGAACAAATAGTGGAGGTAAGTTTTTTTACTAGAATTTAAATAATTTTATAGTGAACATGGAATTGCAAGGCAGTTGGCAGTTGTCAGTACACCATAAAAAAATGGTGTTGCCGAAAGCACGAACCGTACAATTATGGAGCGAACAAGATGTATGTTGAGCACTGTTGGTTTGGAGTAGAAGTTCTAGGCTGATGCTGTAAACACAACTTGTTTCTTGATAAATACATCGCCCACTACTTCTCTTAATAATAAATTCCTCAAAAAGGTAAACCAATGGATTACTCATTTCACTATGCTTTTGGTTTTTATGCTTATGTACATATTCCTAAAGAGAGTAGAAATAAATTAGACAAGAATTCCACAATTTAATGTATTTTTCTTGGTTATGTAGAAGGTACAAAGGGGTATAGGTTGTGGGATACTACTCCCTACAAGATTATAATTATCCAAGATGTGTTCTCGAATGAAAAGGCAATAAAAAGAGGTGATGAACAAGGTATTGAAGTTATTATAGTAGAGGAGGAAAAACATGATGATAATCTTGATGTACAAGATGAATAAAATTAGAAGAAGATCATCAAGATGAAAAATAACTAGATGAGCCATAGGGTGAAATATCACCCCTAGTAAGAAGGTCCACTAGAGCCTCCAAAGCACTTGAAAGGTACTCTCCTACTTGTAATTCAGCTTATGCTTTACGAATTGATGTTGATGAACCCAATTCATATTAGGAGGCTTGTGAAGTATAATGTGTAGATAAATAGATAGCTTCTATAGAAGAGGAGATGTAATCTCTTCATAATAATTTGACATGGGAGCTTGTTCCATTACCCAAAGGAAGAAAAGCTATTTAGAACAAGTGGGTCTTCAAGTTGAAAAGGGATTTAAGAAGATTTTTTTTTGGACTTACTATAAATATAAGGTTTTTATGAATCAACTTACTATAAATAGAAGGTTTTTATGAGTCACCATAATATAAATAGTAAGTCATTTTGGTGACTTAACAAAAGTAGAAATTTTGAGAAGTGTTGTACATGTAGTTGTATGAGTCAAACTTACTGAATTTAGTAAGTGGTCTATAATTAGGACTCTACAACTTAGTTGTTATATGAAACTCAAAGTCATGTTTGGAGATACAATTTAAACATTATTATATTTGTGAATATTCATGAGAAATAATATTGAAAGATATTGTCCCGTGGAATTAAATTCAACTGGCTATGGCTCTTAGTAATTTTTAACTGAGTGGGAAGCTGTTCTTTTAAGATGTTCTAAATTCTTTAATCTCTAAAGATTCAAGGTGAAATATATCTCAAGGATCCTCTTCAAATGAAGCCCTTGTTGCTAGAGGAAGAACTTAGAAAGGAACCAATATAGAGCATGGACAAACCAAGTCCAAATCTAAGGGATGAGAAAACATAAAGTATTGGAACTGTGGAAAAAATGGACATGTCAAAAAGGATTGTAGGTTATGAAAAGAAACCAAGGAGAATCCTATAACACCAACATCTGAAGAAAATACCACATAAGTTCAAATACCATTAGAATACAAAGTAGAAGTTCTTTACTTCATGTTTGGATTCTTTATTTTGGCACCTCCCTTCATATGAATCCTCATAGAGTCTAGTTTTCTACTTATCGGGCTTGTGATGGAGGTATGGTTTACATGGAAAATAACAACACATATGAATCCATTGGTGAAGGAGAGGTCAAAATTAATATATTTGATGGAGTAGTTAGAACTACTTATCATGTTAGATATGTACCTATTTTAAAGAAAAATATTATTTCACTTGGAGTGTTTGATTAACAATAATTTTGATTTAGTGGTGAAAATAGTCGTTTGACAGAAACAAAGGGAGTCTTGGTTATGATAATGTAAGAAAAAGTTGAAAAACTCTATAGATTGGTTGGAAAAACTAACAATGGAGAGCATATTCGTAGTATTTGATGCAAAGATGGAATCATCAACAACCTAGAATCAAAGGCTAGGCCATATGAGTTAACGAGGTCTTAAGGTACTGTTAGATAGAAATCTTCTTCTAGGTGTTAAATCTAAAGATTTAACTTATTGTGAACATTGTTTATATGGAAAATAGAATAAACTAAGTTTTTCTATAAGTACTACTAGAAGAAAAGATGTACTAGATTTAATTCATTTAGATAATTGGGAAGCTCTTTTAATATCTAGTGGAGGTTCATCATATTTTATGTCATTTATAGATGACTATTTTTGTAAGGTGTGAATTTAACTTTTCAAGAAGAAATATGAAGTGTTATCTTGTTTTGTGAGGTTTAGGGCTCTGGTAGAGAATAAATAAGGTAAGAAAATAAAATTTATAAGAACAGATAATGGAGTCAAGTTTTCTTCAACAGAATTTAACCAGTTTTGTAGTGAACATGGAATTGCAAGACAATTGACAGTTGCCAGGATACCACAAAAAAAATGGCATTGTTGAGTGCATGAACCACACAATTATGGAGTGAGCTAGATGTATGTTGAGAATTGATAGTTTAGACATGAAGTTTTGGGATGAGCCTATAAACACAACTTATTTCTTGATCTATAGATCACCTACTACTCCTCTTGATAATAAAATTCTTGAAGAAATTTGGAAAGGTAAACCAATTGATTACTCATTCCTCTATGTTTTTTGTTATGATAATTATGTACATATTCCAAAAAAGAGTAGAAATAAATTGGACAAGAAGTCCAAAAAATATTATTATCTTGGTTATGTAGAAAGTAAAAAGGGGTACAGATTGGGGGATAATGCTGCCCACAAGATTACAATTACCTGAGATGTGTTCCTTAACGAAAAAGAAATAAAAAGATGTGAAGAAAAAAAAGGTGCTAGATTTATACCAGAAGAGGTGGAATAACATAATGATAACCTAGATGTTCTAGATGAAGAACAATTAGAAGAAGATCATCAAGATGAAAAATAACTAGAATGGACACAAGGTGAAATATCACCCCTTGTAAGAAGATCCAACAAAGCATCCAAATCACATGATAGGCACTCTCCTACTTGTAATTTTTCCTATTCTTTACTAACTGATGTTGGTGAACCCAATTCATATCAAGAGACTTGAGAAGAAAAATGTGCAGACAAATGGAGAGATTCTACGGAAGAGGAGATGGAAGCTCTTCATTAGAATCTTACATGGGAGCTTGTTCCATTACCCAAAGGAAGAAAAGATATTGGGAAAAAGTGGGTCTTCAAGCTAATAAGGGATTCAAGAAGAAATTTTATTCGGACTTTCTATAAATAGAAGGTTGTTATGAATCAACTTACTATAAATAGAAGGATTTTATAATTCAACTTACTATAAATAGTAATTCATTATGTTGACTTAACAAAAATAGTAATTTTGACAAGTGTTGTACATGTAGTTGTATGAGTCATACTTACTGAATTTAGTAAGTGGTATGTAATTAGGACTCTACATCTTAGTTATGTATATGCAACTCAAAGTCATATTTGGAGATACGATTTGAACATTATTGTAACTATGAAAATTATTGAGAAATAACATCGAAAGATATTTTCTCATGGTTTTTTTTCTTGGTATACTTTTACCGAGTTTTTTCCACATAAATACTCTCTTATGTGTATTTTGCCTTCTTTGTAAATTCCTACACTTGTGATTTTTATAACAATAGGTATCAAAGAAAGGTTATTTGTGTAGGAGTTTTTTTATTCTAGAGGTGAGCAATGGTAGGAGTTTTGTTACCATATTTGACGTTCAAAAGTTGTATGGTTCAAATTTTTCTCTTTGGAAGATGAATATTCAAGCTTTACTGACGAAGGATGGATGCGATAGAGCTCTTAATGTGGCAGTATCAATACTTGCAAATGAGAACATCAGATTGGAATTTTATGGATATTATAACTACAAAAATAATTTAGTTTTTCTATAGAAGATTCAGTTATGTTCAATGTTGCAGAGGGAAAAACTTCTCATGATTTATGGAATAAGCTTGCAAAGTTGTATGAGACATAGTCATTGGAAAACATAATTTTGTTATGTAGGTAGTTGTATAATTTGAGAATGTGTGATAATTCATCTTTCAAATACCATCTGAATGATTTTAACACATTGACAAGAAAGTTGGATTTAGTGGAAGTTAAAATTGATTAAACAGATAAGGCACCAATTTTAGTTTGCTCCTTTCTTAATAGTTGGGATTAGCTAGTTGTGGCTCTTAGTAATTCTACACCGATTGGGAAGATGATATTTGAAGATGTGGTAGGTTCTTTTATCTCTAGAGATTCAAGGTGAAAGAAATCTCAAGGGTCCTCTTCAAATGAATCCCTAGTTGCTAGAGGTAGAACTCAGGAAAGAACCAATACTGAGTGTGGAGAAACCAGGTCCAAATCCAAGGGATGGAAAAAGGTAAAGTGTTGGAACTGTGAAAAAAATGGACATGTCAAAAAGGATTGCAAGTTTCCAAAAGAAATCAAGGAGAATCCTAGTACATGAACATCTGAAGAAAATACAACAAAAGTTCAAATACCATTATAAGATGGAGATGTATTAACTACTAATTTGAGAAGTTATTTACTTAATGTTTGGATTCTTGATTATGGTTCCTCCTTTCATATGAATCCTCACACAAACTAGTTTTCTAATTACCGAAGGCATAATTTTTTCAGACTTACTATAAATAGAAGGTTGTTATGAGTTGAATCAGTATTAATAGTAAGTCATTTTGGCGACTTAACAAAAATAGTAATTTTGACAAATTTTGTACATGTTGTATAAGTCATACTTACTAAATTTAGTAAGTGATCTATAATTAGGACTTTACATCTTTCTTGTTATATGTATTTCAAAGTCCTATTTGTAGATACGATTTGAACATTGTTTTAACTGTGAAAATTATTGAGAAATAATATTGAAAGATATTGGCTTGAATTTTTTTTGTTGGTGTAATTTTACTATGTTTTTTGTAAATATTGTGTTATGTTTATTTTCTCTTCTTTGTAAATTTGTGTACTTGTAATTTTCATAACACAAATAATTGATTGCACCAAGGGAAGGGAATTTTTATGGACTACAAAAGATGAGGAAAGTTTCAAGTATCTCAAGAAGAAGGATACAAAAGATCCCATACTTGCATTGCCCAATTTTTATAAGTTATTTGAGGTGGAATGTGATGCCTTTCATGTATGCATTGGAATTGTACTGAGTCAAGAAGGTAAAATCATATCATTTTTTAGTGAAAAGTGGAATGATGTGAGGAAAAATTATTCAACTTATGGTGTAGAATTCTATATAATTCTACAAACTTTGAGACATTGGAGGCATTATCTAGTTCCCAAGGAATTTGTCACTTACATATCATATTACAAATTAAAGTTTCTAAATACACAAAACAAGTTGATTAGTAGAAATGTAAAATGGGTGTCCTTCCTGCAAGGATACACCCTTTTTATGAAATACAAGTCAGGGAAATAAAATTAAGTTGCAGATGCCTTGAGTAGGCATATTATCCTTTTGACCACCATGGAAATGAGGTAGTTGGCTTTGATGAAATCAAGGATTTATATTAATTTGATAATGATTTTTGGGAGGTTGTGGAGTAGTTAATGAATCTATTTTCCAGATACATGGATCATGTTCAAGGTGAGTATTTTATGAAAGATTAATATGTCATGTCCCTTAAGATAAAATTTTAATAATAATTAGATAATAAAATATTATTAAATAAATAATGATAGTAAAATCATATATTAATATTAATATTAAAATATAAAATAAGAAATAATAAAATATTATTATTAAAATATAAATAATTATATATATAATATATTATCAAAAAATAAGATTTAAAGTAATTAAATAATAATAAAATTACAATGAATGAATAAATAAATAAAATTTACTACAAGGGAGAATATTGTAGAAAGTAAGTTGCCTTTCTAAATAGGATTTAATAATAAATGATAATAAACATAAAATAAATAAGAAAATAAATAGTATAATATATTTTATTATAAATTAACTAAATCTAATGAAAAGTCAAGAGATATGTAATAAAGAGATGTGACTCCTTCAAATTAAGATATAAAAGAGAGGAGAGTTCATTTGAAAGAGAAGAAAATAAGATGAGAGAATATGAGTTAAAGAAGGATTAATGAAATAAGAAAGGAAACAAAAGGAAAAGAGAGAGTTACACAGGGTAATAAAGAAATAAAACGCTGTCAGTGAAAAATATATGGTATTTATTACTTCAGTATATCATTTCATATTAATTCTTTATTAATTATTATATATATATATAATACTTTGTTCTTATATATAGACATTAATATATATATATATATATATATATATATATATATATATATATATATATATATATATATATATATATATATATATATATATATATATATATATATATATATATATATATATATATATATATATATATAATGTAAATTCTTAATCAGTGCATTCTAAAGTAATTTTGGATTTCTGATGTAGGAGCATCCTGGGTGTAAGAGCAATCTTGCATCACCCAAAAATATTTCTACTTTATTTTCAATAAGGGCTATTTTATACACAACTTCTATTAATGGAAAGTTACTATTTTTAGTAAGTTGGTCATACGAGATCAGAATGTTCTGATTTCACACGTGGAGGTTCATCTTAGTCATATCAACCTACCAATTGAATTTCATTGCCATATCATTTGTATTGGTGAAGTTATTGAGGTTTTTGGACACATAATCTTTGAGCTCAATTTTGAAGGCCTTAGAGGCTCCAGATCATGATCGACCCCCAGTTGACTAGAGCTTGCACAAGTCAAGCACTATAGATCAGGTCCTTCCATTTTTGAAAAGTGGTTATAATAGAAAAATGGAGCTACGGTTAAAAACTTATGGCCTTTGAAAGTTGGGCTACCTAAAAACATATTTTATAATTATTTTGAGCCAACCCTAATGTAATAATTATGAAAAATAAAATAATTCTATGGGTAGTCGGCCTTAAGGGCTGAATTTCTGGAACCTTCTCGGGTGGTGAAAATTTGCCTATATAAGGAAGGCTCGTAGTGTTGTCTAGGGCAGTTCGGAGTAGTAGTTTAGGGTAATGATTTGAGGCTTTGTCCTACAGAATATTGTGATGAAAATGACCATGTGGCTTTGCATATTGTAATTCTGAAATTTGTAATTCCACACTTGTGGAGATAATAAGAAATTCATTTTCTATTCTTGCAAATTGTTGTTGTTTCTCTGTTTCTGTTATGTGTTTGTGGTATTAAGGGGAGCACCTTTCATAAAGTGGTATCAAAGTAGGAATTTGAGAGAGTGTGTAGATAGATTGCTGACTGTGAGACAATTTGCACTAGGACCATTGTTTAGGGTTTCAGAGAGCAGCGTGAAAATGCCTCCATGAAGGGAACGTGGCGGAAGAGTTGTTGGTGTGCCACCTGAGGTTAGAGCCCTCCAGAGACAAGTGTGAGCATTGCAAGAAGAAATTCGTAGAGGAATGAATCTTACAGTCAGAGATGAAAGAAAGGATGAAGCTAAAGAAGAAGGAAATTTTGATCAGGAAGTAGAAGGTGAAATTCTAAACCAAGAGGAAGAAAGGCTTTTTCGGGCCATTTCCAAGATTGGGAAAAGACCTAAGATTGAAGTTCCTATATTTTTAGGAAATCTTAACCCAGAGGAGTTGATTGACTGGATCAATGAATTAGAAGAATATTTTGAGTATGAAGATATCGAGGATCTTAATAGGATCAAGTTTGTGTTGGCCAAACTGAAGGGTCATGCGAAGATTTGGTGGCAAGAGATTCAATTGGGGTGAAATAGAAGAGGAAAGGAGAAAATCACAAGATGTGATCAGATGGTAGACAAATTGAAGTGACCATTCACTCATGTTGATTATGAGCTTGATCTACTGAAGAAAATGCAAGGTTTGAAGCAAGAAGGAAGATCATTTTAGGAGTATACGAAGGAGTTCTATCGAATCCTCATCAAAATGGGCCATGTGGAAGATGATAAGGAGAAAGTTTCCCGTTACCTTAATGGGTTGAGGCAAAGTATTTAGGAGGAGTTGAATTTGATCTGAATGAACAACATTGAAGAGGCATACCAATTTTCCCTAAAAGTGGAGGAAAAACTGAACAAAAAGTTTGAAAGTAGACAAAGTGGAAGAGGTCATGGTGGAAGATCTTATGGAGGCCACAATGAAGATCAAGAAAAGAAGGATAAGGCCAATAGTAGTCAGAATCAAAGAGGAAATAATTTCAATTTTTTCCATGATCAAAATAATAGAGATCATAGAATAAGCAGAAGAGGACAAGAATCAGGAAGAGGAGGCTTCCATGGAACATATTTTCACTATGGAGAAGTTCATAGGGAATTTGAATGTCTTCAATGCCAATGAAGGACAGATAGGAGAACTGAAGGCTAGGCTAGAGTTGCACATGTGGATGAAGATTCCAAATCATCACATTTTGAAGATGGTGAAAGAGGAGAAATAATAATTAGTAGAAGAGTCCTACTAAGTGGTGAGAATGAACCTGAGAAAAGGAGGATCTTGTTTTGTACTAGATGCAAGTGTGAGGATAAATGTTGTGATGTAATTATCTATAGTGGAAGCACTGAAAATTTGGTTTCAGAAGAGATGGTCACAAAGTTAAAGCTCAAGAGGCAAAAAAACCCACATCCATATCGAATTGCCTGGGTACAGGATGACCACAAGGTCATGGTCAATGAACACTTCCTAGTAAAGCTCAAGATTGGAGGATACCATGATGAGGTACTATGTGATATCATACCTATGGATGCATGTCATATATTTTTGGGTAGACTGTGGTAGTTTGACAGATGTTTTGTACATGATGGTCATGCGAATACCTATTCCTTGACAAAGGATAGAGTGAAACATAAGCTAAAGCCATTGAAGGATACAAAAGAAAAAGGTATGTGGTAATGCAAGAATAATTTTTGTTGATGGAAGAAAATTCCTAGAGGGTATGAGGCATGAGCATATATTTTTTGCTCTAATTTTGAAAGCTGGTAAGGAGGAAGTAGAAGATGTACCTGTAGAAGTTACATATTTGTTGAAAGATTTTTAGGATATTGTATCCGATAATGTTCCTAATGGATTACCACCAGTAAGGAAGATCAGTCATCAGATGGGCTAGATTGTGGGATTTTTCTAAATAAGGTAGCACACAAAATGACACTAGCAGAGAATGAAGAGTTGAATAGACAAGTACATGAGTTATTAAAGAAGGGTTTGATTTGAGAGAGCATGATTCCATGTGTTGTACTAATAGTACTAGCACCAAAGAAGAATGGAGAATGAAGGATGTGTACAGATTCTAGGGCTATAAACAAGATCACAATCAAGTATAGGTTTCCATTACCCTGGATGGATGATATTATGGACTGTTTGAGTGGAGTTGTGTATTTCTCAAAGATATATCTGAAGAGTGGATATCATTAGATTTAGATCAGAGAAGGAGATGAATGGAAGACTTCCTTCAAGATAAAAGAAAGACTATATGATTGGTTATGCATGCATTTTGGGATAACCAATGCACCAAGAACTTTTATGTGGGTAATGAATGAGGTTCTAAAAGAATTTATGGGTTAGTTTGTCATTGTTTACCTAGATGATATTTTGATATTTAGTAAGACATTGGAGGAGCATATAATGTATATTCGTAGGGTGTTTGATAAGGTAAGAGAAGTGAAATTGTTGATTAATTTGAAGAAGTGCAGTTCTGTGAAGAAGGAGTTAGTGTATCTAGGATTTGTAGTTTCAGTAGAAGGTCTAAAAAATGACCCAAAGAAAGTGAAGGCTATCCTTAAATGACCTATGCCAAGGAGTGCTACTGAGGTAAGATCTTTTCATGGTTTGGATAGCTTTTACAGAAAGTTTATCAGGAGTTTTAGTAGTATTTGTGGACCCTTGACTGAAACAATTAGAGGAGATATGAAAGAGTTTAAGTGGACTATATGGGAAAATAAGAGTTTTAAACTATTGAAAGAAAAAGTTATAGAACAACCTGTTTTAGCACTTCAAAATTTTAATAAGGTGTTTCAAGTAGACTGTGATGCTAGTGGTACTGCAATAGGAGCTGTTTTGAGCCAAGAAGGTAAACCCTATTGCTTATTTCAGTGATAAATTAAATGATGATAAGAGGAAATACTCTATTTGTGATCAAGAATTTTATGCTATAGTTCATACTAATTGGTTGGACATTCTAGTCGAGATAAAACCCTTGCTTTGGTTAGTGAGAATTATTACTCACCACAATTATAGCAAGATGTCAAGAAGTTTGTACAGAGTTGCAGAGCATATCAAATATAAAGAGCAAAGTAGAATACAGGGTTGTATCAGCCATTACCCGTACCAGAGAAGCCATGGGAGGACATTAGTATGGACTTTGTTCTTGGTTTTCCAAGGACTAAGTGGGGACATGATTCAATTTTTATGGTGGTTGACAGATTTTCAAAGATGGAACATTTCATTCCCTGCAAGAAGGCTAATGCTACTATTCATGTAGCAAAATTGTTTTTCAAAGAAGTGGCGAGACTACATGGTTTGCCAAAGAGCATAGTTTTAGATCGAGACACTAACTTTGTTGGATATTTTTGGTACACATTGTGGAAGAAGTTAAAGATAGATTTGAAGTTCAATTCGTCACATCATCCACAAATTGATGGACAAACATAGGTGGTGAATAGGAGTTTGGGGAATTTGTTGAGATGTTTGTTTGGAGATAAGCCAACAAGATGGGATTTGATTTTTCCACATGCATAATTTGCATACAGTAATTCTGTCAACTGGAGCACCATTAAATCACCATTCCAGATTGTATATGGAAGTAGTCCCAGAAATTCATCTTAGTAGAGAAAGATAGACAAAGGAGAAATAAGTAGTACTGAAGCTGAGGATTTTGCAGAACATTTGAAGAACATCCTTGAGGAAGTGAGGAAGCATAATACCAAGATGAATGTGTAGTATAAGGCTAAGGTAGATGAGAAAAGGAAGCATAAGGAATTTCAGGTTGGGGATGAAGTCATGGTTCATTTGTGGAAGGAGTGATTTCCGGTTGGTACATAAAACAAGTTGAAAATGAAGAAGTTTGGACCATGTAAGATATTGAAGAAGCATGATTTAGGAAATGCCTATGAGGTAGAATTTCTTACTGAGCTGTATATTTCACCAATATTCAACATTTCAGATTCGACAGAGTATCATGAAGGGGGTGTTGAAGATGAGATCACAGAAGCATAGTGGAGTATTCTAGCAACTACTTCATCTACCAAGGAGATTGAGGATATATTGGATAGTCGTGTTGAAAAAAGCACAAGGAACAAGACATATGAAGAATATTGGTCAAATGGAAAGGACTATGTGTTAAAATGTTGACACACTTCTATGAGTCATTATATCCAAGATTGATCAAGAATGAGGTTTCAAATGGCAACTCATAGCTCTCTATTCATGGAGTGCAAGATTTTGTAATGGAGGCCCTTAGTTTAGACCTAATTTGTGCCCATGCAACTACACCATAAAATGAGAGATTCAAAAAGGAAAAACAAGAATCCTAGTCTTTATGATCATCAAGTATGCATGCAAATGAAAATGGAAGCTATTCTAAATGATAACAATGCATAAAAAAAACTAATCTATGAAAGGAAATGCTTATGCAAGATTATTCTATGGAAGGAAATATGAATCTAATCTAATATGAAAATGCAAGATTAATCTAAATGGATTGCCATGGGGCATGAGAGAAGAAGACAAGAAAATAGAAGTTGCAATGTTCAAGCTCAAGTGCTCAAAATCTTCTCCAAAATTGCTCTCCAAACCTATAGCATAACAATATAAAATCCTAGATCCCTAAATGAGAAGGAGAGGGCTCCTTTTAAAGAGAAATGGATGGTCAACATTAAGAGGCAAAAATAAATGAGCAATAGTGGAGATTAAATCTTGGTTGATCTATGTGCTCAAGATTCTCAAGAGGCAAAATAAAAAAGGCATGGTTAAGAGGCAAAAGCCTTTTTCAAAAAGTCAAAAGATTCTATCTCTTTGGAAAGTGCACTTTTTTTTTTAATTTTTAGCAAAGTGGTTTCCATTATTTAATTAAAATATTTTTAATTTATTTAAAAGGGATTTATTCTTTTAATTAAATGTGGCTTAGGACAAAGTGATTTTATTATTTAATTAAAAGGGAGCATGTTCTCTTAATTAAATAAAACTTAAGATAAAATGATGAAACCTTAAGAAATATTGAAATATTTTAATTAATTACGATTTGATCAAGGAAATTGATTTAAATTGAAAATATTGCAAGGCATTGATTCAAAAAATTGATAAATTGGTGAATGGGGGCTCAAAGTCTAGGCGACCATTTTAGGGTGCATACATTTGCCCCTCTTTGATTGATGTGTGATCTCTATGGGAACACATGTAGTCAAAGAATGAAGTTGAAATGTGAGATTGATTTGGGATCACAAAACAACCCAGACGTGTGATTGACAGACAAGAACACATCAGGACAAAGATAAGCTGATTGAAAAAGATAAGGCCAACACCCCTGTAAATAGGTAATTGTCAAGTCTCAAGCAAGGTTTCCCCAAGTGAAGCAATTGATAGGTTTGATAAAGTTGAATCAAGGATTGAAGTTTGATAGGTACTTCCCACTCATGATCAAAATCAAAACGAGATAGAGAAGAAACAATAAATTGATAAATTTGATCAAATCAAACTAAAGATAAGGTTCTTGATGTAAGATGAAAGATATAAGGATCATAGAACCAAGGTAGATAATCAAGCATGAAAGATTATGCCCCAAGGTTGAATTAGAAGAAAAGAAAAGGGGTGAAAGTGAATGGAAGATAGAAGTTTGGAAGAGGTGGAAAGAAATGGAGAGAAGAAAGAGAATTTGCCTCAAGAAAAAGGATGCCTCAAAATCAATCAACTATTTAAGATAGCAAATTTTGATTGAGGTCATGAAAGAAGATAAGGAAATGAAGATCAAAACATGACCATAGTTGATTAAAAGTCCAAAAGAAAGATGAAGGGAAACCCTCTCAAACTCCTAATGCAGCCTAAAAATGCAAATTAACATGAAGTCTAACAATGCAAGCTACATGAAAATGCAAAGGTGTACTTGCAATAGAGCAACTATAACATAGGATTTTGTGTTCATCATTCATTAGAGAATGTTAAGGAACTTATTCTCATCATTGGGCCATTATTAACAGACATCAAAAAATCACACAGTCATCACCAGTCACAAGCGCAACTATGAAGATATGAATGTGATTTATATTGGATAGAATGTGGAAAGATTCTAACATCAGCATCAAAGACATAAAGGTCAAGATGAGTTCAATGTTAGCTTACCCAATTTAATATAGAAAAACCATTCTCGCATCAAGGCATGAGTGTCGGGAAGAGTATAAGAATGGTTGTGAAAAAGTAGTCAAGGATGATGCCTCAAATCTCCTAAGTGTTTCAAGAGGACAACAAGAGACACTCTAGAGCTTCAAGACCACACCCACAAGTAGAAAGCAAATAAAAACATGCCCCATGCCCCAAGTCCTCTAGCTATGCATCCTGAAGAGACTTATTAGATAAGGACTCTCAACAAAAATCAATAACAGTCAGCACAGAAAGAAAAGATCATGACATAGCTCAAGCATTAAGTGTTGTGTTTAAAAACTTAAGTGTGCTCACTGATACCGAGTCCCGAGGATAAGGATTGAATGCTTGCAAGTAGGTAAGATCACATGAAAAAACTGGGTAAGACCAAACTGATAAATGTTAAAAAACACTCGATGCTAGGGGTTGTGTTGAAAAACACAGTTGGGGTGGTGTTGAAAAACACCGTTTGTGAGGTGTCCTAAAGACTAACGCATCCAAGAGACCAAAGCTAATACAGTTATGCCCCCTAGACAAAGAAAAAGATGAATTCCAAACCAAGGCAACAAGGACAAGGCATGATGGAGAAAAGCTAAGTGTCGAGGATGTGTGTTGAGAAAAAAGGGTGCAAAGGCCTCAAGTAGCGCATGTTTCCAAGTTTTCACCACTTGGATTTTATTGCAATTTTTTCCTTCTTTTTTTTTTTTTCAGGACTTTTTATTATTTTTTTGTATTTTTGCTACCAAGGCACCTGTTTCTAGGTTGTCACCAAGGCACTTTTTCTATTTTTTTTTAATGTTTTTTATTTTATTTTATTTTTTTGTATTTTTAGAATATATAATTTTTTTTGGAGATACATCAAAGCGCCTATTGCTAGGTTTTCACTATGATGATCATTTTTTTAGGACATTTTCTGATTTTTAGAATTTTTGACAATATATCATTTTTAAAAAAAATTTCAGGATCAATAAGTATGTACAAAGGATGCCCCCAGACAGAATGGGCATCATGGATAGAAATTCTTCAGGTGCAAGACATTTATAAGATCGGGGAGCTTCTCTCCCTCTGCAGTAGATAATAAATAAGCACTTGTCCCAAAAGTTGTTGTAATGATGTAAGGTCCAAGCCAATTAGGTTCAAATTTTCCCTTTTGATCTCTATGTTGTTGATTCTTAGGATTTTCATGTAGGACAAGATCTCCCACTTGGAATTCTCTAGGGAGAACCTTTTTGTTGAATGCTTTGGACATACGCTTTTGATAAACTCTCATATGGTCAAATGATGCTTGACATTTCTCATCTAGAAGTTCTAACTCTTGAAGTCTCATGGCATGGTAGTCTTCATCTGTAACTAGACCTTTGAGGGAAACTCAAAGTAAAGGAATCTCAACCCCTAAAGGTAACACTGCTTCAACACCATATGTAAGGGAAAAAGGAGTAGCCCCAGTAGGAGTACGAATACTCATTCTATAAGCCCACAAAGATGAATTTATCTATAAATGCCAATCTCTACCATTCTTACAAACTGTTCTATGTAGGGCTTTAAGAATGGTTTTGTTTGATGCCTCTGCTTGACCATTTCCTTGCGGGAAGTAAATGGAGGACCAATTTTGCTTAATCTTGAATTTCTTGCAGAGTTGCTTAAGGTCCTTATTTTTGAGTTGGCCTCCATTGTTAGTGATAATCTCATAAGGAACTCCATATTGACAGATGATATGGTTCAGAATAAATAGAGAGACTTTCTTGCCCGAGGCAACAGAAAGTGGGACAGCTTCTACCCATTTAGTGAAGTAATCAGTAGCAATGATAATAAACTTGTGTCCACCTGATGAGTTGGGATGAATCTTCCCAACAAGATCAAAGGCCCAGCATTGAAATGGCCAATGAGATATAGAAGGAATGAACTCCTTGTCTGGAGCATGTATCAAGCTACCATGTTTTTGACACTTTTCACATGACTTTGCAAAAGCTACTATATCAATATGCATCATAGGCCAATAGTATCCCACCCTAAGCAACCTTCAATCCATGGAAAGACCATTGGAATGTCCCCCACAAATACCCTCTTGAATGTCAAGTAATGCTTGGTCGGATTCTTCCTTTTCTAAGAATCTAAGAAGTGTTCCATCTAGACCCCTCCTATATAAATCACCAGACATAAGGGAATGGTGAGAGGCATTTCAGGTAAGGTTTCTACATTCAGATTGGTTAAAGGTTTTAGGAATAATGCCATCACAAAGGTATGAGTAAATGGCACCATAACGGGATGACTCATGACTGACAAGGGTACATATAACATGACTTTCTTGGGAGTCATAGATAGGGTGATGTAGCTCTTCCACTAGGAATTCAAATCTGGATTCATGTTGCTCTAACTGAAGGAGTGAAGCAAGTGTAGCCATAGCATCAGTTGCTTTGTTTTCTACTCTAGGGATTTGCTGAAACATGACAAATGTGAAGTATCGTTTCAAGGAATCAACCATTTTCTTATAAGGTACTAGTTTCTCATCTTTTTTTTGATATTCATCATTGACTTGGTTGATTATCAACTATGAATCCCCATAGATGTGTAACTCTGTGATTCTCCATTCTATGGCCATCTTAAGTCCATCTATTAAAGCTTCATACTCAACAATGTTTTTTGTACATGGGAACAATAACTTGTAAGACTTAGGAATCATGTACCCATGAGGAGAAAGAAACAACACACCAGCTCCTGAACCATTTTGCATAAAAGATCCATCAAAGAACATCTTCCATGTTCTTTTAGTCATATACATGAGGTGCTCATCTAGGAAGTCAACTTGAATAGGTGCACTATCTTGTATTGGGAAATAAACCAATTGATTTGCTATGGCTTGTCATTTGATTACTTTATGTTCAATGTACTCTATGTCAAACTCTGAAAGGATCATCATCCATTTAGCAAGTCTACCTATGAGGGCAGCCTTACCTAATAAATACTTGACTGGATCTATTTTTTCTATGAGGTGTATTGTGTGCGCAAGCATGTAATGTCAAAAAATTTGGGAAGCAAACACAACTGCAAGACAAGATTTCTCAATGCTGGTGTAGTTAACTTCATATGAAACAAGAGTATGGCTAATGTAGTATATTACTCTTTCTTTCCCACGTTCATCAAGTTGAGCTAGTAATTCCCCCAAGGAAGATTCTATCATTGAAATGTATAGAATAAGTGGTTTTCCTAGGATAGGAGGCATTAAAATGGGAGGATTTACCAAGTGTTTCTTGATTTGATCTATGCTCTTTTGACAATCCTCATTCCAAACACATTTTACTCCTTTGTGTAAGTTTTTGTTGAAAATTTGAGCTCTATCTTCCAACTGTGAAATTAATCTCCTTATGGATTGAAGACATCCTTGAAGACTCCTCATTTGCCTAATGTTTATAGGAGGTGGCATATCTATGATTGCTTGGACCTTTTCAGGGTCTACCTCTATTCCTTTTGCTGAAATGATGAATCCTAGAAGTTTTCCAAAGGTGACACCAAATGCACACTTTTTAGGATTTAAACTTAGTTGAAATTGTTCCATGCGATCTAGAATGACTTCTAAATCATCTAAGTGTGGGTCTCTTTTCTTAGACTTGGCCAAGGTGTCATCCACATAATCTTCCATATTTTTATGCATCATGTCATGAAAAATGGTTGTCATAGCTCATTGATAGGTGGCTCCTGCATTCTTTAATCCAAAAGGCATAATGTTCCAATAGTATGTACCCCATGTACAAGTGAATGCAGTCTTTTCTTGATATGCAGGAGCTATCTTAATCTGATTGTATCCAGAAAAACCATCCATCAAAGAATAAATCTCATAACCCGCAGTCATGTCCACTATCATGTCTATATTAGGGAGTGGAAAATCATCCTTTGTGAATTCTATATTGACATCTCTAAAATCTGTGCAAATTCGAATGGATTTTTCATGTTTGGAAACTAGTACAATGTTTGATATCCATTCAACATAGTCAATAGCTCTTATGAATCCTGCACCAAGGAGTTTCTCTAATTCTTCTTTGACTAGAAGAGCTATGTGAGGATGCATCTTTCTCAATTTCTGTTTGACTAGTTTTACACCCGAAGCTATGGACAAGTGATGCATGATAAGATTAGTGTCCAACCCTAGCATATCTGAATAAGTCCATGCAAAATTGATCTTCTTTTTCTGTAAGAACTTAGTGTAAGATTCTTTTTCTTGTGGTGACAAGGACTAAGCCAGATGTACTATCTATGGAGCCTCATCTATACCCAAATTGACTGTTTGTGTTGGCTCAATAAGAATTGAATATCTGTCTTGAAAGTATCTAGGGAGAGGATCAAGTACCTCATCCTTAGGTGCCTCCAAGAGGTTTTCACCCTTGGATATGTCATTTATTTTTACTTTTTTTGGTTTTGACACCACCACACAGTGGTTTTCACCATCAGAACTCTTATTCTTTTGATTTTATTTTCTTTTTATTTTGTGACTAAGGTACTTGATGTCTGGCTCTATCATGCTAGTAGCCGGTTCACTGGTGGAAGAGACTACGGGTTCAATGGCATTCAAGTAATAGGTTATCTCATAGTCATTTTGGAATGTTAAGAGCTTAGGTTCTTGATAGCATTGGGACCAATCAATGAGGTTAGGATGAGAAAGAGGTAAGTCAATGACTGGTTCAAGGTTGTGAATGTGAATGATATCATCTCTAGTGACCAAAGAGTCGAAGTCCATCAAGTATCCTTCTAAGCTACCCAAATCAGGATTCATCCTAACAAGTGAAGAATCATTCACTAAGGAAACATGTGGGTTCAAATCCTCTAATCCTACATGTGACTTGTAAGCTACTTTAGGTTGAGAACTATAAGTGTGGATGACATCAACATCCATGTCAACTATGGAAGAATTAGAGAGAGTCCCATTCATACTCATGTGAATCTATTTCTAAATCCCGACTAGGATGTTTACACCATGAAGGTTTGGGATGTCTTGATGTGGATGCTCTAATGCCATTAAGGGTAACATATCTCTCCATCAAATGAACAATATTCTTCCGTTGACATTCTCTGATAGGATCTTCTATATTTGATTCATCTTGTTCTAAGTTTGCAACTGTCTCACGAGTGACTAGACTGTCTAAATCTCCCTAAAGGAGGTTAGTGAAAGGGATCCAATCTTCACACATATCTTTCTAATTTGTCAAATTAGGTATGTATTCTGGTTCATCTTCACTATCCAACTCATCAAGGATAGGAGTAGTGATCTTGTTATGATTCACAAACTCTAGGCCGACCATCATCTTAGACCTATGTCCAAAATGAGCATGATCAAGAGGTTCGGCCCTAGTGTCTAATCTATGACTAAGAGGGCCATGTCCAAGATAGCCCATCTATTTGAAAAAGTATACCCTCTTCCATAAGCCTTTAGGAGAGGGAGAGAAGTTCTCATTATGCATGTATTTTTGTTCTCTATAAATCCAGTCTTTAACAGCCACCTCTTCTTTCTCATCTTGAATAGGCACTGAGGACTCTACAAATGTGCCAAATAAAGTGTAGCTAAAGAGGAGGGTCTTATTTCTTGTGAAGGCCTGCCATAAGACCTACGTGAAGTTAGTAGTACTATGAAGGAGTTGAGTTGATACCCCCCCATGCCAAGGTCTACTGACTTGAGCTTGTCTTTACATTCTGCTAAGGTCGCATTTAAATCTTTTGCTTCTCTATGGAGGGGAACATGAGTACTTGTTGAAATTGAGTTAATAGATAATGTGTTATCCCTAGGTATACAAATCTCTACTCCATTATAGGGGAACTTAACACACTGATGATAGGTATATGGTATTGCTTGCATATCATGAATCCATGATCTACCAAGTAAGATATTGTACGCAAGGGGACCAACATCAATAATTTGAAACAAAACATCCTTCTCAACAGGGCCAATCCTAATAGGAAGGATGACCAACCCTTTAGAACTTCTTTCCACCTCATCATAGGCTTTGATAGTGATCTTCTTTCTAGTATCTATGACTTGTTTATAATAACCCAATGTCTTTAAAAGAATCAAGGAACAAATATTAAGCCCAAAACCCCATCTATCAACACGTGCCTAACATGGGTTTTTTGGATCATGAATTCAATATGAAGGGTGAGATTGTGAGGGTGGCTCAAAGCTTTATCAGCATCCTCCCAAAAGGTAAGGTAATGAGGCCTGACAATATGGTTAACCATGTTCTAGAATTGATCAATGTCTAAGTTGTTAGGGACATTCGTTGTGCGCAAAGAATCCTCAAGGAATTTCTTGTGTCTCAGGGATAACTCTAAGAGCTCAAAGATTGAAATATGGGATGGGGTTATCTATAATTGATCGACAAGATTATATCTCAACTTAGGATTAACTGTTGGTTTTGAGGTGACATTCTTGGATGTCACTTGCTTTGGTTTACTGGGTTGACTTGAACTGGGTCCTCTAATAACAATGGGACCTTGACTTCATGTGACAACATTGAGAGCTTGGGATGACATTTTAGAGTGAGGACCCCTTAGCACCACAACTAGTTCTTCATCAAAGATAGGAGGAGAGTCCATGTCTAGATCATAACCATAGGGATCTTTATTTCTCATCATGTTGACATTTTCTTCTACAACTTCAAGCATGTTGACAACATTCTCTACAGTTGTGTAAGTGTAATTAATCTTACCCTTTCCATTCTTAGTTTTAGAGGTTTCCCCCTTCTCCTACTTGGGCAAAGGTTCTTTGAAAGCCTTATGATCAGCATTGGTGTTCAATCCATCTATCTTAAGTTTTCCACTCCCAATGAGATCTTGGATGATAAGTTTAAGTTTCCAACAGTTTTCAATATCATGTCCAATGCCATTATGAAATTTGCAGAAGGCTTTCTGATCCCACCAATGTGGCTTAACATCGGGAATATAATTCTTTGTGGGATCTTGAGGATGTACAAGGTTGTTGGAAATGAGTGTTTTCAAGACATTCTCATATGAACCACCAAGTTTTGAAAACTTTCATCTCTCTTTCTTGGGCTTATCTTGATATCTTGGCTTGTGTTCTTGTTGATTAGATGCATTGAGTTTCATGGCTTGAACTGCACTAGACAAGTGAAGAACAACTTGATCTTTGGGTTGAGAAGAGTCCACAACTCCATCATTGACCACTTGTTTGTTCCTATTCCAATGTGACTTTTTCCCTTTATCCTTATTAGATTTGTTGTTATTTTGACCATTGTTGGTGTTGTTGTTTTCATGTTTGGCCAAAATTCCTTGTTCTCTCAAAACATCCTCAATCCTACATGTGGTTTCAACCATGGTGTCAAAGGAATCAAAGACCATTTTCCTAACTTCATACTACATTTCTAGAACCAAGTTGCTAACAAAGATGTCAATCTTCTCATTTTCATGAATGGTCCTAGAGTAGAGAGAGCATTGTCATCTCCACCTTTGCAAGAAAGTGACAAAGGATTCCCCTTGATTTTTCTTTAAGTTGCATAAGTCCAACATGGTGACAAATCTTGAAAGGTTGTATGCAAAGTGTTGGACAAATCTATGGACGAGCTCTTTGAAAGTCTTAACGGGGGGAGTTATGTTGGTGAACCATTCCATCACTTGAACCTTAAGAATCCTTGGGAACAATCTCATGAGGTATGAGTCATCTTGATGGAACTCAACACTCATGATATAGAATTGATGCACGTGATCATGTGAATCTCCATTACCATCATACTTATCATATTGAGGGATCTCAACCTTTCTAGTAAAGTCTTTCATGCTCACACTCTTGTCAAAAGGATTAGGACAAATTGAATCAAGTGAGAATGAACTCTTGGGTGCCAATATCTTTTCCATCATACTCTTAAGTTTTTTGATCTCTTCTTCCTCGGATGGACCTTGCTTCTTGATCTTCTTGTCCACATCAAAGTTGTAGGGGACTTTGGCACCTTTGTTAATTAAAATCTCCAGCAACTTATCTTTGTTTTTCTCCAAATATCTCTCCACATACTATTGAAACAACAGTTCTTGTTGTATCTTCATGAAATCTTGGGAGTTGAGGTCAAAACTCGAGCTACTACCCCCATATTGTGAACCATGGTGAGCATGTTGAGAAGGTTGTCTTGAGTTCCTAGGAGGTGTTTGTCTCCTATAATGCTCTTTTTGTGAAGCCCTTCTTCCTCTAGGGCTAGGAGATCATGAAGGTGTTCTTGAATATCCTCCACTTCGTGGAGTCTTAGGAGGGGTGAGTGGGGGAGAGTTGTTTCCACCACCGACACACATGTTGTTGTATTGATCATTAAGTTGTTGAGCCAAGAATCTATCTTTCTCTTCTTGTGCGGCTCTCCTTTCTATTTCCAATAAGGCTTGTCTTTCCGACTCTAGGAGTCTAAATTTCTCTTCCTTTGTAGCTTTTTCATCTAGGAAGGCTTTCTTTTCATGCTCAATTCTCTTGAGTCTTTCACTTGTGTATCTTGAATTTTTTTGGAGTAGTGAACTTGGTCTTGAATGTTTAAACAAGTCATTGGTATGTGATGCATTCACATGAGTATCATAAGCTTCATCATCTTGAATGTCATGTTGTGAATGTCCTTCTTGATAGGATTTCTTCATTTCCCTTTCATCTCTTTAGTGTGCATCCAAATATCTAGTTGAGATAAGGGGTGAGACTAGTCAGTTTTCATGAGAGGAACTGCCAAATTGAATGGTATCTCTATGCCTTTCGAATATGTTATCAAGGCTTTTATCCATTTCTTCCCTCTCTTGTCGAGTAATTGTGTAACTCATATCCATATCTAAATGAGAATGCTAAGGGTGTACTCAACTCACTAAGATTACTCTTGGGATCAAACCAAACTTCTGAGTTGTTCCTATGGGATTGATCAAAGATGGGATCTTTTCCCTTACATTTTTGGTGAGTTTGAACTAAGGGTAATTGGTCAAAGACTACTTGAGGTAGTTTTCCTTGATTTACTTGATAACTTGTCATAACCAACATGAAATAAAAGGTACTAGGTGATAAGATGACCCTAAGAAATGCTAGTATCAAACTAGGATAGTAAAAGCACTCAATTGTCCAAAAGAGAGATGATAAGATAGAATTTTTGCAAGAGGCATAAACCAACACTGCCACAGAGGTACCCAATGAATGGGTGAGTACCCTAAAACATATGGATCAGGAGGCTGATTTACCCAAGTTATATTGATTGATTTCGAATTTGTATGGAAGTGAATGGACAAGAGATTACTAAAACTCTCCATGCGTGTTATCAAAGGATCCAAAGGTTGATCTTCTCAACAAGGATGGTTCCTAACTTATCAACTTCAAGAAAGGTCACTTGTGAAATCAAAGATTACTAATTCAAGAGGTCAAGACACATGAACCCAAGGTGAAAATAGGCTTCTAATAGTGGGGTAAGTGACCCGATCGGACCTGGATCGACCAAGGAGGACTAGGAATGGCAGGATAGAAAATCAAACAAGATGTAAAAAGTTGGTGTTTGGACTTGGGAACTCGGTTTTTGTTCATTTTAAATGACCAACTAGATGCATCAACATATTATTATCATTAATCAAGCACACAAGATAGCAATCAGGGAGTTCAAGCAAACAATTATCTTCAAACAATGAGAAAAAGACAAAGCAACCTTGTGCATGAGCAAGAATAGTGACATAGTATTTTACTCCCTAAAGATTCTATTTGTGTATGTTCTCAAAATGTTTTGCAGTCACATGCATAGTCCTAGCAAATAAAAATTTGGTTGCACTATGGTTCTTAGTAATCGTCAACTCTACAACTTTTACAATCTCAAGAGGGTGAACTCCAATCCAGACGCACCGGGGTTTTGACACATTCCAAGAATTTAATCAATCAAAGATGTTGAGGAGATCTGATAGACCAACAAGAAACCACACTTGTGGAAATTTCTTCCACAAGGACATTTATATAGCAGTTGTTGCTACCATGGTGAAAATGACTATTACCACTTGAGGTTCCACCCACGTGGTTTACCCAATAAAGGGAGGGTCCACTATGGTTAACCCTCTCTAACAAGGTGACTCACAAAAAGGACCACATGGGGACTTGGTTTAGATTCAAGGATCTGAGTTTCTGATACTACCCAAAAAGGGAGTAGAGCATAATCCTCTAGCCTCTTTATTTCACCCAAACATAGCAAGAAAATTCATTGACACACTAAAATTGAAACCACCTCACCAAGGTTTGTGATGTCAACAAAAATGTCTACCGAGCTCTCTAAGTGGGTCCAAGAGAGAACGTGTCGATCAATGTTGAGGACTAAACTAAGTAAGACCGTGAGATAGTAACAATATCCTTTCTACCTACAAGGGGATCTATCTTCAAGAAGAGCTTTGCATGTAAAACAAGTGAATGAAGCTCACTCTCTCAAGAACTCCACAAATAGTGTTCATAGGGCCTATTTACTATGTGAAACATATATGCAAAAAACTAAATCTATGTTTTTTTTATAGCCCAAAATTGAAGTGTGATCTATGAAAGCAATAAACACTCAAGCTAGACACATGAGAGGTTCATTTTATTCTCAAAATCCAAATATTATAGAGATTGTAGCAACTCACCTTAGGTCCAAATCTCTTCAATCCAGTGCTATGCCACATAAGAAAGTACACAGGCTCATGCATGAAAGTACATAGGCTCTCGCATGGAAGTACACAAGCTCGTGCATGAAAGTTCATAGGCTCACACACATAAGTACACAAGCTTGTGCATGGAAGTACACAAGCTCACGCATGGAAGTACACAGGCTCCTGTACGGAAGTATCACACATGGAAGTACACAGGCTCGCGCGAGAAAATGCCTTTGTCATAGCAAAAATGCTAATACCAACACAACTTCACGTGATACAAAGAGAAACTTCACGCGAGAATCCGTACTAGAGATGCATGAAAGTACGAACAACGTATGAAAATTGTCAAAAAAATAAAATAAAATGAGGCCAGAAATGAAATTTTTGGCCCCACGATGGGCGCCAAAAAAATGTGTGCTAAAATGTTTACACACTTCTATGAGTGATTATAGCCAAGATTGCTCAAGAATGAGATCTCAAATAGTGACTCATAGCTCTCTATTCATGGAGTGCAAGAGTTTGTAATGGAGGCCCTCAATTTAGACCTAGTTTGTGCCCATGCAAGTACACCATAAAATGAGAGATTCAAAGAGGAAAAACAAGAATCCTAGTCTCCATGATCATCAAGTATGCATGCAAATGAAAATGGAAGCTATTCTAAATGATAACAATGCATAAAAGAAAACTAATCTATGAAAGGAAATGCTTATGCAAGATTATTCTATGAAAGGAAATATGAATCTAATCTAATATGCAAATGCAAGATTAATCTAAATAGATTTCCATGAGGCATGAGAGAAGAAGACAAGAAAATAGAAGTTGCAATGTTCAAGCTCAAGTGCTCAAAATCTTCTCCAAAATCGCTCTCCAAATCTGCAGCATAACAATATAAAATCCTAGATCTCTAAATGAGAAGGAGAGGGCTTTTAAAGAGAAATGGACAGTCAAGATTAAGAGGCAAAAATAAATGAGCAATGGTGGAGATTAAATCTTGGTTGATCCATGTGCTCAAAATTCTCAAGAGGCAAAATAAAAAAGGCATGGTTAAGAGGCAAAAAAATGAGTGGTTGTGATAAAGAGACAAAAGCCTTTTTCAAAAAGTCAAAAGATTCTATCTCTTTGGAAAGTGCACTTTTTCTTTTTTATTTTTATTTATTATTTTATTATTTATTTATTATTTTTAGCAAAGTGGTTTCCATTATTTAATTAAAAGATTTTTTATTTATTTGAAAGGGATTTATTCTTTTAATTAAATGTGGCTTAAGACAAAGTGATTTTATTATTTAATTAAAAGATTTTTTATTTTATTAAAAGGGAGCATGTTCTCTTAATTAAATAAAATTTAGGATAAAATGATCAAACCTTAGGAAATATTAAAATATTTGAATTAATTACGATTTGATCAAGGAAATTGATTTAAATTGAAAATATTGCAAGGTACGGATTCAGGAAATTAACAAATTGGTGAATGGTGGCCCAAAGTCTAGGCGACCATTTTAGGGTGCATACAAGGATAACCTATTGAAGATTCATCATGGCTGACAAGGGAGGAGGTTAACCATCTTGGTTTTCCTCTACACACCTGAGATGTGAGAAGGTCACTTGTCAAATTTTCCCAGGTGTCTGATGTAGGAGCATCCTGGGTGTAAGAGCAATCTTGCATCACCCAAAAATATTTCTAGTTTCTTTTCAATAAGGGCTATCTTGTACAAATATTCTATTTATGGAAACTTAATATTTTTAGTAAGTTGGTCATTCGAGCTCAGAATCTTCTGATTTCATGGGTGGAGGTTCATCTTAGTCATATTGTAGACACCTAAAAAGCCTTTGCCACAATAAAAATATTTTATTTGGCAAAAACCCCTGATGACATCATCATTTGTTAATTAATTAATTATTTAATTAATTAATTTAGTTTTATGTCATTAATTCCTCCTATTTTAATTAAATACATTTAATTAAAGAATCCCTCCCTAAACTATTTAAATCAAATTTGAGTAATTTTTCACCATTTATCGAATCATTATTTGATAAATGATGTCACATTCCCTAAATAAATGAAATATTTATTTAATCCCCCAAAACTCTTGAATCTTCTAGAGATTCCTAAACCCTTCTACCCTTTCCTAAAATGTCCTAAACCTTTCCTAAACCTATTTAGAAGGTGTTTCCTAACTTTCTTAGCCTAATCCAGTCTTCTTTGACTTTTGGTCAACACCCTTCATTAATGAGTCTTACAGACTCATTAATAGCCTCTTACACACTCATTAAGGCTCTTACAACCTCATAAATGAGACCCATATCTTCTCTTCCACCCTTGTTCCCTAGGAACACTTCCCTAGTGTTGCTTACACATGTGTGAGTAACCTTTAACCCTTATCCTTCTAACCTTACCCCTAACCATACCTCAAACTCTACCCCAAACCATGGCTCTGACCCTAACTCCTCTTCCTAATCCAAGCCCTTCCTCAAATCCTATAAATACCCTCACTTCTTAGAGAAATCCAACAATTCACATAATCATTTCATAGTAGTGTTATAATGCTAGTTTAGTTCTAAATCATCTTAGCTTTTAGCATATTTGTTAGATTAACTCTATTTTTTGCTTTCATAAATCATTTTAGAATAGCTTAATGGATTAAATCTAGTTCTTTGATAAGCTTTTCTAATCATTTCAACATCATATCACATCTTCATTTGGATAAAATCAATCTAGCTTAAGCATTCTTGCATCAATCTACATTTCTAGCTTCATTAGGCTCTTTGAGACTCTAGGGGCAAATCGAGTGTTTTGTACCCAATATTGTGCCACTGTAGGGTTGTCATGGTCCCTAATCCATCCCAATCCCTCCTAATAACCATTAGGGATAAGCTCTGTGTGTTTTGAGAGCACACCCACATCCCTAAATCAAGAACAAATCAAACGGTGACAGGGTGCTCCCGTTTAAGTTCTATCTAAATGACTTAGCAAATAGATTTCGCTATACATTAGGAATATGCTCTTAGACTAATGTTTGAATGTCTACGCTCGTTCCAAATAGATTAGGTTTGCTCTGATCACACATATCAGCCTACCAGTTGAGTTTCATTGCCATATCATTTCTATTGGTGAAGTTATTGAGGTTTTTTAGTACATAATCTTTGAGCTCAATTTTGAAGATCTTAGAGGCTCCAGATCATGATCGACCCCCAGCTCACTAGTGCTTGCGCAGTCAGGCCTTGTAGATCAGGTCCTACCATTTCCTAAAAGTGGTTATAATAGAAAAATGAAGCTACGGTTAAAAAGTTATGGCCTCTGGAAGTTGGGCTACTTAAAAACATATTTTGTAATTATTTTGAGCCGACCCTAATGTAATAATTATGAAAAATAAAATAATTCTATGGGTAGTCGGCCTTAAGCGCTGAATTTCTGGAACCTTCTCGGGTAGTGGAAAATTGCCTATATAAGGAAGGCCTATAGTGTTGTGTAGGGCAGTTCAAAGTAGTAGTTCTGGGTAATGATTCAAGGTTTTGTCTTAGAGAATACTGTGAAGAAAATTCCCATGTGGCTTTGCATATTGTAATTCTAAAATTTACAATTCCATACTTGTGGAGATAATAAGAAACCCATTTTATGTTCTTGCAAATTGTTGTTGTTTCTTTATTTCTATTATTTGTTTGTGGTATTAAGGGGAGCACCCTTCATCGATTTCTTTCATGAATAAATCTAAAAATAATGATTATATAATCAATATTAAGGTTTGTACATTTTTATGTCCACCATAGATGATGATATGGATTCCATATAAAATGAATCTTATATTCATTAGAGATGGATCCCCATATCTGGAGGGCGTTGGAGGACCTTATAGAAGAAGATGTGGACTAAGTTATAGTTCAAAAATGCTTATTATCCTCAAATAGATGGGCAAACAAAAGTTGTCAACCAGAGCTTGGGCAACCTGTTAGGATGCATTGTTGAAGAGAAGCCTAAATAGTGGGATCTAGCATTACCTTGAGCTGAATTTGGTTTCAATAGCTCAATAAATAGATCAACACATAGATCAACATTTCAAGTTGTTTATGGTAGGAATCCTACTGTTATTTTAGATTTAGTGTAGCTACCACTTAGTGAAAGGATCAATGATGATGAGGAAGCATTTGGATAACAAATTTACCAATTTTAGATATAAGTAAGGAAGAAGCTAGAAGCAAGTAATAGAGGTACAAATATATATCTAATGTTAGTATCTAAGACATCAAGTCCTTGGTGAAGATGATTGTATGATGGTTTATTTGTAAACAGAAAAGTTTCCCACGAGAACATACCATAAATTGAAGCATAAGAAAATTGGCCCTTAGATTCTTAAGAAAATTAATGATAATGCTTCTAAGGTAGATTTACCAGTCGATCTTGATATTTATTTTTTGTTTAACATTTTTTATTTCTATGCCTTTCATGGTAGAGATCCTAGTGATGACAGTGAGGGAGAAGTGGCTTGGGAGGGTACAATTCCAAAAAGGAAAAGAGAAACTATTGCGCAAATTTTAGATAAGAAGACCATTCGTACTTGACAAGGAACATACAATAAATACTTGGTATAGTGGAAAAGGTTGGCGCAAGAAGAAAGTACATGGATCATAGAATGGGAATTGACAAAGTTGGATCATATTAAGTTCTAGTAATTTGAGGACACAAACTTCTTGGAGTTGTGTTCTTTTCAGCTAGAGGAGAATGATGCAAGAACTTCACAAAGTCATAATTTTTCCGTTATTTGATTGGGATAAAATTTGATAGTGTTATGTATCATGAGGAGTTGATTGGATTGTCAATAAACCCTAGTTTAGTTCGACCAATACATTTTTTATGGCCAAATTCCTTCATCTAGGACCTCAAAATGGGCCTTTTCTGATTTTAATAGTTTTTAGAAATTTGTTTTATAATTTTATTTTAAATTGTAACTAATATTGAATTGGAAACTTATCAATTCATTTTGTAGGGTTATTTTATATTCTTAGAAGATTTCATGTTTTTTGGAGGAGATTTGAAAAGTACCAAAATGGAAATTTTTGGGTTTTTCCAAAAATTTGGCAAATAAGGAAATTCTTGACTTGTAATTAAATAGACTTAATTTTTCTTGGAATAGTAGAGTAGCGGAAGGAGAATAGAGAAAATTTGATTTCATCTTTGGTGTTGAATAAGTCACCACCTCCATAGGCAATGCCACCACCTCAATAGGAACTATGAAAGAGCAAGAGAGGAGTAGAATGAGCAAACCTAGTCCATGACCACAAAAAAAACCCCACCTCAATAAGGGGAGGCTCCACCTCCATAGGAACCTCACAAGGAAGAATCTAGAGAAGAAAATAAAGAGACCAAAAGAGAAAAAATAAAGAAAGTATCGAGCTCCACTAGGGATAAAAATAACCCAAAAGCACAATATAAAACCCCTAACCAAAAACAAAAAGAGGACACAACACACCCATGAAAACTTACAACAACCTACTAATCACAATAGATAATAGGGCCATCACTAGATATAGAATCCACACCAACATTGACAGGGAGAAAAAAGACAACCAAGACACAAAAGTCCCAACAACAAAAAACATGTTGCATTTAACCAAGGCTAGAAGCCCCCATCCAACACCCTTAGGGCTCTACACAAACCTCCACCAAGATGGCATAAGGAAACTTAACCCACCAAGAAGATATGCACAACCAAAATGCCCTTATAGTGCATGCTACCTAAAATGGTAGGATCACACAAGAAAGAGGGCAAAAAAGCCCACACAACAAAGCCTGACTAATCCCTCGTAAACTACACCAAACAAAGAAAGAAACCATCTAGCACATAAGAACTAACTTCAGTCCCTACAAAAGGAAATCCTACAACACCAAATCGAAAACATCGCCCTGAAAAAGTCCTTGAAACAGGAGGTGGGTTATCATCATCATCATCATCTTTGGAGTCACCATCTTCCCCTTCTTTGCCTACAATCCTAGCTCCTGTCACTATTCTCCCGCTCTTGCTCCTATCCATTTTCTTTAATCTCAAATGGTTAAAATGTGTTAACCGAGTCACATATAGAACAAAAAAGATTTATTGTTTTCTAAGTTTTTCTCATGGATGGTTGAAATTTGTCATTCCAACACACACACACAAATTAACTATTAAATTTATCTAAGGTCAAAAGATTTTAGATCAATTAATAAGGATGATGATATGTGATTTAATATCTCTAAATACGTGCTAAAAAATAGATATGCCCACATCTTATAAATAGACACAATATATTATTCAAATACATATATATAACAAGTACTGTTCTCTTGTTCTCAAATAATTGTTATAAGTTAATTGTAACTAATTTGATTGTATTTATCTAAATAACCCAGATTTTTCTTCTCTTTAATCCGAGATTCAATTGGGAGGAGGCTCTTGGAAAATAGCTGTACTCCGGGACAGCAGAATTCTTGTGTACTCCAGAACGGACAATTGTTTCTCTTTAAGCAAGAGAAATGTGTCAATTGGCAGCAATCCATGACAGCATCAAAAGTTTGTTGCGTGAGTTGACTCTCAGGCAAAGATTGCTTGTAATCGGGAATTGAGTTGTTTGAGAAATATACCCAACAAATCCCCACATCGTACATCCAACAATAAATAGAATTGCATAAGACCCACCAAAGATATGGCAAGATATTTAAGGGATAGGAAGAATGCTTTGTGAAAAAATAATCTCAGATAATTGGTGACAATGATATTGACAGGAGAGGATTTGATATAAGCACGAATGCTTTATTGAGAATGCTAAAAGCAATTAGGTAAGATCTATAAATCATAAGACTGTAGGGACACAGTTGTAAGAAGGAAAAACATGAAACACCACCGTCAGAAACAGGGTCATTTCATGATTGATATTGTGACAGAAAAGCCCACAGCACTTAAATTGACAATGGCATTGTACTAGAAAGAGCACTCAAATTGAGAATGAGATTATACTATTTGAATATGCATTGACATCTTCTGGAGTGGATGTGGAGAAACAATTGTTCTAACTGTTGTCAGCTTTTCCTGTGCATGTGGTTGAGCTTACCATCATTTCGATAAGGATGAACATGTGAATCAGCAATTGTACTATAAAGTCTAATGAGCTTGTTGCTAAGATTAGTATTGTAGTGGATTGAAAAGTTGAAGATCAATTAGTATGGTCTTAATTCAGTTTGGTTCGTTAGATTTAAATTTTATTTTGAGAAATGTCATAGTAAATCATATGAAAATAAGATTTGATGAACTTTTTCAAATTCTATATTATATTTTTTCTAAATCTTAACAAATAATAAGTTTATATTAGTATTGACAATTAAGTGTGTATTTTTATTCTTAATAATGCATATGGTTGATCATATTGCTAGAAATTAAATGGTTGAGATAATGTCTAAGCTCAAGTTTGATAGTATTAGTTTTCTAATAACCAATTTTCTAAAAATAATATATTGTGTGTATCTATAGATGTATCATGAATGCTAGATTGATGCTAGATCTTTTTCTTATCAAGTTTCAAATGCATAGCCTATAGTACCCAAAGCAAAGAATTATTATATATATCTATTACAAATAATAAATGTATTGCTTAGTCTCAATGAATGATTGATTGCCAGCACCTAAAGAGAAGCTGGTGGCTTCAAGAGGGCTGAGTTCTTTTGGAAGAAGAAAAATTGACAGTTTGCAAAAATTGATAGTTTTTTATTAATATTTAGTGGCTTGATTGGAAGCAACACCTGCAAAGACAGTTGATAGAAACTCCAATAATATGCTTGCATTAATCACTATAGTAAACCACCAAAACATTGAGCATGGTGGTATATATATATATATATATATATATATATATATATATATATATATATATATATATATATATATATATATATATATATATATATATATATATATATATATATATATGACATAGATTTGGCTATGGAGATAACCACCCACAATCAAGGTGTAAAGGAAAGTACAGAGAAGACAAAAAAGTTGAATAACATTATTTTATTTTTACGATGTGAATAGTACAAGATTTATGATTGCTTATTTTAGGGCTATACATGGGTATATATAGAATATAGGACTAAGAGATGTGAATGTACAACTAAATGTGAGAAAAAAACATATATGTCACACGTGTATAGTAGAACTCCACCAAGAAGGGAAATAAATACATCATGCAAGTGCAACTTATCCAAGTGCATGCCTACCTAAGCAACTTTATCCTACCTTATATACATATAGTGCAACAAATTAAATAAACTAAATATAAAAGAATAAAATAGTACACCATCACCAACACAAGCATAGTTTAAGTGCATCATGTAGATACCCACACAAGAAACATTATCTAATCTTAGGTACTTGTAATGCAATAAACTAAATAAACTAAATGAAAGAAAATATATATTTGCACAATCATTATCATAAGCATAGCTTGATTGGTTAATAAAGATGGATGGGCATTAACAAATTTTTATCTATGGAAATTATCCATATACAAAATATTTACCCTGAAATTTTTTCAAGGACTAAACCTCGTACAAGGGAAATACTTCACTAGAAGGAAGCCTTCCCAAAGAGACAAAGAAAGAGACTATCCAACCCATTGAAAGTCTATACTCTTAAGTCAAGTGTAGTGTATTAACATTAAATGTTTGGATAATCCATGCCCATCAAATGATATTTCTCCCTTTAGGAATAAATAAACATATATGTCTATAAAGGAAACCTTTTCATTAGGATTTTAAGAGTATGAGAGGAGAAAGTTCAAAGTATGTATTTTTAGAATGTACTCAAATGTGGACATGTTAATGTTCAAAGGTGCTACAATCAAATCAAGATTCCTAGGGCCATTTGAAGAAAGTCACAATCCAATATCATATCGAAAAGATGTTGAAAAGGGACCAAATACCAAGAAATGACAATTATGAGAGAACTATCATTAAAAAGATAAGGTCATCAGTGGTGTCCTCCAAAATTGTAGAATAAGACCAAAAAAATAAAAAAATAAAAAAAATTATCAATTACTCATCCCAAAGAGTTTTCACTAGATGATTAAATCCTTATTGATGAGACTACACACAATATCTATATTTATGTTCTTATCTTAAGAAAAATATTAATATATAAAAAATTAGTTTTACAGTATGACATAATATCACTTTATATAAAATTAATTTTTTACTATATCATTCTAAATTATAATTGATTTGAAGTAAAGAAATAAAAAATAAAAAATTTAACAAAAATTTAAAAAATGCATATCCACACTAATAATTAGAATTGATATTCACTATCAAGATATACTTTGAGTACGATATTATGTTTGACATCTATCTAGAATATAAGATAAATTTATTTTATGAAATGTTACACAAACTCAAGGGATCATTTTATTTCTATGTAAACTAGATATAATAATATTTAGTCTAACAAACATCTCTTATGTTGTGTATGATTCATTGTCTAAAATTATATTATTTCTATTATTATATGTGATAAAATTATCAAATGGTCTCATACCTACAATTTAGATAAAAGTGATGATGAAACACTAAATTTTGAAGATTCCCCTATATCTTTCAAGCTGGTGTGAACTTTTTATATTTTTTACTGTTAACTCTCAAAATTGCACACTGTTAAGCTCACATAAACTTAACCTTTTGGAGAAACATGGAAACACTCCTGGGTAGTGGGTTTCCCAAAATTGAAGTGAATCTCTGGGTTCTAGGCCGGTTCCTATATGATACTTCACCTGAAACTTTTGTAAAATGGTAAAAAACTTGGCTAGGAAAAGAAATAAGAAATATTTTCTTGAGTGAACTCAAAGTACTGAAAAACAGGAAGAACTAAAAGGAAAACTTAAGGTGATGCACCAAATCTGAAGATGAGAATGGTATTAATCAGACACAATGAAACTTTCCTAAAGCCAGTTTGACAAATGCACAACATTGATATTAGAATACTTAGATATAAATGCTTTATAAGAAGGATTGACCTCAATTCCACTGTTAACAGGAATAACAGCATTCACTTATTAACAATGAAATGAAACAAAAATCACAACTTATAACCTACGTGAGTATCAAATATTCACTTACAGATGCTAAAACTGAGACATTTACTTCAAGGATTCAAAATGAATCACAAAAACAACATCAAATCAGTAACTCACATACCACAAGATGAACTCAATAATGGCTTCCAAAAAATTTCTTTATTCAGGCTTCAATGGTGACTTAATAACACCCCCATAAAACTGAGTTTCAAACAATCTGCAAGTGACCACCATGAAGGACTCAAAAAATCACTCCAAAGGCTGCATCTACATAAAATCTGGAATTGGTTACAAATGAGTCTCCTCAACTCATACTTATGCATTTTAGCCAACTACATTTTTTAGAACAATAACTTCTGGGTCAGATTTTCTTTACAAGGCCATTTTTTAGCCCTCCAAAGGACTTCAAAAAGGCATAAAATAACCCAGAAGTCATGCCCCATTAATTACATCATAAATATCACTCATAAATGCAACTCAATCCCTCAAAAAAGACCATAAAAGTCTTTGTAATGCAATAACTTTTCTGCAGACCCAAAAACTGCATCCTTATCTCATAAAAGATCTCAGAAAAATCTGGAAAATAACTCCACTTAGATATTTCTAAGTCTATCTCATGACTCAGCACTTAAGTCATATATTTGAAAAAACATATCTTAGATCTTTTAAAAGATAAAAATAAAAAAATTTATTTTACATTTAAAGATTAAACGATTTATCATTTATTTAATAAATATCAAAGATATTAATTAAATAAATGAATTATAAATCCTTTAATATTTTTATAATTTATTAACAATTAATATATTAGCTATTATTTTCATAAATATCAATTATATTAGAAAATGTTTATTAAGCGATAATTAAAATCACTTTGACAACATCATTAATATAATAAGTATTTATTAAAATAATATATAATATATTAATTATTAATACTTATGAAAATATGTAAAATAAAATATTTATTGTCCTCCTTTTAAAAGATCTAAAATATCTTACATTTTTAATTTTAAAATTATATTAATAAAATGATTTATAAAGTTATCACTTTAATAATATAATTTTAAAATTAAAAGTAAAATTATATGACTTAGGAAACTAATGTCATAAAGTGAGAAATTTATCACTTATGCATATAATAAGAATGCATACGTGAGTCATTGTTTTGGAAAAAATAAAAATAAAAAGGCATAAAGCCTTTTCTTCCTCACGTGAGAAGGAAATATAGGGAATGAAAACCCTAAACTTTCATTTCATTTTTCATTTGCTATTTCTTCTTGGAAAGAAATAGAGTTGCAGCCGCCATGAGAAGAAGAAGGGTTTGAACTGTCATTTTTTGCTGCAAACTTGCCTGCTGCTCACGCCATGAAGTGGGTTGAGGATGTGATTCCGTTTGTTGTTGGTTGTGCTCTTCTTTGCTGCAAGCCATTAAGAAGGATGCTTCCCATTTTATTTTCTTCTTCTCTGTTGCTGGACGCCATGAAGAATGAGAGTTTTAAGGACTTTCTTCGTGAGATATTTGTAGAAAATCTTCTTCAATCTCTGTTGTTTCTACCATTAGAGCCTTTTGCATAGATTTTTTGGTCTTCTAGAAAGGATTTCAAAGGCCCTTTTTGCAGCTCAAGAAGACCTACGTTTTTTTTAAAAAGCTTTCTCTTCAGATTTTTGAATTTGGTATGTATTTTCTAATAATTTGAACATTCATTTTTAAAAAAATATGAACATTTTTTGGCAAAAATTTGAGATTTTTTGTAGAATCTGAAAACTTTTTTGTAGAAAATTTGAGAATTTCTAAAAATCTAAAAATTTTGAAGGTTTGAAATTCTTGTGAAAGTTTGAACAGGTTGTATCATGTCTGAAAATTTTCTGAAAAAGTTTGAAATTTTATGAAAATCTCTGAAAATTTTTTGAATCCCTGAATTTTTGAAGACTTTTTGAAAAAACTCTTTAAGTTTGTAATTTCTCAGAAAATCTGAAAATTTTGAGAAAGTTTGAAAATTCTAGAAAGTTCTGAAATTTTATGAAAATCTCTGAATATCCTTGAGAAATCTGAATATTTGGTAGAAAATCTGAGAATCTTTGAAAATCTCTGAACATTCTTGAGAAATCTGAATGTTTGGAAAGGCTGAAACTTTATGAAAATCTCTAAAAATTTTGAGAATCCCTACTCTCAGCTGTCTTCTTTCACCTCTGTCATTTTTTGGATTACTTGACCTGCTATAAAAAAGAGACTTGCCTTCATGATTCTCTGTCATTTATTCATTTTTTGGGGTAGATTTTGTGAAACTATTTGGGAAAAAATAGTCAGCCACTAATATGATGGTAGATCCTTGATATGTTCATTCATAACAGTCATGATTTCTGAAAACTATCCAGTTGTATGATAAAACATTTTCTTGTTGTCCTTTTCTAATAACAGTCATACGTTTATTAGAACATAAACTTGCTCTTGACCTTCTCTTTTCTATTAATATACTTGGCATGGTGAAAGCTGCTCTTTAAATTGTAAGTCTTTATCTTAATCAGAAATCTTTTGATAAGCTTATCTGTGGCTTCTCCTATATTCAGGCTCTTGATATTTCATTATCTATTTGCACATTGTAATATGTAGATGATGCTTGAAATTTATCATTGCACAAACACTATAGGCTGCTATGTTATCTTGCTTTCCTTGTAACTTTAAGTTATAGCTCTATAAATAAGGAACTTTGCACTATAATCTGCTATTGATCCATACATTTATTTGATGTTGTACTTTTGAACATGATGATTTAGTCATATCATCTCTTAATGGCGTGCTGGCTCATGAATATATTTTGGTGCTCTGATTTATTTTCATAAGTTGTAGACACGTGCTTTTGTGATCATAATCCTTGACTGTACTCATGATATTTCCTTACAATTCTCTGCATGAGGGCTTCTCTCTATCCTGTTGTTATTCTCTACCATAAATAACATGCACTTTGTATTTATGAAATTTGAAACTCCCTCATGTTGAGATTTTGATACTAGCTGCCACTTGATATCCTAAAGCCTGTAGCTTTTGATCATATTGTATATTTGATTTTTTTTTCTTATGCATCTCTTTGTAATTGAAACCATGTCTTACTGATATGCAGGGCTCAAACCCTTGTGGGAGCCCATTTGCATCCACATATCAATAACCGATGAATTCAAACTTGCACAAGAAACAAACTAGTTAGAAATAAATTATTTTTCCCTTTGTTTTTTGGATTTGAGATGATACATGCATATGTGGACAAACGTGTAAGAATAGGGTATGGTCATTTCTTAGAACTTCATGTTCTAACACATTGCTTTTACATTTTTTCAGGCTCAGGACAACAAGGAACGAGGACCCAAAGAATCAGGCGAGGACAACAACCTACAACTATCTTCCACTCCCGCCAGTCATTCACAGGCAATGGCTGGCCTCTATTCTTATGTCTTTGTTTTTTTCTATTCTATTTAACATATTCATGTATATCATCTCAAGACAAAAAAAATGATGACATGTTTCTAGCTAGTTTCACGGCATGTGTGAAGCATTTAATACAAACTTTGACGAATAAATATTATATTCTCAGAAAAGATTTGTAAAATATTAATTTTTCTGATTTGATCTCTTCTTCATTGAATATGATACATAAAATTATAAGTTATTCAAAGTTATGCATTTAATACTAAAACACAGAAACCAGCAAAACCAAAAAGTACCTTGTTTGATCTGAAATATAAAGGCTTCATCAACTTGAGCCTGTAGGAAAAAAGTTGATAACATCTTGGCAACATCTACTGGATGTTTGCCTGCTAAACATTAAGACCAGAAAATAAATAGTCCATTGGGCATAGAGTCGGATAGCCCTGAACATTCATCAGTTGAGAAACTTTAAAGCTAGCTGAAACCTTGAAGCTTATGCTGAAACAACACTTAGGGAAAACCAAAAACTAACCATGGTGCAACAACACCTTATTGAAAATAGAAAAACTATACAAAGGACAACAAAATGATCAGACTTCCAAGCAGGGCTTGAGGTGTATCCCGTTAACTGAGATAGGCAACAAGGTTCCATCCATTGTTTGCAATTGGAATGCCTTGTGCTCCTTGCGTGTAGTGATAACAAAAGGTCCAGACAAGAAGTGGTCAAATTTTGTATGCTGCTCTGGCCTACTCTTCAAAACATCCCATTTAAGAACCAATTCTCCTTCTTTGAAATACCTTTCAGTAGCCTTCTTATCAAAAATTTTATTTGTCTGTAACTATTGGTACTCCATTTTCTGCAATGCCTTAGTTCTTTCTTCCTCCAACTCTTGCAATTTAATGTATCTCAGTTTCAAGGGATCATTCACCTCAAATAGAACTAGTTGGTTTGCACATTGTAGGGATGGAAATTCAATAGAAATAGCCAACTTAGCCTCCTTCCCATATACCAAAACATAAGGAGAAGTACCAATAATATTTTTAGGAGTAATTCTATCCAACCATAGGGTAGATTTAAGCTTTGAATGTCAGTCCCTCTTATTCTCCTCTAATGTCCTCTTTATTATCCTGATCAAATTTTTGTTTGTAGACTCAGCCAATCCATTACCCTGAGGGTAATAATTTGAAGACGTATTTAGATAAACACCATTCTTAAGAGCCCACTTAGTTACTTTAGATCCCACAAAAGCAAGTGCATTATCAGAAATCAGAGATTCGGGAACCCCAAATCTGGTGATTAAATCTTCATAAAAGTTTATTACAACATTCTCACCAGCTTCTCTCAAGGCCAAAGCTTCAGTCCATCATGTGAAATAATCCATTGTCATTAAAATTCACTTATGGCTAGCAATAGAACTTGGGTTTATTGGACCTACAAAGTCAATTCCCCACCTCATGAAATGCTGTTCTACAATGATGGGATGCAAGGGTAAGGCTGCAAGTCTTTCCTTTCCAGCAAATAATGCACATTTTTCATATTTCCTTGCCCAAGCATAGGCATCCTTGAATAAATCAGGTCAATAATAACCTGCTCTTAGAATTTTATAGGCTATTGTTTTTGGAGAGAAGTGACCTCCTGCATCATGAAACTCTTCAAAGAACTTGCTAACTTGATCAGCATCAATACACCTTAACAACATACCGCTATGATCCTTTTTGAATAAAACATTATCAATTAGAACATATGGAACATATTGCAATCTAAAATACCTGTGCTTAGCTCTATCTAGCCTTGGAGGAAATTGCCCAGTTTGCAAAAAATGCACCATTTCACTCAACCAACTAGCTAGTTGTTCATTTCTAGCTTCAATAACATTCACTAACAATGTTTCTTGGCTATCTTTTACTTTCTGAGTTGACGCATCAGCCATCTGCTTGCACAAACCTTTACCCCTAATGATTTTGGTGACATGTATGTCTACATCATACTCCATAACTTGGGTAATCCAGCCTGCACGCTTTCAATTCAAATCCCTGCTCAACAAGAATTCCTTCACACTAGGATGTGCAAACATTAGATGTATCTTGCTATTAGAAACCAAATGTTTGAACTTTTTAAGGCTTTTAACTACAGCAAGCACATGTTTTTCTATGAAGCTGTACCTTTGTTCGTATTCCTCCAAACCTTTACTAAAAAATGCCACAAGTTGCTCTAAACCTTGATCATTTTGCTAAACCAGCATTGCAAAAATTACGTCTAAGAATATGAAATCTTTAGCAAAGTTAGGATTTACCAAAGCAGGGGCAGCTGATAAGGCTTCTTTAATTGCTTCAAAACTACATTTCCCCTCCTTGGTCCAACTAAAAACAACGTTCTTCTTTAGCATTGATGTTAAAGGTTTCAATAGACTTGCAATATTTGGAATAAAATGTCTTACAAAGTTAATTCTACCAATAAAACTTTGTAGTCCTTTTTTGTGATTTGGCAGAGGTAACTCCAAGATGGCCTGCACTCTTTCAAGATCTATGGTAGTGCCATGTTTTGAGACAATGTATCCAAGAGGCCTACCTTCATGAACACAAAATACTGACTTTTTTGGATTAAGAGAAATCCCAAACTCCCTACATCTTTCCAAGACCTGCCTGAGATGAACAATATGATCAACAACATCTTTATTGTAAACTGTTATGTCATCTAAGTGTACTAGGACAATCTTATACATTAGATTTTGGAAAGCCATATCCATAGCTTTCTGGAATGTAGCCCCAACATTAGATAAACTGAAAGGCATTCTCCTATATGCCATTGTTCCCCTTTTTTTAGTGAAGGCAGTCTTAAATTGATCTTCATTTTTCACTAAAATCTGGTTGTAACTAGAATATCCATCCAGCAAGGAGAACCTTTTAGCGCCTGAAACATATTACAGAATTTGTTCCATGGAGGGCAAGGGATGTGAGTCTTTTAAAGAGGCTCTATTTAAGTCCCTAGAGTCAACACAAAGCCTTAACTCCCCATTTTTCTTCCTAACAGGAACTAAATTAGACATCCAGGAAGTGTGTTTGATAGGGAAAATGATATTACTCTCAACAAGTTTAGTTAGCTCCTTATGCATGAGAGGTTCTAATTTGGGATTAACAGGTCTCTATTTTTGTCTTATGGGGTTGGCATTAGGCTCAAGCTCGATACTATGTTGGACAAGTTGTGGATCAAATCCCTTGAGATTTGCATATTCCCAAGCAAAGACATCTTGGAATTCTTGAAATAATTGAACATAAGACTATTTTTCATCAGTAGAACTTACCTTGCCAAATTTTAAATTTTTACCTTCAACTATCTCAAGATCTTCATAATGATCCTGCTGGACCAGTAGGCTGGTTTTGTTCTTTATTTCTTGATCATCAAAATTGAAAATAGACTCAAGAGTGACCAGTCCTTAGGGTAACTTGTTTGATAAGCTGTAAAACTTGGTCACCATACTATTGTTTTAACTTAGCTTGATTAGAGGCTGAAAAGATATCCTCTTCAAGCAAAAAATTTAAAATCTGCTCATCACTATCAAACACTTGCCAATTTATGTCATTATCAGGTATTGAAGGTCTGAATACAACTTTAATATGCTACTAGATGCTTTCCTTACTAACATTTTCAAGAATATTGAATTGTGCTGCCACAGTAGCTAACCTATCAGCATGCAAATTTAATCTTCTTGGGACAACAATCAGGTTAAAAGCCTCAAAGTTCTTAATTGTATCCCACACTCTATGTTTATAGCTTTTAAGAGTGTCATTTTTTGTCACATGCAGTCCCCTAACCTGATTGAAAATTAATTCACTATCTCCAAATACCTTTAAGCACTTGACACCTTTCAGCCTAGCCCATTCCAAACCTTGAATTAAACCCTCATACTCAACTATATTATTTGTACATGCAAACCTGAAATGGAAAGCTGCATAATACCTATCCCCTTGAGGAGATATCAACATTTCCCCTCCTCCTGATCCATTCTTGCTTCTGGAACCATCAAAGTACAATTCCCAAATTTTATTTTGCTTATCATCAAACTCATCTGAACTTTTAACAAGGTTTGGAATAACTAATCCAGCTTCTTGGAATATATAATTTCCAAAACTAGCATCTAAAACAGTGTTGTTTTCACCTCTCAATGCATTCTTAGCTACCCACTCATCAAGTAAGATATCAGGAATGTTCTTAACTTGAGTGCTTGTTTCTGAGATGGTAGAATTTTTAGTTTGATCAGATGCAACACAATTTGCATTAATCACAGTGGGTATATATGGCTCAATATGATCCTTTGCAAGCCCCTCAGATTTGATGATTACCTTAGTCCCATAATGGGTTCTAAATAGCATATGGGACCAGTCTGATGAAAGATATCCCCCTATATTGGCTGTGAACTCTCTTGATAGGAAAAGGGAAAAATATGGGGAAGGTCAATTACAAAGATATCTTGAGGTATTGAGAATTTGGGACATGCATGAAGGGTTAAATCAGCATCTTTAATCACCCCTATGGTTTTAACAGTAGAACCATCCAGCTGCACTACCCATTTTTCTAATGGCTGATAAACTAAGCACAGTTGATCAACTATTTTCTTAGGCATCATAGAGGTGGTAGCACCACTATCCACCATACAATTATGAACTAAATTATTTCCTACAATCAAAGATATGTAAAATGGAGGGGGTTTGGTACTTGTACCTTGCATCTTACTGCTGTCTTGAGGAGTAACTTCTGTAGCAACATTTGTCAAAATAGTCTTGGGAAGTGCATCAGAAGCTTGATTAAGATTCTACTCTTCAGATAGGGATTTTTTTAACAAATTATTTTGTCTTGGAATAGCTAATGAATTCCACATAGACATTGTAACATTCATCTTTTTCATGTTTTCAACTATGTTGTAAGGCATAGCTGAAATCACTTGGGGCTATACCTTGACACCAGCCTGATTCAACTGTGACTGTAGCTTCTCTTTAACTAGGAGGGTAGGATTATTTTGTGCCACATGCATTTGGGCAGATGATGACCCATCGATTATAGCTCCTTTATCTTTGTTAGCATCTTGCTCTATCTCTAGAGCTCTTTTCTTTGCCCTAGTGTAGGTTGCAATCGATGTGTCAATATTCACTCCACAAAACTCCTCCTTTTGCTAGTTTATGAAACATGTCTCAATTGGAGTTGAGTCATGTTGTTGTTCAGGCACATCTCCAGTTGCTTCTGGTTGTGTACTTGCTGCATTTTGAACCATCAACGCTTGATTGATGACTCCATTAGAGCAAGTTGCTTGATTGTGCGGTTGGTTGCACAGATAACACCATTCATACTCAGAAACTAAATTATTTTGAGCTGGCACCATGTCTCTTACAACATTTAAAGGGGCTGGTGCATATGTTTGAAAAGGCCTTGGGTTCACATTTTGCCTATTCCCTTGATAATTATTTTGATAAGGAGGCCTACCACCCTGATTTTGTTGCTATCCTCCTGAAATCTGCTACTGGTAAGATGAATTTGCACCTTGATTCTACTATAGGTAAGGTTGTCATCCTTAGTACTGTTGCCTTTTGAGGGTCACTAACTCATTCCCCAAAGTCTGCAATATGTTTTCAATCTTCTGTTGACCACTTTTAATATCTTACAGCTCTTGGGATGACCCTGTAGTAGCAAAATTACTTGTTGTAGCTAATTGTAATGTTGGAATAGCAGGTAATGGTGTGAAAGGAGGGATGGTTAGTGGCATATTTGGCTGAATGTCAGGAAAAATAGGCATTGGTGGTCTTGGTTCTATTTTTCCAACTTGTATCAAGCTATTTTCTGCCCTCACAGCTATTTCATATGATTGTGGCAGCGAATTTCCTCCCATAGACTAGATTACTACTGATATGTCACTGTTCAAGATTTTTAAATCATATAGAAAAGCATGTTTACGTGATGGCCTGACTTGAACCGAGATTCTATTCCAAGTTCTTTGGAATCTCATATTGAAATCTATCATTTGTTCTTGGGGAGCCCTCTTGATAGTGGTAAGTTGTTCTACAAAGGACAAATGGTCTAACTTATCCTCAAAATATTTGCTTAGAGCATCTCCTAAATCATTCCATGTAGTGATAGAATCCACATTCAATCCTTTGAACCACTGAAGTGCTTTCCCCCTTAATGAAGCTGCTAATAGCCTTACGACTACATTATCTTGTGTAATATGATGGGCATAACACAGGGTTGCCACATCTCTAATATGCTCCAATGCTATAGTTTGTCCTTCTCCAGTATATTCTGGTAAACTTTTTAAGGCAGCAAGAGGGATATCATCATGTTGGGCAAGATTTAAAGGGCTACCTTGGTTAAAAGGTACAAAGGTGAATTGTCTTGCCATTGCTGGTGGTGGTACTGGTACTTGCTGAAAATGCAGTGCCTTGTGTTGTTGTAGAAAATAGTGACAGAGACCCCTTTTTGAAAGTTGGTGAGGCTGAAGGCCTTCCTACTTCTTTGTTAGAATGTTTATTTCTTCTCCTTCCGTATGACAACAAAGGTCTATTTCTTGTACCAAGTGGTGTAGACTGATTTCTTTTCGAAGGAGGAGTTCTAAGGAGTGTTCTCCCTCTTCTTTTAGGTGGAGACAGCTGCAAATACTCAAAAGACTTTGAGCTTCTAGTCTTGATTCATCTCATACAACACTACTCTTTATCACCGTGAGATTGAGTCACCAGATATGTAATAAAACAACCTCTCACAAGTCTGTTTTATGCTGAGAGCATATCAGAATCAGCACAAAATTTGAAAACTGTCAAAATAATCAGTTAAAAGACTATCCCACCAGGCGTGCCAAAATTGTTACCTCTCAAAATTGCACCCTTTTAAGCTCACAGAAACTTAACCTTTTGCAGAAATATGGAAACACTCCTGGGTAGTGGGTTTCCCAAAATTGGAGTGAATCTTCGGGTTCTAGGCCCATTCCTAATATGATACTTCACCTGAAACTTTTGTAAAATGGTAAAATTAATTTTGTACTATATCATTCTAAATTCTAATTGATTTGAAGTAAAGAAATAAAAAATAAAAAATTTAACAAAAATTTAAAAAATGCATATCCACACTAATAATTAGAATTGATATTCATTATCAAGATATACTTTGAGTATGATATTATGTTTGACATCTATTTAGAATATAAGATAAATTTATTTTATGAAATGTTACACAACCTCAAGGGCTCATTTTATTTCTATGTAAACTAGATATAATAATATTTAGTCTAACAAACATCTCTTATGTTGTGTATGATTCATTGTCTAAAATTATATTATTTCTATTGTTATATGTGATAAAATTATCAAATGGTCTCATACCTACAATTTAGATAAAAGTGATGATGAAACACTAAATTTTGAAGATTCCCCTATATCTTTCAAGTTGGTGTGAACTTTTTATATTTGTTACTGTTAGCTCTCAAAATTGCACCCTGTTAAGCTCACATAAACTTAACCTTTTGGAGAAACATGGAAACACTCCTGGGTAGTGGGTTTCCCAAAATTGGAGTGAATCTCTGGGTTCAAGGCCGGTTCCTATAAGATACTTCACTTGAAACTTTTGTAAAATGGTAAAAAAATTGGCTGGGAAAAGAGATAAGAAATATTTTCTTGAGTGAACTCAGAGTACTAAAAAAAAGGAAGAACTAAAAGGAAAACTTAAGGTGATGCACCAAATCTGAAGATGAGAATGGTATTAATCAGACACAATGAAACTTTCCTAAAGCCAGTTTGACATATGCACAACATTGATATTAGAATACTTAGATATAAATGCTTGATAAGAAGGATTGACCTCAATTCCACTGTTAACAAGAATAATAGCATTCACTTATTAACAATGAAATGAAACAAAAATCACAACTTATAACCTACATGAGTATCAAATATTCACTTACAGATGCTAAAACTGAGACATTTACTTCAAGGATTCAAAATGAATCACAAAAACAACATCAAATCAGTAACTCACATACCACAAGATGAACTCAATAATGGCTTCCAAAAAATTTCTTTATTTAGGCTTCAATGGTGACTTAATAACACCCTCATAAAACTGAGTTTCAAACAATCTGCAAGTGACCACCATGAAGGACTCAAAAAATCACTCCAAAGGCTGCATCTACATAAAATCTGGAATTGGTTACAAATGAGTCTCCTCAACTCATACTTATGCATTTTAGCCAACTACATTTTTTAGAACAATAACTTCTGGGTCAGATTTTCTTTACAAGGCCATTTTTGAGCCCTCCAAAGGACTTCAAAAAGGCATAAAATAACCCAGAAGTCATGCCCCATTAATTACATCATAAATATCACTCATAAATGCAACTCAATCCCTCAAAAAAGACCATAAAAGTCTTTGTAATGCAATAACTTTTCTGCAGACCCAAAAACTGCATCCTTATCTCATAAAAGATCTCAGAAAAATCTGGAAAATAACTCCACTTAGATATTTCTAAGTCTATCTCATGACTCAGCACCTAAGTCATATATTTGAAAAAAAATATCTTAGATCTTTTAAAAGATAAAAATAAAAAAATTTATTTTACATTTAAAGATTAAACGATTTATCATTTATTTAATAAATATAAGAGATATTAATTAAATAAATGAATTATAAATCCTTTAATATTTTTATAATTTATTAATAATTAATATATTAGCTATTATTTTCATAAATATCAATTATATTAGAAAATGTTTATTAAGTGATAATTAAAATCACTTTGACAACATCATTAATATAATAAGTATTTATTAAAATAATATATAATATATTAATTAATACTTATGAAAATATGTAAAATAAAATATTTATTGTCCTCCTTTTAAAAGATCTAAAATATCTTACATTTTTAATTTTAAAATTATATTAATAAAATGATTTATAAAGTTATCACTTTAATAATATAATTTTAAAATTAAAAGTAAAATTATATGACTTAGGAAACTAATGTCATAAAGTGAGAAATTTATCACTTATGCATATAATAAGAATGCATATGTGAGTCATTGTTTTGGCAAAAATAAAAATAAAAAGGCATAAAGCCTTTTCTTCCTCATGTGAGAAGGAAATATAGGGAATGAAAACCCTAAACTTTCATTTCATTTTTCATTTGCTATTTCTTCTTGGAAAGAAATAGAGTTGTAGCCGCCATGAGAAGAAGAAGGGTTTGAACTGTCATTTTTTGTTGCAAACTTGCCTGTGGTTCACGCCATGAAGTGGGTTGAGGATGTGATTTCGTTTGTTGTTGGCTGTGCTCTTCTTTGTTGCAAGCCATGAAGAAGGATGCTTTCCATTTGCTTTTCTTCTTCTTTGTTGCTGGACACCATGAAGAATGAGGGTTTTAAGGACTTTCTTCATGAGATATTTGCAGAAAATCTTCTTCAATCCCTATTGTTTCTACCATGAGAGGCTTTTGCATAGATTTTCTGGTCTTTTAGAAAGGATTTCGAATTTGGTATGTATTTTCTAAAAATCTGAACATTCATTTTTAAAAAAATCTGAACATTTTTTGCCAAAACTATGAGATTTTTTGTAGAATCTGAAAACTTTTTTGTAGAAAATCTGAGAATTTCTAAAAATCTAAAAATTTTGAAGGTCTGAAATTCTTGTGAAAGTTTGAACAGGCTGTAGCAAGTCTAAAAATTTTATGAAAATCTCTGAAAATTTTGTGAATCCTTGAATTTTTTAAGACTTTTTGAAAAAACTCTTTAAGTCTGTAATTTCTCAGAAAATCTAAAAATTCTGAGAAAGTCTAAAAATTCTGGAAAGTTCTGAAATTTTATGAAAATCTATGAATATCCTTGAGAAATTTGAGTATTTGGTAGAAAATCTGAGAATCTCTGAAAATCTCTGAACATTCTTGAGAAATCTGAAAATTTGGAAATTCTAAAATTTTATGAAAATCTCTATAAATTTTGAGAATCCCTACTCTCAGCTGTCTTCTTTCACCTCTGTCACTTTTTGGATTACTTGACCTGCTATAAAAAAGAGACTTGCGTTCATGATTCTCTGTCATTTATTCATTTTTTGGGGTAGATTTTGTGAAACTATTTGGGAAAAAATAGTCAGCCACTAATATGATGGTAGATCCTTGATACGTTCATTCATTATAGTCATGATTTCTGAAAACTATCCAAGTGTATGATAAAACATTTTCTTGTTGTCCTTTTCTAATAATAGTCATAATTTTATTAGAACATAAACTTGCTCTTGACCTTCTCTTTTCTATTAATATACTTGGCATGGTGAAAGCCGCTCTTTAAACTGTAAGTCTTTATCTTAATCAGAAATCTTTTGATAAGCTTATCTGTGGCTTCTCCTATATTTAGGCTCTTGATATTTCATTATCTATTTGCACATTGTAATCTGTAGATGATGCTTGAAATTTATCATTGCACAAACACTATAGGCTGCTATGTTATCTTGCTTTCCTTGTAACTTTAAGTTATAGCTCTATAAATAAGGAACTTTGCACTATAATCTGCTATTGATCCATACATTTATTTGATGTTGTACTTTTGAACATGATGATTTAGTCATATCATCTCTTAATGGCGTGCTAGCTCATGAATATATTTTGGTGCTCTGATTTATTTTCATAAGTTGTAGACACATGCTTTTGTGATCATAATCCTTGACTGTACTCATGATATTTCCTTACAATTCTCTGCATGAGGGCTGCTCTCTGTCCTGTTGTTATTCTCTACCATAAATAACATGCACTTTGTATTTCTAAACTTTGAAACTCCCTCATGATGAGATTTTGATACTAGCTGCCACTTGATATCCTGAAGCCTGTAGCTTTTGATCATATTGTATATTTGATTTCCTTTTCTTATGCATCTCTCTGTAATTGAAACCATGTCTTACTGATATGCTGGGCTCAAACCCTCGTGGGAGCCCATTTGCATCCACATATCAATAATAGATGAATTTAGACCTGTACAAGAAATAAACTAGTTAGAAATAAACTCTTTTTCCCTTTTTTTTTGGATTTGAGATGATACATGCATATGTGGACAAACGTGTAAGAATAGGGTATGATCATTGCTTAGAACTTCATGTTCTAACATATTACTTTTACATTTTTTTCATGCTCAGGACAACAAGGAACAAGGACCCAAAGAATCAGTCGAGGACAACAACCTACAACTGTCTTCCACTCCCGCTAGTCATTCACAGGTAATGGCTGGCCCCTATTCTTACATCTTTGTTTTTTTCTATTCTCTTTAACATATTCATGTATATCATCTCAAGACAAAAAAAATGATGACATGTTTCTAGCTAGTTTCACGGCATGTGTGAAGCATTTAATACAAACTTTGGCGAATAAAGTATTATATTCTCAGAAAAGATTTGTAAAATATTACTTTTTCTGATTTGATCTCTTCTTCATTGAATATGATACATAAACTTATAAGCTATTCAAAGTTATGCATTTAATACTAAAACACAGAAACCAACAAAACCAGAAAGTACCTTGTTTGATCTGAAATATAAAGGCTTCATCAACTTGAGCCTGTAGGAAAAAAGTTGATAACAATTACAAGATTTGAAATATTACATAAGAAAACTAGAATAAAATATTTTCTCTTAATGATCACTATTATGTGGTTTATTACAATATTATGTTGAAAGCCTAATTTTTTAATATTTTCTTATATCTCCCAAATTTTCATGAGTTTTAGAAATTCTTGTACTAAGTGTGGAGGCCTAAGTAAAGTTGAAGTAATACAAAATATAAAATTATTATAATATTATATTTGTTTTCATAAATTTGATCTCCAAGTTACAAATCATAAAATGAATCTAATATTTTTATATTTGTGAAAATTTTGTTGAAGATAATAGAATCTTTCATATCCGTTTATTCATACGACTATCTCCATCTTTTTATCTAACAAAATTTTCTTCTTTTTTTAATTGATGATAATAGTTTTTTTTTGCATTATTATTAATTTGATACAATAAATACACAAGTAGTTGCTAATTTCTCTATCAAACTATTGTTACTACCTTGGATTCCCAATCCATACTATATTTTTCAAACTATAACTTAATATTCATGTAGAGCTAACAGAACAAAAATTTCCTAACAAATACCAAAACTTGGGCACACATCAAATCAGTGTGCAAGCATATATAAACATCAAACCCTAAAAATAGCTATAGACACTCAAATTATTGTCCTTTTCCAAAAACAATTATGCAAATTTAGAACTTTAAACAAAGACCCTACCCAAATATTTTCTAAAGCAGGCCTTCTTGGCCTTGTGAATCTATTATGTCACTAAGGAATCGTTACGAACAAAGGGCCCTCCCTTTGTTTGCAACTTGGTCTTCCTAGCCATTCGTCATGCATTTTCCTTCTCTTTCATTTCCTCCTCTATCTCTCATAAAAACTCCTTCAGTAGATCAAATTCATCTCATTCTCCTCAACTATTCTCTCCTTGCACGAGGTGGCGCTCCAAACAAGGAAAGGCATGGAACTCTTCCATTTACCCTCCACTAATAGCCGATCCCCATTTTCAACATGAAATCCAACCCTAGCTCAACTAATGCTATCATGGGGATCATTTCCCCTCTCCATTATGTTCTTACACATGTGCACATTACCCACAGGTTTCTTCATTCAATCCCAAATGGAGTGTCCAAACAAATATTGTGGAGGACACATATATGTTGAGTCTATATCTATGCTTTGTGCACATAAATTCTGACAAAATCTTCTTATTAAAATAATTAATCTTCTCTTAATTAATTGAGCTTATCAAAATTAAATTTATTAAATAATATTTATTATTTAATTTTTAAAAAAATCACAAATATTTTCAATATTAAATTTTTTTAATCCATAAATAACTTAATATAAAACATGATAAGTCAACCAAACTAGTTAACATGTTGATCAAAATAATTAAAAGATTTTATTGAATAAATAATATTTGTTCCACCTTTAATGGGGATAAATTATATCCCCCACTCTATATTTGTTCCACCTTTAATGGAGATAAACTCACAATCCAATATTAAATCATACTCATTCATCAATATATTCAAAAAAATATAAATTAAGATCAAACTCACCATTTCCTCATCTTGATTTAGAATAAGTGGATGTCAAACCATGCAATAAATATTAGATTATGTTTTTAATTCATTATATTTATAAAAATTATCTTTTCACTCTATCAAAGAAGAGTATGTGAATTAATTTGGACTTCACATTTCACCTTTTCAAACATTTCTTTGTGTTGATTCTTGTGCCTACAGTTCTATCCACTTAAACACATAATCCTTCATCCATCAAGATCTCATCAAACCCTATAACACCTAAACCATTAAAAGAAGAAATAAATGTATTGTTCTTCATCCTTCAATATTCTTCGCATTAAACCCTACGAATCTATCTCTTTAAACCATTCACCTAAATATATAATCATTCATGCATCAAATGATATGAATGTTAATCCATTAAACCCAACATATATCCATAAAATACTATTATATTAAATCCTCAACCCATCCATCCCCATAAGTTCCCATATGATAATGAATGAACCTCCAAGACTAAATATGCATTAGGACCTATTAAGAAGAAATTAATCTAGCACTTAAGGAGACTATTGTTAAATCAAGGCCAAAATTGATGTGTTCCTGACTAGTTCTATATCCCAAATGAAGAAATAATAACCTCATCTCCTTGCACAAATGCTTAGTCAAATAAACCTTCAAATTTTAAGAAACAACTTGAGAAATCTGATTATAAACTCAATCAAACCAATAAAAAAATATCAATTTAGTTATCCAAAATCATCTATGAATAATGTTATACTCCTCACACAAAAAAAATACTATTCTCTTCAAAAATCCCCAAGAATTTCAATTGTATAAATCAACCCATTTAAAGAACTAAATGGATTTTATCTTCCCTCTTTATCATATCAATAAATACCATAAATATCCCACTTATGCATGCTTTTGTAAGGAAGTTAACGTAGTGAAATAACTTCTTAAACTAATACTTGTTGAGCACACACTAAATGTTGAAGGGGGAGGGGGAGGGGGGTTGGGGTGCATCGACATTAACCAAAATCTCACAAAGTAATCAGCTTCCTTGAATATTTACCATATAAAATTATAAGAAAATAATGAATGAAAACAAGAATACATGAACAACAAGATTTTTATATGTGGAAAACCCAAACTAGAAAAAAATTCAATGAGGATGTGTCAAATAAGATGAATTACTAATATATTATCTGGTTATAAAGATAGTAGAGCTCACTACTTTAGATTTGCAGCCAGAGGCTCTCTACCAATACAACACAAAATATAGGTAAGGGTTCACTCCTCTGGATTTTAAAATAGGGGATCATTTTAAAAGTAGCAAGATATAGAAAAGAACTTGTGCACCCAAGACTTATTTTTCTAGGGACAAGGTACATACAACTCTCTACATTAGATAAAGAGAAATTTTCCTAATAATCCAACTATCTTGCACAACTCTATCAACCTTAGCAACAAACTATCTTTTCCTTGTATTCTTCACAAAATGATAGCTTCATAAACTAAACTCTTCTCTTCTAATATTCTTCTTTTTATTATACACTTTATTACTCACTACTCTCACACCTTTTTCCAAAGTACACATTGTACTTATATAAAAGATTGATAATTAGAATTACAACAAGTTTGATCATTCCAAAATAAAATTACAAGTCATCCATGTCAAAAAAAATTACAATAAGGTCCTATGCCATCATCATTTGGACCAAAATATAGATCATAAATAACATGAACCCATCCAAATAAGAGATAAAAATAAAATGTAATACCTAAACCAAAAGCATGAAGCATGATCCACTCTACCAGAGAGAGGGATCATGAACACATTATACATTAGCTCATACCAAATCCATAATTATTGGAACAACATCCACAATAATTTCAAATGTGTAGCTTCACACTGCCCAAAGAACCTTGCCACTTTCCAGTTGACTTCAAACCTCCACACACTAGGGTGAGATCCAAACTCTTGGTTAGAGACCATATCATTTTTCATCCATCCATGTCAGAAGTTATCACAACTAAACCAAAACAACAACTGATCATAACTATATTACTTGGTAACACTATTTTTGGATGACTAGGAACTGTTCTGAGACCACCAGGAAACACCACAACCAAGACCAATATCAGACTACAATATAATTTTTATTTAGACATATTCAACCTTTATTTCTAGAGTGGGAACCTTCCAAAAAAAACTAAATAACTATCATCTTGAACTATGTATCTCTGATACTAAACCTTCAATTGTAAGCCTTTGGTATTGAACCACTAACCTCTGGACTAAAGTATATAACCTTGAAGCTTAGACAAGCATCATTCTCATGATCTCCATAATATAGACTTATCCACTATTTTGTAGCATTGAATACATACATGTCTTCCACTATTTTGTAAGACTGAATACATACTTGTCTTCTATTTTTTTATAGCACTAACATGTCCAACACACAACCTTACTTCTTTTGGACTAACTTCTTTCTAGACTAGATTCATTATTTTGATATACATGAACATGTCATCAACAAATACTTCCATGCCATGATGTTTGACGTCAATGACAATGAGATAAAAACAACCAAACCAAACATATATTTCCAACAATACTAAGAGGAGGGTTATGCAAAAAAGAAGAAGATCTTTATAGAAATTATAGAAACTTAATATAAATATACATAAATAGCATACATACCACAAAAAAAAATGATTTACATTGGAAAATATTTTTAGGAGGAAAACCCCAAACTCCAAAATTTTCCCAATATATTACTCATAAATCAACAATATATTATAATATACATATGTAGAGAAAAATTCATATTGGAGAATAACTAAAAAAGTTCCAAAAGCAACTCAATAGCTATCAGGTTCTCAGAGTACATCACATTAGATAGTTCTAGTACAATTCATTCATAAAATAGTGTTTCTTGTAGTGTCTCTCCTATGTACAACTTCTTGATGGGGTTATTCAAATTGTAGTCTTGTAAATGTGCCTTTGGATGTTTTATCTATTGCTTATTTCCCTAGGATTCTTATTTATGTTTTAATTTATATGTGTTATATTATTGTTTTGATCCAATTTATTAGTATGGAAAGCTCCACAGTGGTTTTGATTATGTTATTGAATTGAGATGCATACATACTTCCTTGTGCCTAGGTGTGAGAATATATGTGGTTTGGCTGATTATTCTCTTGTGATTCAAGAAATATGACTTTTTACTTGATTGGTTATTAAACTTGTTGGTATTTGTTAAATGTTGATTGAATATAATTTTGGTACGGTGCATATTGAGATTAGTAAATAAGGTGAGATTGTATTGCCACATTAATTTGAGATATCAATGATATTTTTGAAGTATAATTTTGATCTAAGAAGCTAGTTAAAATGCAATAAGTTTTATTTTGGTTATTTAATTCTCTTTAATAAATAACTTTTTTATTAATATAATTGGATATGTATGTTAGACTTAATGATTATTAGAATGATTTCAGAATAACTGAGAGGGGGGGATGAATCAGTTATCCTGAGGTCCAAATGTACCAATCAAATTTTTAAACACTTCAAACAACTTAGATCTACTCAACAGCCCACTTGGCCTCTATATCATATAGCTAGTAACATAAACATGCAGTCCACTGTCCAAAAGTAATCAACTTGCAAAATATAAAACACTTAATAGTAAAAAACATCAAATAACATTCACACAAGTATGAAACTAGGATTTAACATGGAAATCCAATTTGGGAAAAACCTCTAGTAACATTCTACCAATTTTTACTCTTTTGAAGTGAGCTCTATGAGGAGCCAACCCTATTAAAGGTTACTATACATACTGCTAGGTGTGACCTTGTTAAAGGATTTAATCACCCTATTAGGAGTGACCTTGTTAAAGGACTTAAGAACATCCCATTAGAATGTCACCTTGATTAAAGGATTTACAAATGACTATTAGGTCAACCTTGATCAAAGGATTTCAACTAATACAATGGTTAGAAAGTAACAGTAGGTTTGATCTGATACAAACAACTCACTTTTGCAAATACAGATCTAATGTAGCTCATATGTTGATCCTTTGATTGGTCTTCATTATCATCTCCATCTTTGATCTTCTTGGAAACCCTTCAAGAAATCACCTCTTAACAACTCTTCTTGGCTCTTCTCATCTCTTCTCATCCTTCTTCTTAGGTTCACCAATCAATAGAATCAACCTTGTACATAACCCACAATTGGGTTATCCTTCTACCTTCTTAACTAGGTATCTTGATCTTTTGTCAATTAACCATTACCGTAGATCTTAGGTTTTTGTCAAATTCATCGAATCCTTCCAGCATTTCTTTCTCCTTCTAACCTTCTAGATATTTCTCAAAACTTCTCTTTGAATCCATGCATAGGCATATGTAAACATAGTTTATAATGCATTAAATGTTCCAGGTCATTCATCATTATCTTCAACATGCTTTACATGTTTCAAGAATTCAACTGTGTGAGCTGGGAATCTCAATCCCTTCACAATTTGTAAAATACTGATACTCGGTCATCACTGTGTTCTTGTGCTCAATCTTCACTGGATAACTCGGTCATTGCTAAACTATTCTTCTTGGCACTCACTATCTTTTCTCAGTCCAATTTCTGATACTCGGTTATTATTGATGCTCGGTTGACACTATATTTTCTCAGCTTATACTAGCACTCGGTCAACACTAGCATCACTTGGCTTATTCTTTAAGTTCCTTAATATTTTTCTCATTTTCTTGTTCAATCCTATGCTTTCAGTCTTTCTTTCCTCATATCTTCTATGCTTCAAATCAATTGTCTTATTTTCTTAGTATTATAGAAAAACAACACATTATCTTGTCAATGTGCCAACTAATCAAGTGCCCATTGTAGTTTCTCATAGCTCAACCTTTTCACCAGGTCTTCTTGTTATCTCCACTTTTCAAATCCTCTTCACCAATCAAATGATATGGCACTCTGCTAGATAGCAATTGTCTCACCAATTAAGGTTTGACATCAATCACAATATAACAATTATTTTAATTGTAGCTTCCAACAATCTCCCTCTTTTCCATTGATGGAAACACCATATGCATAAATTACCATACAATCCAAAAAGTATTATGCATTGAAGCAACTTATATCAACTCTCTTTGTGTTTTATTGACATATCTTCATTAATATCCTTAGCTTCATTCTGATTCTCATCCAATCAACTCCCTCTTTGTCTATGCATCAATTTTACTGAATCTCTCCCTCATCTATTCATGGTAACTCTTATTGAATCTCTCCTTCTTTGACAATAATGTGAAAGACATTTTCAATTTTCTCATTCATCTTCATGATGTAGATCTCTTCATGTTATCTTTCTAAACTATATGCTCCCTCTGTCATCTTGCTCATGAATAATTAACATCTTGTTCTTAACTCTTCACAACTTTAGGCATCTCCTAAAGTTTGACCTCCTTGCATTAATTTATTAGATATTTTGAGTAATACATTTGATGCAATACTCCATTTGATTCTAGGTAGTCTCAGCTAGAGGAATCACCACTAATTTACCTCTTAGATACTCATGTGCATCCTTAGGTAAAGCTTTAGTGAATATATCAGCTAACTATTCCTTTGTATTCACATACTCCAATCTCACATTTTCACTTTCCACAAATTCGTTAGTGTTAGAATTCAAACGCTTATAAGATTTTTTCTTAGTGGAATAACCTAGGAATATGCCTTCATCACTTTTAGCATCAAGTTTTCCATTACTATTGTCCTTCAGTATATAACATTTTCTTCCAAAGACTTTGAAGTATTTCATATTAGGTGCATAAATATACCATAATTCAAAAGGTGTAGCATTTGTACTTTTCTTGAATTGTACTCAGTTCAAGGTATAGATAGTTGTACTTATAGCTTCTCTCTAGTACTTTTGTGCAATATTTTTTCTCTATCATTAATGTTCTAGCACAATCCATGATTGATCTATTCCTTCTTTATGCTATGTCATTCTGTGGAGGAGTCCTTGGTGTAGACATATGTCTCTTAATTCCTCTATCATTGTATAATATGTTGAATTCATTAAATATGAACTCTCCTCCTCTGTCAGAACTCAGACATTTCAAGCTCTTACATGTTTCTTTTTCAACTTTTTCCAAATACCACTTAAACAACTAAAAGACATCATATTTTCTTTAAGAAACATCACAGTCATCATTCTAGAGTAATCATCAACAAACATAATCAAATATTTGTCACAACATTAGCGTTGCACTCCAATAGGTCCACAACGGTCAATATGAACCAAGTCCAAAATATCATCAAAAGTATAGGTTTTTCTCTTGAAACTAGACTTTTTCATTTTGCCTAATTGACATTTCTTACACATCACATTATTAGGTTTCTTCAATCTTGGTAACCCTCTTACTCTTTTCATCTAACTAATGCTTACCAAATTATCAAAGTTCACATGAAACAACATCTTATGCCATAACCATGTGCCATCAAATTGTGCAAACAAACATGTTTCATGAGATAGGTTTAGATAGAACAAGTTACCTCTTGTCTGTTCTCCACTTCCAATTAGTTCACCAGTAGCATCAAAGATTTTAGCCTTTTTGTGATGGAATTCAACTCGGTATCCAAAATTGTTCAACTGTGCAACACTCAACAAGTTATAGTTAATTCCTTCAACCCAATAAGCATTATCACATATGATCTTATCAGTCAATCTTATTGATCCTTTAGCTTTCACAAGACATGGTGCATCATTACCAAGCTTAACAATGCTACCGTTGTAATAATTTAAGGTTTCAAACTTACTTTTATCACCAATGATATGATGTGAGAAACCACTATCAATTATCCATGTATCACCTTTACTCACATATGAAATAAGTGTAGTTTTCCCATCTTCATTAGAATCATCTTTCATAGAAACATAAACAACTTCTATATCATGATCATCAAGTTCACTATCAGTTTCTTCTTTAGCAATATAACAAGATTTCTTACCTTTTTCCTTGTAGTCCTTATACCTTATGTAGTGTCTGTCATCCCTTCTTTATCTATACTTTCTTTCTCCCCTTTCATCCTTTTCATTTTTGTTAGGACATCTTGCTGCAATATGGCCAACTTTGTTACATAAAAAATAGATTCTAGGAAGTTTAACTTTGAATTTTCATTTTCCTCTAGGTAGTCTTCTAGCCATTAGTGCCTCAAGATCATCAAGGTCACCATCAGAGGTGTCACTATCACTATTCACACATCTTTCTTTTCCTCTCTTAAACTTATGAAGAACCTAATGAGATTTGAATGTAGATTCAATAATAGGAGAGGTGAAATTATCAAAATTTGATAGCTCAAAAGCAATAAGTCTTCCAAAAAGACCTTCCAAAGTTAAGTTGTTACCAGGAGCACATCTCAGCTCTTGTATTAAAGAAACTTTAATAGCATAAATAGGAAGTAGGGTTCTCAGTACCTTGCTAATAATAGTTTCATCATCAATATTTCTATTATCTCCTCTAATAGCACGCACAACCTCTTTAACTTAGCCACAATATTGTACAATAGTCTCACCTTCCAAAATTAGCATTTCATCAAAATTACCTCTCAAGATTTCAGATTTGGCTCTTAGTACATTTGTGTCTCCACCATAGATAGCTGTCAATGTGTCCCACATTTTCTTTGTAGTGGTACAGTCCTTGATGTCTTCAAATTTAGGATAGCTAAGGAATGATGCAATCTCCAACATTGCCTAATTGTGTTCTTGTTTTTCCTTCATCTAGGTGTAGCTTCATCAAAAATTTTCATGTAGGGAAGTTCTCCTTGTTCAGCTTTGGTACCTCCTTTTTGTACATCAAGATCTTTAGCTCCAAGTACCTTCAAACTTTTCCTTACAAGCACCACAATCTATAATACCAATTGTTAGAATGATATTAGAATAACTGAGAGGGGGGTGAATCATTTATCCTTAGGTTGAGATGTACCAATTGAACTTTTAAACACTTCAAACAACTCAGATCTACTCAACAGTCCACTTAGTCTCTATAGCATATAACTGGTAACATAAATTTGTAGTCCACTATCCAAAAGTAATCAACTTGAAGAATATAAAACACTTAATAGTAAAATACATCAAATAACATTCACACAAGTATGACACCAATATTTAACATGGAAACCCAATTTGGGAAAACCCACCAGTAACATGCTACCAATTTTCACTCTTCTAAAGTGAGCTCTATGAGGAGCCAACCCTATTAAAGGTTACAATACACACTACTAGGTGTGACCCTGTTAAAGGATTTAATCACCCTTTTAGGAGTGGCCTTGTTAGAGGACTTAAGAACATCCCATTAGAATGTCACCTTGATTAAAGGATTTACAAATGACTGTTAGGTCAACCTTGATTAAAGGATTTTAACTAATACAATGGTTAGAAAGTAACAATAGGTTTGATATGATATAAACAACTCACTTTTGAAAATACAGATCCAATGTAGCTCATATGTTGATCCTCTAACTGGCCTTCATTATCATTTCCATCTCTAATCTACTTGTAAATCCTTCAAGCAATCACCTCTTAACAACTCTTCTCAGCTCTTCTCAGCCTTCTTCTTAGGTTCACCAATCAAAAAAATCAACCTTGTACATAACCCACAATTAGGTTATCCTTATACCTTCTTAACTAGGTATCTTGATCTTTTGTTGCTTAATCATTACCATAGATCTTAGGTTTTGATCAAATAAATCGAATCTTTCCAAAATTTCATTCTCCTTCTAAATTTAGATAGATACTTCTCAAAACTTCTCTTTGAATCCAATCATAGGAATGTGCAAACCTAGTTTACCATGCATTAAATGTTCTAGGTGATTCATCCTTATCTTCAATATGCTTTACATATTCCAAGAATTCAATTGTGTCGGCTAGGAATCTCAATCTCTTCACAAACTGTAAAATACTGACACTCAGTCATCATTGTGTTCTTGTGCCCAGTCTTCACTAGATAACTTGGTCATTGATAAACTATTCTTCTTAGTACTCAGTGTCTTCGCTCAGTCTAATTTTTGATACTCGGTTATTATTGATGCTCAATTGACACTATATTTTCTTGGCTTATACTAGCACTCGGTCAACACTAGCATCACTCAGCTTATTCTTTAAGTTCCTTAATCTTCTACTCTTTTGCTTGATCAAGCCTATACTTTCAATCTTTCTTTCCTCATCTCTTCTATGTTTCAAATCAACTATCTTATTTGCTTAGTATTATATATAAACAACACATTGTCTTGCCAATGTGCCAACTAATCAAGTTCTCAATCTAGTTTCTCATAATTCAACTTTTTCACTAGGTTTTCTTGTTATCTCCTCTTCATCAATCAGATGATATGGCACTCTACTAGATAGAAACTGTCTCACAAATTAAGGTTTGACATCAATGATATTATAATAATTTTTTCAATTGTAGCTTCCAACAATGATTATTATATGCATGTTGATATTATGGTGTATAAATGATGTTATGTTATAGACCCTAAATATGTTATGTGCTTCAATTATTATATATATGTTCAAGTACTCACAATATTTGTTGAGTAGTTAAAAGTACTTGGAATCATTCCCTAATTAGGATGACTTATTAGTATTTTATTATTTGATCCCTAGCTAGTGAATTTGGAAGTGTCCATATAAACTAGTCATTATGTGTAGGCAAACAAAGTAAAGAGTGATTGAGAATTTTAGCTTATTTTCATTTTGTAGTGCCTACCATGTTCACATCCTATTATGTGAGTACGTACACAAAGATGGGGGACCTAAAAGTTTCCACTCACTTTTTTGATCACCCAGAAAGGGTATGAAACATGCCATATCATATATGGCGCATGCCATATGGTTTTTCATGTTGAGTCTTAGGTTTGGTCATTCTAGGCCTATATGGAGTGCCCCAGATGTAGCATTGAAAACATCTCTTTCTCTTTGTCTCTCCCCACTTTGATCAAGTTCTTAAAACTCAAGTCAAATGAAATCTCAAAGGAAGAATAAATAAATATATATATATACACACACACACACACACACACACACACACATGAACTATAACATTTAAGTATAAGTGAAATATCAATATTTTTTTTCCTTTCTTATACTTTAAGGTATATTTAATAAATATATTTTCATGATGTTTGAGATTGGTTTCAGATCTCTACTTTTTATGATATAGATTCTATATTTGTTAAGATTATATCAAAATTTAGACTTAGTCAAATTTTAGTAATCATTATCCTCATATCAGTATTCTCTTACACTCTCTATCTCACTCTCTTTATCTCCCCCAACACCTCTCTCTCTCTCTCTCTCTCTCTCACACACACACACACACACATGTGTGTGTGTGTGTGTGTGTGTGTGTGTGTGCCTCTCTACCTTTACCATCTTTAGGTCTCTTAGTCACTCCTTATCTACATCTCACTCTCTCCCTCCTTATTCCTCTCTTTCTCTTTTTCTTCTCTCACTTATCTTCTCTTCCCCTTACATCAATTAGGAAGATAGTGTGAGAAATGGAGAGAGGTGGGCCACATGAAGATAGTGGAGAGAGAGATAGAGAGAGAGGTGGGGAAGTGGAAGAGAAGGGAAACATGGAGAGAGTGAGAGGGGGGGAAAGAGAGAGGGGAAACAGGAGGAATGATTTATATTTTAAGACTTAAGGTTATATGTTTAGGGTTTTGGCCTTAATTTTTAGGGTTTATGGGAGAGAGAGGGGGGAGATGTGGGGGAATTTTTGGGAATATGGAGTAATTGAAAGAGGTAGAGAGGAGGAAATAGATAGGGGACAAGGTAGAGGGAAAGTGAGTGAGGGATAAAGGAAGGGAGATGGGGATAGATGAAAAGAGTGGGAGAAGGGTAATGGTGAAATGATTTAGGGTTTATATTTATGGTTGTAGGATTTAGGGCATAGGGTTTAAGTTTTATATTTTAAGGAAAGAGATAGGGAGAGAAAGACATTGAGAAAGAGGGAGAGGTAGGGTGACAGGATTTAGGTAAAATAAAAAGGGAGAAGTATTTAGAGTTTAGGACTTATAGTTATAGGTTTTAGGGTTTTGAGATTAAGAGTTATGGTTTAGATTATATGAGAGAGAGAGAGAGAGAGAGAGAGAGAGAGAGAGAGAGAGAGAGAGAGAGAGAATTTAGATTTTAGGACTTATGGTTATAGGTTTTAGGGTTTAGCATCAAGGTACTAGTATAGGGTTTAGATAGTGTGGCTATAGGTTTTAGGGTTTAGGAGAGAGGGGGATACGTGGGATAAATTTAGGGAAGATGGAGGAAAGGGAGAGAGTGATAGAGGGGTAAGGAGAGAGGGGGGAAGGTAGAGATAAAGAGAGAGGGAGGGAGGGATATGGTGGAGAGAAGAAAAGAGAGGGGAATAGAGAAAGGGAGAAAGGATTTAGGGTGTATGGTTATAGGGTTTAGAGTTAATGACATAATGTTAATGGTTAATAAATGAGAGAGAGAGAGGGTAGATAGGGAGGAAATGAAGAGTGAAAAGGGAGAGATATAATATCTCTCCTTTTTCCTCTCTATCTTCATCCCCCTCTCTCTCTAAAATCAAAACCTTTAACCCCAAAACCTAAACTCTATAACCAAAAACCCTAAATACTCTCTCTCTCTCTAAACCTTGAAGGTTCTAGGTCCCTAAACCCAAAATACTATAACCATAATCCCTAAACTATAAATCCTTTCTTCTATCTCCCTACTTGTCTCTCTCCCTCCCTCTCTTTCTCTCTTTAAATCCTAAAACCCTTATAATCCCTAATCCCAAAACCCTATAACCATAATCCCTAACCTTAAATAATTTATCCCTTTCTTCATTTCCCCTTCTATCACTTTGTGTCTATCTTCCTTATCTCCTTTCAACTATATATCTTCCCCCTATCTTATTATCTCCCCTATCTCCCTACTAATTTATTATCTCTCTTTAATAATCATAACATTGATCAATTTGGTATAGGAAATGAAGAGAAATAATAAGAGAGAATGAGGGAAAGAGATGTGGGTATGTGTGGAGGGGGAAAAGAGAGAAAGAGAGGAAAAATGAAGGAGGAAACCTACTAATGGAATGTAGGGATAAGATGAGAGACAAAAGAAAAAATATAAATAGAGGAGTAATAAGAGATGGAGTGAAAGGTAGACATAGCGGGAGTGAGAGACTTTGGGAGAGATAAAATAGAGGGGGATAGAGGTGAGATACCTAGAGGGTGAGAGATAATTGAGATGATTGTTCAAGGAGGAAGGAATAAACATGGAAGGAAAGAGGAAGAAAAAAATAGACCTAGATAACTAATGAGAGAGAGGGTGAAGGGCGAGGAGAGAGAGAGAGAGAGAGAGAGTAATCCTCCATCATCCAAATCTAGATCAGCATCCAAACATCCTTTACATCATCCAAGTTCATCCAATCCTGCATTCATCCTTAGGTTTGTACAGGCTTATCCTATATACCATCCTTAAGTTTCCTTAGAAGCGTCTCTCATCCACCCATTATTAGCATCTTTATTATTAGATTTTCATTTCATGCCTATCAAGACACGAGCCAAGAAGAGAAAGAATATGGATCACAACTTAGCCACTAGTTCAACTAATCCCAACAATTCTACCAGCGTGATGGTGACCTATGATCAAAAAACCCCCACAAATCAAGAATATGTGGGAAGATCCAACCAAGACACCTACCACATTTTCTATGGAAGCCTTCATGAATCATCAAGGACATGCACAAATGTTAAGTACCATCATCGATCTAAATCATCTCACCATCCTGGAAAACTATGCATAAGAGGGTACTCCCATTCCATCACACCTCCAATCTTTCAGCCCATCAAGACCCATCCATGTACCTTCCGACATCGATCTATTCACTTGTCATCCAACAAATCCATGACCCTAACCTACAAATGGCCCAGATAGCCTCACCTATCCCCCTTCTCTTACATTCCAATTCCACAAAACCCACAATGTAATCAAAGACACAATCCACTCCATTTTCCATTATGGGAACCCCCTCCCCATTAGAATCATCTCAAGCTACCACTCAGGAAAAAATATTCGCACAAACTAACACAGAACAGACCTTGAGTCTAGAATCATAGAAAATGAACCTTCACCACTCTTGGTGAACCAATGGATGTGATCTTTGATCAAATGGATAAAGCCAACTTGATTACCTATCCTCTAACTCATCAATTTGATGATGTAACTCCCACGCCAACATGGTACAAAGAGCATGAATACTATGACTATCATCATGTTAAAGGACATGCTACCCTCAAGTGCATGAAATTGAAGCACTATATCCAAGATATCATTAACAGAAAAGAGATCCAAGTGGACACACCAGCCCAACCTTTGCCTAATGCCAATCTGCAAATCTATCAGAATGTGTTCCCTCCACACAACTCTGGGAAGAACCAATTCAATGCCAATCCTCCACCGTGGAATCTAAGGAAAGGAAAATAGGGAGACCATGATGATCAGAAGGATTATATTACTGCCCACATCAACTACGACAAATTTGTTGTATGTATATCCCAAGTTAAACCCATTGTCAATGTCATCCATGTCAAGGGAGTAGATAGTCAGTGTGTGGTCACCACACATAGAAGCCAAATATCTTTTGTTGGTGCTAATCCAATGCTAGTTCACAATGCATAGTATAACCTTCTAGAACACCTTGGAAACGCACCTACCAAAACCTCCATCCTTGATCTTCTTTGCACTTCACCCATCCATAAAGATATCCCTAACTGATCCCTCTAAGAATGACATGTCCCCATAAACATTAATACCATCCAGTTTGAGAACCTTGTGGGACACCTATTAGTATCCTATGTGTTGGAGCTCTAAATTTTGGCCACAATTTGGAGTCCTATATAGTGATAAAACCCTAAAAAGGGCCTCTTAAACTCCATGCCCAATAATTAAAGATGGAGTACATGAAATGGGATAAATAATTATATTAATTTTCAATTAAAAGTTGAGGGATTAAGAAAGGAAGCTCTGTGATAGGAACAATCAAAACTCTGTGATCAAAACCTTCAGAAAATGTTGAAATTTTGACCTACTGCAAAGATGATGTCGATAGAGGCTGAAGATAGTTGAATTTTAAAAATCTAAAAACCACCCAGTTTGGGAAATCAAATTTCATATCTCCATTAAAAATATTAGCTTTCCATGAGATGTTTTGGTTTTTTGACCAGACCCAAATCCGAAAGTTAGGTAGTTATTTTTTAGTTAGTTTATTATTTTTCAAAATAATTTGTAATAAGGGTTGTGTCTTTTCACCCTAAAGAGGTGTGAAATCCACTCACACACACACACACACACACACACATATATACATAATGTAAATTTTAAAAAGAGAGATACAAATTCATATTTTCATAGAATAGAATTTCATAAACAACTGCAACTATGAACTCTTATGTACCAGTTTTTCAGCATCAATAAAGATAAGTGCCATTTCTTTTTATTTGTGGTTATAAGTTATATGTTTTCAATTAGTCTTTTAGATATTCTATTTTATAGAATGTTTCATTGTGTTAAATTCCTTGAATGTTATAACTCAAAATCAATATATAGTTTAAATATCAATTGAAAGATCTACTAATCTTCCTTTATTTTTGTCAGTCTCTTGAACAGAGTTAAATTTGATAATACTAACTATGTAATCTAGTTTGAGTTATATCTTGAGTGGAAGCCCTTGAGATGATAGTCTTGTCTTATTAAAGCAAGTTTTTTAAAACTGTCTCCGATCGTATGTAGGATTGAAAATTTTTCTGACTCCATAGCCCAAGTTTTTAGAAGGCACTAATCTAATCATTATTTGGAAATTGTCATTTGGTTCATACTTTGTAGTTTGTTGATAATTTAATCATTTTTCAAAGCTTTACAATTAGGATTCTTAGTGGTTATTTAGTTTTAGTTTAAGCTTTACATAGTAGAGATTATTAGAGGATTTTTTACTTTCCTCCAAGGATCATTCACCACCTTGGGAAGAACTTTGTTTGTTTATGTACACAGTTGTGCGACATAGATAATTTGATAGTTCAAAGTGAAATTAGGCCTACCAACCTTGGCTTGATTAAGCCAGAATTGAAAAGGTATCAATTTGTACTTGTTAGTTAACCAAATTCGATCCATTATTTTTGGGCACCAATAAATTGGCGACTCTGCAAGGGAGAGTTGCTCATGATATATATTGTGAAGTTACCTAGAATTTTAGATTTCGCAGATCAGAATCAAAAAGTAGTTATATTAGTTTGTTTGGAAGCACACTCTACTATAAGAAAGAACCCAGAAGCAAGACATTCTTCGAATGAGGTGGTGACTCTATTCAATAAAGCATTTCAATTAGTGACTCTACTGAGGAAGAAGACCCAAAAGGAGATAAGTAATGTTTTCCTCTTTGAAAGAGGTGGCGACTCTATTGACAAGAACCTAATGTATAAATAAATAAGTTATTACCGATTTAGATATTCAAAATGCATCAAAATAAATAACCATTTCAAAGAAAACCATTTATTTTAGATGGTATCAGGCCATTAGATTTGAGGGGATTCCATTGTATTCCTTTTAAGTTGCTCCCTAAGTTTTCACAGCTTGTACTAAAGTTCCATGGAGAATGAGATGAATCAGTAGTTGAACATTTGGATGCATTTTATGAATTTATAGAGAACTATGAGATTTGTGCAGAAGATTGGGTAATGAAACTATTTGTAATGACATTAAAAGATAATGCAAGAGAGGCATATGAATCATTACCTACACAAAGTATTTCATCTTGGAAAGAATTTGAACAATGGTTTCTATATGAATTCCATGATGCAAGTGATGAAGATAACATGTATTATGAAGAGTGTGAAGACCAAAGCTGCAACATGGAGGAGGATCATAGTATGTCTCTACTTGATGTATTTTTTAGTTTGGAGAGATTTGAAGGGGAGTCTTCTGCACACTTATTCTTGAGGATGGAAAATAAATATCAAAGGATACTTATAACAATTATGCCTTCATGAAAAAAATTACTGAGAAAGGTCAAAAACTTGGGAATCTCGCCAGATGACTCTGATCTGAAGCTACTTTTTAAGATATTAGAAGAAGATAGTGAAGACAAAGAAGAGGAGGCTTATGATCAAATTGAAAAAGACCTTATGTTTGATGACAATCCCAGTGATGATAAAGAAGATCCAAATTACATATCCCCTTTGGACGCATTTTTGAACTTAGAGAAACAAGGAGAAGAACCTTCAGTACAATTCTTCATAAGGATGTTTAATATCTATCAAGAAATACCTTCAGAGTGCAGACCTACATCCTTTGATCTTTTCAACAGAATGCAAGAGCTAGGTCTTTTATATGATCATCAGTTCCTTACCTTTCTCAAACTTATGAATAATAAACTGGTTATAGAGGAGAAAGAGTGCAGAACTGAAATAACATATCAGTCAAGTGAGGTTTCTGATTTGAATGGAGAAGATTATTTTGGGTAGTCTAAGGAAATTTTTTTCCATGATGATACTTGTATGATATCAAACATTAGTGAATATGAAAATGAGGAAGAGGATCTTCTTCGTGTGGAAGAGATTTCAACCTTATTAGACATAGAATACCACAGACACACTGAAAAGAATGGTCCAATTTTTTTCTCAATCCACCATGGTAAGGAGGTTAACAGATCAGCCCATATTCAAGAGAAATCAAATTGTGGAGATGAAATAGAATTACATGAATAGGAAGAAGTTTCAGGAGATAAATGTCAATGAAGATGTTAATCTTGTTAATGAAAAACTTGATGATCCAAATGAAAATTTTCATGAATGTATGTCTGAATTCTCTATGTTCCTGAATCCATTGTTTGAAGAGGAAAGTAGATGAAGATATGTTTAGTTTCACTATGTTAACCAATCCATTATTTGAAGAAGATCTTCTGTGCAATCAAATCAATCAGCATTATGATGAAGATAGAAGTCCTAATTTTGAAGTTGATAAAAATCATAATATACATTTAGAAGGTGAGATATATTTTAGTTCATCCTATGAGAATGGAATATGTCAAACATATGAAGATGAGATGGAATCAACCAAACATGATGAAGAGAATGTGTTGAAGCATAGTTCTGAAAATTTTAGAAATGTCCCAACTAATCAAACTCTTGGTGAGAGAGACTTTGTACTTCTTGAAGATAAGCTATTCTCAAAGCCTTTTGGTGAGGAGAAAAACTATTCGGAATATAGAGATGGGACAAATTGTAAACAAGAAGGTATCCAAAAAAAAAAGAAGACTAACCTAGAGGTTTGTATGATTAACCAAAATCTTCTATTCAACAAGGATTACAATGGACTGGATGATTTCTCAAGGGATGAACATAGATTGGATGTCAAAGATCATATTGATGAAGTGACGAGAATTGTCTATAAGGATGACATGTGTAATGCAACAAGGTTAAAAGTGTTATGTGATCAGAATTGGGTGTTCAATAGAGGAAGGAAGTGAGTTTCATTTTTTTGGGGGGGGGCTTTGGGCCACCCAATTTTACTTTGCATTAGATTAGTATGGATACTTGGTCTACTTCTCTAGAGATAGCTGGAACCTTACTATGCTTGCATGGAGCATACATCCCTAGAAAGAGCCTGTTGGAGCTCTAAATTTTGGAAAATATTTGGAGTCCTATGTAGTGATAAAACCCTAAAAATGGCCTCTTAAACTCCATGCCCAATAATTAATGATGGAGTACATGAAATGGGATAAATAATTATATTAATTTTTAATTAAAAGTTGAGGGATTAAGAAAGGAAGTGATGAGACAATATTATAGAATGTTTTGTTTATGATTTTCTAAGTTCAAACTTGAATATCTTATGGTTTTCATGAACATTATACAGTATTTTATGTTTCTAAGCTTTAGCTATATGTATATCTGATACTTATGAAAATTAAGGACAAGACTGAATATATATATAGATTAATGAATGTTATGATAAAATCTAGTATCTTTCTTCTCTAGCTTTAATGGGTAGATCTCCTGTAGCCGTATGACAAGGCTATGTTAAAATAGGGAAACTTATTATAATCTCTACCTTGGATTCATGTTTTGGATTCTGTTATGTTAACCTTTTGCAGGTAGAATAAGTCAGCAAGGACCATGAACTCAAGGATGAGTGGGTCTTTCAAGGAAGATAATTGTTTTAGAAGTTCATCATAGCTCCACTCCTTCCACCACTTTGCGGTTGCTGATTCAGTCCAAGTCAATCTAGTTGCCAGCGTTCCTATATTCTTGAGCATTAAATATGGCTTATCTTCTTACATGAGTCATGTTTTCATTCCTGTAAATGAAGTTGTTATGATCTGTAATGAAGGATCTAGTTTGTAGGAGTTCTATTTTTCTTATTTGCTTTTAAATAAGCTGGAATTATTGATTCCAGGCTAGTTAGATGTTTAGAGAATTCATACTGTAATCCAGCAATAGAGTAAAAATACTTTGATATCCTATATTGTACTTATATTTTGTTGAATGAATATATGATAGCTCTTCATTTCAATCTCTAAGTTATAATTCATTCATACTTCCATGGGGGCCCACACGGGAGATGAATTTCCTGTTCATGTTTAAGTAGGATTCAGTTAAGTTTCTTCGAGGTTGTTAAGTAATGTTCCTCCTGCAGCCACTAGTAGCAGAACCATTGATTGTTTCCTATAGCATAGGTTTACTTTTCAAGCATTATCTATTTACTGTTAAGTTTGTTTCCTTCAAGATGAGGTTAATCAGTAGTTTTAGTTTCTAGTATAAATCTCCTGTAGCAATAGCTTTTACTTTAGTAGTAGTGACTATTGAGAAGAACTAAAGCATAAACTTTGCAGCCATCATCTCAAGTTCACGTTCTCAAATTGATACATTAAATGAAGTCTAGCATGATGTTCTAAGTAGATACATGATGATTTTTAGAAATGAATCACTGTTAAAGGATGTCCAATCCTTGAGTTACTAGGATATTATTCTAATCAGTCAGGAAGCTCTGTGACAGGAACAATCAAAACTCTGTGATCAAAGCCTTCAGAAAATGCTAGAATTTTGACCTGCTACAAGATGATGCTAACAAAGGCTAAAGATAGTTGAATTTTAAAAATCTAAAAATGACCCAGTTCGGGAAATCAAATTTCCTATCTCTGATAAAAATATTAGCTTTTCATGAGATGTTTTGGTTTTTTGACCAAACCCAAATCTGAAAGTTAGGTAGTTATTTTTTTGTTAGTTTATTATTATTCAAAATAATTTTTAATAAGGGTTGTGTCTTTTTACCCTAAAGAGGTGTGAAATCCACTCAAACACACATATATATATACATAATGTAAAATGTAAAAAGAGAGATACAAATTCATATTTTCATAGAATAGAATTTCATCAACAACTGCAACTATGAACTCTTATGTACCAGTTTTTCAACATCAATAAAGATAAGTGCCATTTCTTTTTATTTGTGATTATAAGTTATATGTTTTCAATTAGTCTATCGAATATTCTATTTTATAGAATGTTTCATTGTGTTAAATTCCCTGAATGTTATAACTCAAAATCAATATATAACTTGAATATCAATTGAAAGATCTACACATCTTCCTTTTTTTAATCGGTCTCTTGAATAGAGTTAAATTCGATAATACTAACTATGTAATCTGGTTTGAGTTATATCTTGAGTGGAAGCCCTTGAGATGATAGTCTTGTCTTATTAAAGCAAGTTTTTTAAAACTGTCTTCGATTGTACGTAGGATTGAAAATTTTTCTGACTCCATAGCCCAAGTTTTTAGAAGGCAATGGTCTAATCATTATTTGGAAATTATCATTTAGTTCATACTTTGTAGTTTGTTGATAATTTAATCATTTTTCAAAGCATTACAATTAGGATTCTTAGTGGTTATTTAGTTTTAGTTTAAGCTTAAGCTTTACATAGTAGAGATTATCAGAGGATTTTTTACTTTCCTCCAAGGATCATTCACCACCTTGGGAGGAACTTTGTTTGTTTATGTACATAGTTGTGTGACATACAAAATTTGATAGTTCAAAGTGAAATTAGGCCTACTAGCCTTGGCTTGATTAAGCCAGAATTGCAGAGGTATCAATTTGTACCTATTAGTTGGCCAAATCTAATCCATTGTATTTGGGCACCAACACTATGCTCTTTCCTTCAAGTCATCTGAAATACCATATGTCAAGCTTGACCGCAATCTCCCCCTCCATATCGTCATCATGATTAGATACTTTTCCATCAAAAGGGTCATGATAGATAATGGCTCAGCCCTAAATTTGTGCACTTTGAAGTTCATCCAACAAGTGGGATTCATAGAGGCTGACATATCACATGATGTCATCACTATCAAGGCCTATGATAATATGGAGCATACTGTATACACCTAAAAATAGCTTCATTAATTAATTAAATATTTATTATTTAATTACTATGGACTTGATAAATTAATTAAATATTTATTATTTAATTAATAATTATTCCTCTATTTATTAAATAAATTATTCAATTTATTTAATAAATTCACTATAGTTTAATTCTATATCCTAAGTCTTCTAAATAGTCTATTAAAGTGATTTAATTAAATACACAATCACCTAAATATTACTAAGTCTTTTAATTCACTTCATCCACCTAGTCACCTGACACATCACCTTGGCTAAAATAAATAATTATTATTAATTATTTATTCATATTTATCCTCACCCACACATGTCCTATTCTTAAGGGCTATGTGGCCTCATAGGACTTGGTCTCATGACCACATGTCCTCTCAACAACCAAGTCAAGAGACATTCCCTATTCCTATGGGGCTTCTCAAGCCACCTCTAAGGGTCAAAGGTGACTCATGGGACACTTGTACAAAGAGTCCTCATGAGGAAAATGTCTCTCCCCCTTTCTCTCTTTGGTCTTTGTGAGACACTTGACATGTGTCTTTTCCTTCCACCTTCTTCTCCTCCATGTCAATGTGAGAGGAACATCATCCCTATTCTTCCTCTCACATTCCAACTATATCCCTCTTTCTCTCAACTCCTTCAACCAAGCCAATCCTAGCCCTAAGATCTTCCACCTTTCATTCTCAACCGTACGATTGTGCCACCTAAGCCTAGATCCTCCAAAACTCTATAAAAGGAGCCTCATTTCTCATTTGAGAGCTAATAGGTATTTTTGATAACAAGCATCCACGCATTCAAGCATTCAAGCATCCAAGCATTCCATAGCAATCACCATTTCATTTGCATTTCATCCATTAGTTTGCATAAGCTATTGTGCACTCAATTTCATTCAATCTCCACACTTTGGTAGCATCTTGGGAGAAGGCTTCATTTTAGAAATCTGAGAGCTCAACATCTTCAAGAAATCAAAGCGAGGAGGACAATGGAGACAAGATGCATGGTAGGTGAAGGTAATTAAATTAGTTTCATCATTTCATAGTTACTTTGCATTCTTCATTGTGTTTGCATTAGATAGATTCATTGGCTTTAATAGTTAATTTATCATTTCTAGTTGTTAGACATCTAATTTGCATACATTTTTGGTGCTAGAAGGAGGGCCCAACCGGACTTTTCACTTTCAGTTTTTAGTTTTCCGTGTGCAAGTTTTTCTATAGGTTATTTCTGCACATTTGTCCACGATTTCTACACAATTATTCATTTCTGCTGTGCATCCATTTTCTACAACCATAGACACAAACTTTCATCTAGTTTTCACTTTCTGTCATATTTTCTGCACATTCGTTAAACTGTCTTGTGTATACATCATTTTTTGATGCGCATCCATACTAGCTACGCATACATATCATCAGGCTATGCATTCATTCAATTGTTTCATGCATATATAATTACTACGCATATATCCAAACTTACTGCACATTTATATCACTGTTCTGTGCATTTATCAGTTTCTGTAGAAAAACTTAGTTTTCTGTTAGATTTGTTTTTAGCTAACATTTTGACAAGTGTATGTTCATTCTGGTAGTATTTTTAGGCTATTTTGCAAGTGGAATTTTGAAGACCCCATTGCTAAAAAAAAATTCTAACAGTTTGATTGCAGATTGCCAAGGGGTTTGCAAAATAAACTATAATCTCGTTTGGGCTTAAAATACGACATGTTTTTGATTTATGTGTCTTCCTTAGCATAGATTCAAGTGTCTGTTGTGTTTTTCTTAATAGCATATCTGTAATCCCAAAATTATAACAACGTATCCTCTCCCCTCCCCATTCGTGGACCTTGGGTGTAAGAGAAACTGTTATAATTTTTAGAGGGTGGTCTTTGGTGGGAAAAGAGGTACTCACCCTAAGGAATGACCCAACCGGTAACAGGCTAAAGCCAAGCCCTTCCAAACCGGTATATAAAAAATACTAATGTGATTAGTCTCACATTAGATAGGTGTGAATTCATTGTGGCAACCAAAATCTCCTCCAGTACCCTAGTGGTGCGTTAAAGTCCTACTTAGTAGAGGTGAAAGCCTTGCTTTGAAAGGATTGGGAGAGCCCCCTTAATTGGGAAAATGACTTGATCACAACCACCTGAATGGATGTCCTTACTAAAAAAAAAATTTTAGTGGCCAAAAACCTTCTATCTGTTGGCTCAAGGAGTCACCCAAGCTCGTGAAGACACCCCACATTACTCACGGTTCATAGTAGAGATAGCAGTTCTTTGGGAAGTAATGACCTATTGAATTCAAAACTTGGTGTGCCTAAGAAGTGAGTGCACTGTAAGGAGGAGCTCGTGCCTCCAAGTTCCTAGGCTATCTGCTATGAATTTGCATGGCTGGATTTTATTATCCTAGTGGGGATTCAGCAGATATCGTCCTTGCCAACCATAGGATTGTAAGCGTGTTTGTGCATTCATATTAGCATAGTCAGATTAATATCATTTCTATCTTGTGTGCATGTGTTTATGCATTTTTCACTTTGCCAAAAAAAAAAACAAAAAAAAAACTAGCCAACACCAGGAAAATCCAAAACATTTCAATTCAAATCAAAATTTCAACACCTGCGCATATATCACATCTTTCCATGCATTTTATCAAAGTTGCTGCGCATTTATCAAAATTTGTTGCGCATCTATGCAAACTTTCTACGCTTTTGATTATTACCAGTCGCATCTGTTACATATTGCTGTGCATCTATTTAATTTTGTTATGCATTGATCAATTTGTCTTGTGCATTTGTTGTTGTGCATTTACAACAGTGAGCATTTCCACAAACATTGCAATTTTCAAAATCACTTTTTCAGATACCCATTTTCATCCTTAGTAAGATTCTAGAGAAACAGTCAAGTTACACAGACCTTTGATCTTTAGTTTAACCATTCATCACTTTTCATCATTCCTTCATCAAGATTCATCAAATCATTTTTCTTCCAAATCTTTAAAATTTTTGATTTTGTGTTGAAACATTATCTTATCCATTAGATTTTGATCTTTGTGAGTTTACCATATTAGGATATATCATCCTTAATCATCAAACTTGCTTAGGTTATTATCTCTTGATTTCTCTTTGTCATATCATAGTGAGATCTATACCTCCTATTGACTTAGAGTTTATCAAGTTGTCTTATCACTTTTCAACACATTTCAAATTCTTTCCTATCAATCACTTTCCATATCTTCTCATCAAAAAATCTTTCATCCCACAATCAATTCTTTCAATTTTATGGTTCAAACTCGATCTCAGAAATTTAAACAAGCCACCAATCCAGAATCCCTAGATAAGATGGAAGGCAATACCAGCAACAAAGAAAATCCTTGGCCCGAAGCTCCTAAGAAAACTTCACTTTTTACATCCACTGATGAACCCACCGATGAAGAACTTAGGGAAGCTTCACAAGATCCTCAATTTTATCATGTCATGGAAAGACTCTTAGGCTCGGATAAAGAGATGTATTTTCTCATGCTTTCTCAACAAGGAGCTAAGTTACCAAGTGATTTTGATGTTTCTTATCTTAGAGAACCAGCTCACACAAATAATCAACAAATTCCTAAAGGTTCTCAAGATACTCATGGAGCAAAGGAAACCAATCAGCAATCCAATGCTTCTCATAGTCATGAACAACACACTATTTCTCAAAATGATCAGCCAAATCATGCTTCACAAAACAATGCTTCTCACAACAATGTTTCTCAAAACACTCAAGGAAACACATCGTCTTTGGATCCCGTCCTACAACAAATCCAAATGCTTCAACAACAAATCCGTGACATCCAAACTGGATCATCAACAAAGAAGTATTCCTTGGATGATATATGTCCTTATCCTTTTGATAAGAATTTAGCAATGATTCCATTCCCTCCTCATTTTGAGGTACCAAAATTTAACAAATACAAAGGGAATTCGGATCCACAAGACCACATTCATGAGTTTTGTGCTACTTGTATTGAAGTCGCTCACAATGACACTTATCTTATGTGACTATTTCCATGAAGTTTAGGAGGACAAGCCATGGAATGGTTCTCTAAACTTCCCCCTGGCATCAAATCTTTCAATGAGCTTCTTGACAAATTTGTGACTCATTATTCATATAACATCAAACATGAGGTCACTATGCTTGATCTTTGCAATGCACATCAAAAGAATGGAGAACACTTTTTTGCAAAGATGGTGTTAATTATTTTCTAAATATCCATGAATGATTCCTAAACAAGAAAAGATGGATATTTTTATGCATAACCTTACACTAGAAATGAGTTATAGGTTACAATTACAATGTCCACCAAATTTCAATAAGCTCATAGAAAATGGTATCAAGATTGAGGAATCCATGGTCCGAAAAGGTGAGCTCAAACTTTATTCTAAAGACAATGTTCGATCCTCAAATTCCAATTCCAACAACTATAACAATGACAAATCAAAGTTTTGGAATAAAAACAAAAACATTGTCAATGATGGGATTTTTGATAATCATAATGTCAAACCAATGCAACCCCTTCTTAATCTCACCAGTCAGGCCAATGCTACTCAAGGAACCTACAACAATCAATCATCAAATCAAAATACCAACAAGGATTCATCTAAACCAGGATTGCCTTTTATGTCACCTCGAAGAAACTTTACTCCTTTGGGAGAATCTCTCAAATCATCATTACGGAAGTTAATCACAAAGAAACTCATTACGCTTCCTGAAACGAAAGATTTTGAACCTAGAGTAAAGCCTTCTTGGTGGAATGAGAATGATTATTGTGAATTTCACAGAGGCAGAGGACATAAAACAAATGATTGCAAAAGACTCAAAAATGTAATCCAAGATTTAATCGAAAGTGTTGAAATTGGTGTTGATGGACATGTCTTGAATGAATCACATACAGCTTTCAAAGATCCACTTCCTGAGCATGAAAAAGGGGGTTCTTCCAACACTAAGGGTGACAATCAAGCTAATTATAATTCCACTCCCTATCGATATGTTGGTAACATTTCTGAATGTCATCCTTCTATGTATTATGCCAATGTTATTACCATCAAAGAAAAATCAAAGAGTCAACCAGTCCAAGCAACTACTCGTGCTCAAGCCAAAGTTACTCTTCAAGGAGTTCAGTCTAAACCAAGCACTACACAAAATAAGTCCATTTATGTCCCAAAGTCTATCCCAAATACTTCCAACTAGTACAATATTTTGGAACAACTCAAGAAAACACGCCCAGATATCCATCTTAGAGCTTTTGCATCTTTCCCCATCTCACAAAGATATCCTTGAAAAAGCTCTCTTAGAGACCCAGGTTCCAACAACTCTAGATCCTGATCAATTTCAAGCTATGGTGGGCCATTTAACAACCCCACACTATTTGTCCTTTACTAAAAATGATGATTTAGCCATTACTTAACCTCATAATGCTCCCTTACATATCAAAGTCCTTGTCCAGAATCACAAGATTAAAAGAGTATTAATAGATGGGGGAGCTGGCTTGAATATCTGCATGTTAAAATTAGTCCTTGCATTGGGATTTTCTGAGAATGTGGTTGATCCAAAAAATAAAATCACAATTAAAGCCTATGATGAGGAAGAGAGATCATCCAAGGGGTCCATTGTTCTTCCAATTAGAATTGGTCCTATTGTCAAAGATGTATCTTGGCAAGTTCTAGACATGGATCTTGCTTATAATATTCTTTTGGGAAGAACATGGATTCATTCCATGCAAGTTGTGCCATCAACTTATCACCAATGTATAAAATTCCCTCACAATGGTCAAGAGATCACTATCAAAGGAGATTCTAATCATTTTCAATATTGTAGCAATGTGAAGATTTCTAATTCTTTGGTTCCCTATAATCGTACTGGATCTTCTGCAACTACACCTAGTGACCCTAGTAATATAGCATCAACTTCTAAATCAGATGGGATCAAGATAGACATCAAAGAAAGAAGTATGGGAGAATATACTTTAGGTCAAGCTCTTTGTATCACTGAGTTACCTTTATCTCCCAAATCATATGGTAGATCTTTGATCACTAAACAACAATCATAACCCTCTTCCACACTTTTTTATAACACATTTATAAGTGGGGGCAAAATATCGAAAGAGGCAGCTGAGTGTAATGCAAATTATTGGCTTAAGACATAGAAGATTGAAGAGGATATTAAACATGAATGTATCTCACCTGATGTCTATGGAAAAGGGTATACTTTGCTATAAAAGATGGGATATCAAGGTGTTGGACCTCTAGGGTTACAAAGAGGTGTTATAAAACCAATTTTGCAAAATCCCAATTATCAAAGAGACACTACAGGATTAGGATATAAAGGTGAAGAACCACAAGAACCAAAAGGAAAAGAAAAAATACCATCTTTTCATGAGACATCTAAAGCTCCTGCCTTACAATTCAGAAAGCATGGTATGTATGTAGATCCAGAGAAACAAAGGATAGCTCAAAGAATCATTGATACACTTGAAGATAATGATGATTCTAATTCTAATGATTATGAATGGGATTCCTTATCTGATTATACTAAAGAAATAGGAGTCGATGTTGTCCATCAATATAGTAATGACTACCATGAGGGTGAGAGTTCAACGAGTGACTCACTAGGATTGGTCCCATGCAATACTACTCATGTTGATCATGAGTGAAGTGAGCGTTATCTTGTGACAGATGATTTGGATGAGAGTATGGAAATAGACCTCACTGATACTATCATAAACCTTGACAAATTTTCCATCAATACCATCTTTTCTTTTGAAACCAACCCAAATGATCCAATGCCCCTTGTCCATACTGACCTTATCGATTGGGATTCTCCCGATCACCCAGAACTCGATGTCTTCCATAATGATGACATGATCATTGACTGTCTTGGCATCAGGGATCATTTACCACCAGGGGATCACAAGTCAGGATTTCTGATAGAACTCAATGACATGGCCTATTTTGGAGAGAGTTCCAATCCTTTCAGTCATAAAAATATAAAAATAATCAACAGATCTAATGGTGAAAACCACTCAGTGGTAGTATTAGATCCAAAAATAGTAAAAAGAAAAAAAGCATCTAATGGTGAAAACCTCTCTGAGGTGCCTGACAATGGAAGGATTGACACTCTTCCCAACTATCTATATCGAGAGCAATATGCCATTCTTATAGAACCAATAGTACCACTTAACATTGGAATAGAGGAGTCTCCACGCATCCTCAAAGTAGCAGCATCCTTGACAGAATCAAAGAAATAAGATTTTTCAAAATTCTTCAGAAAAAGACAAATCAACTTTGCTTGGTCCTATGCAGATATGCCTAGTTTGGACCCCAATCTCATTATGCATCATTTATCTATCAAACTAGGTGTAAAACTAGTTAAGCAGAAGCTCCACAAAATGCATCCTCACATTTCTCTAATGGTGAAAGTAGAATTGAAGAAGCTCCTAGATGTTGGATTCATTCAGGCTATTGATTATGCTGAGTGGATTTCAAATATTGTTCCGGTTTCAAAACTAGACAAGTCTATCAGGATTTGTATTGATTTTTGAGATCTTAATAAAGCTTGTCCGAAAGATGACTTCCCTTTGCCAAATATTGATATGATTGTTGACCTAACAGCTGGGCATGAGATGTTATCATTAATGGATGGATTTTCTGGCTATAACCAAATCAAGATTGCACCAGAAGACTAGGAAAAAATTGCTTTTACTTGTCCATGGGGTACATACTACTGGAATGTGATGCCATTTGGCCTCAAAAATGCTGGTGCAACTTATCAAAGAGCCATGACCATGATCTTTCATGACATGATGCATACCATCATGGAAGATTATGTTGATGACATTTTAGAAAAATCTAAAGATAGAGCTAGTCATTTGAGAGTGTTGGATAGAATATTCACCTGGATGGAAAAGTATCAGATTTGACTTAATCCAAAGAAATGTGCATTCGGGGTCACATCTGGAAAACTATTAGGTTACATTGTCTTACCTAAAGGCATCAAAGTAGATCTAGAAAAGGTTAAATCAATATTGGAGATGGCTTCCCCCACTAAAATCAGTCAGCTAAGATCTTTACAGGGATGTCTACAATCCATCTAAAGTTTTGTTTCTCAACTAGCAGATCGCAGTCATCCCTTTCAACATTTGCTGCATAAAAATATTTTATTCTAATGGGATGATAAGTGTGAGGAAGCTTTCAACAAAATCAAGAAATATCTAGTGAATCCTCCAACTCTGATGTCACCAATTCTGGGCAAGCCACTCTTGCTCTACATTTCAACCATGATAGCCTCATTAGGTGCTCTTCTTGCTCAGCAAGATCATGAAGGAAAAGAAAAAGCCATCTACTACATCAGTCGCACTTTAGTGGGATATGAGTTAAACTATTCCCCTATTAAAAGAGCATGTTTGGTTGTTGTCTTTGCTTCACAGAAGTGGTGACATTACATGTTGTCACATTCTACTCAGCTTATTGCAAAGATTGATCCTTTAAAGTATTTGTTAAGCAAGACTGCATTGACAAGCAGGTTGGCTAAGTGGGTCATGCTACTTAGTGAGTTTGATATTGAATATGTAGATAGGAAGGCTATCAAAGGTCAAGTGATCGTAGATCAACTAGCTGATGCTCCATTAATGGATGACCAGCCTATACACATAGAGTTTCCTGATGCTCATATCTTAGCTTTGTCTACACAAGCATGGAAATTATACTTTGGTGGCTCATACACTCAACAGGGTTTAGGAGCCGGTATTCTTTTTATCAAACCACAAGGATACACTATTCCAAAATCTTTCAATTTGTTATTTCCTTACACCAATAATGTAGCAGAATATGAGGCTTTGCTGATTGGGTTAAAAATGGCTTTACAATGGAACATATCTGAAATAAATTTCTACGGAGATTCTCAGCTGATTGTTAACTAGGTTAATGATCATTATCAGACCAAAGATGATAAGTTATTGCCATATAAACATATGGTTGATGACCTTAAAAAGTATTTCTCTTTCATCACTTTTGAGCAGATTTCTCGGCATGAAAACAAGGCTGCTAATGCCATGGCAACGATTGCTTCTTTATTTGATATAGAAGATACCAAGGCCCATTTTGAGTTCTTGGTGGAATCCCTGACTTGTCCTACATATGATGAGCCTGATATGAGTATTATATGTCATCTAATTGGACATGACTCCTCAACCTATGGAAAGATCTATTCTTACCTCAAAGATAACACTTTACCTCCTGACCTATCCCGCAATCAAAAATGAACTTTTCTCCACCAAACCTCCCACTATATCTTAATATCTGACACCCTTTATCGGTGAGGTTTTGACGGTACTCTCCTATGATGTCTCGAACATGATGAAGCTCAACTTTCCTTACATGATGTACATGAAGGCATTTGTGGGACACATTCAAGTGGTCCCTCTTTGGCTAAGAAACTCATGCGTATGGGTTATTATTGGCCTGCCATGGAAGCAGACTCCTTTCATTTTGCTAGGGCATGCAAGAAATGTCAGATACATGGAAACCTTATCCATGCTCCAGCTCAAGAGTTACATCCTTTTACAACTACTTTTCCATTTAGTCATTGGGGACTCGACCTCATGGGCACTATCAATCCTCCATCTTCCAATGGCCACAAATGGATTCTCACTGCCATAGAATACTTCACTAAATGGATTGAGGTCGTTCCATTAATTACCGCCATAGGGAAACAAATCTCCATGTTTATCTTAAACTATATCATTTGTAGATATGGTATACCTATGTATCTTATCACTGATCATGGGAAATAGTTTCAAAACCAAGACATGGATGACTTGTGTGCCAAATTCCACATCACCCACAACTATTCCACCATCTACTATCCTCAAGGAAATGGCCAAGCTGAGGCGTCAAATAAAACAATTGTCAAAATCCTACAAAAGACTGTCAATGACGCTGGCCCTGACTGGCATCTCCAACTTAATCCAGCCTTATGGGCTTACCACACCTCCATCCATACTCCTACTAGAGCCACTCCATACTCCCTTGTCTATGGATCTGAAGTAGTCCTGCCCCTCGAGGTCGAGTTGCCTTCACTTTGTGTTACTCTTAAAGATTTAATTCCTGATGAAGAGTATAGAGTTGCACGCCTGACTGAATTGGAACTCCTAGATGAACTCCATTAGTGAGCCTATGATCATTTGAAAGTTTATCAGCAGCATCTATCTTGTTAGTACAATAGCAAGGTAAAGATCAGAGATTTTTAGTTGGGTGACTTAGTCCTTCGAGAAAATCTAAAGAATCAACAACACTGTGAAAAGAAGGGCAAGTTTGAACCTAATTGGTTAGGACCTTTTGTGATTACAGCAGTCTATGGTTCTAGAGCCTATCAGTTATCTACATCTGAAGGGGATCCCTTGGATGAACCTCTTAATATCATCCATCTCAAGAAGTTCTATCCCTGAAATCTCAATGTAAGGGGCATGTATATAGTCTGTATATATATTCTGTAAATAAAAATAATCAAAAATATAAAAAAATCATCAAAATCAAAAGAAAAACTGCAATAAAAGCATATGGTGAAAACCTGGAAATAGGCGCTATGTGTGACAAGTTAGCTCCTATATCTATTAGGATTCTTCTAGTGTGTCCATTCATTGTATATATCCACAATAAAATAGTTACTCAATCCTTGTCCCCACCATGTATATATCATAATAAAATGGCTAATTCATACACCATCCAGTGTATCTATCCATAATAAAATCCCATCATAGCTTTATCTTTTATCATGGTCTTCATCCTAGTCTTGTTGCATCTTTCTTCATCCATAATAAGTCAATCCATCACCTAGCTGGGGGCATTTCCTTGACCTAGTTTGGGAAGTGGATCTATGATAGTCGTGACTCTTAGAGGACATAATGGAGTTATTTTCACCACGCAAGGCAAACGCAATCAAATGTTCTTTCACAATGGTATCTTCATGTTGAATCAGAATCTATGATCTATCTTTCGAATTGTGACTGCTTATCTATACATCTTGACTATACATCATCACTTGAATTGATCAACATATCCTAAATCAATCTTTTTGGAAAAAGAAATGTATATTCATGGCAAGCATGTTAGAATGATTTGTTATAACTTATGCATTCATATCTAGATTTCATTGTTATCATGTTTCCTATGCTATTATGGGATATCTTTGACATGAGTTTGAAACTCTCATATGTCATTGATTAGAATAGCCAGGATGGGGCATGATATTTTCTTTGATTGTTATTTTTGGGGTATTTTCCGATGAAATCGAAGGAAAAAGTAATTGGTGTGTCTGTGTATAAGTGCCTTCATCCATTTCATAGTATGGACAACATACAAATCATGTTGTTCTAACAAATGCTATTTATGGTGATATGCCATCGCATAACTCGACTCCAAATATTTGTTCCCCAATGGAGGGGGGAAATATTCCTTGTCTGTTATGCAAACAAAACTCAGGTCATCTCAGTTCAATTATACCTAGATGCTTGTCAAGTTTGCAATATTAAACTCCATGCAAAAAGTGCTTAGGTCATCCTGGTTTAATTATACCATGATGCTTACATTTTCTTGCAACATAACGAGCTCAATGATGAAACTCAAGTTCCAGTTATTATGAAGTTCTAAGATGTTACCTAAAGTTGTGGAGATACATTCATTTCATATTGCATTTCATTTAAACAGTTCATGACTTACATATCAGTGCTCCTTTTATAGAGATTTATAGGTTACCTTTCTTATTAGGTTATCTGTTCTCTTAGTCTATTCTTCTTGTGTCAGATACATTGTTATTTAAGTTGAGGACATTTGGACAACCAAACATATTATGACTTTTTGCATTTAACATTTTGCACTTAATCATTTAGAGACATATGTTATCTTCATTAGGAGTGTTCATTTATATATAATTTGATCATTTATTATAGCTATCATTTCATCTCATTTTCTTTTATCATGTTATCAGTTATTACATTCAATCATCTTAGGTACATTATCATTTATTACATTAGATATCATTTGCATTACACTGTCATTTATTATTCATTATACACATTTTATATCATTCATTTATTATAAATTATATGCATTTTACATCATTTATTTATTATCCATTATATGTGTTTCCAATCATTAGTTATATCATTCATTTACACCATTTATTTATTATCCATTATCCACATTGTTCATCACAACATTGCATTGATAATCACATAGCATTAGTAAACTCATTTAAGACATGCATTTATATCACCATCATATGATTATTAACCATTAAGCATCAAAAATATCAAATTGGATATAAATCATTTTGCATTCTAAGACATACATTCTATGCATATTAAAGTAAATCATCACATCCTGCATATGTCAGTATGCACATGTATATAAATCATCAAAGAAAATCATGATAGAACTGCATCACTGTATATATAGAGTCAATCATATAGCATCCATCATATAAAGTCCATAAAACAACAAAACTATCTGAATGTCCAATGATATAAATCAATAACAATGTGTCCATAGTCAGTGTCCATCAAGTCAAAATATAATGATACAATGAATCATAATGGTACAATAGTGTATACAATGCTCTCTCAACATCTATGAACCACTGCCTCCAGACTTTGTCTGCCGCTGTCTATGGGATGCAATGTGGACCTGTGCTACTGAACTCCCTGATGTTGAGGATCCACCCTAACCTCCTGAACTGTCGGTGCTCTTGGAGGGTGTGATGACACACCCTCTCCACCAGCTGGTGCTCTTCTATCATGCACTATCATCCTGATCGCCACTGAGCTCTCCCTATAACTCCCGATCCACTGATCCTTCAGGACTGCCTGTCTGTATGCCTCTCGTGAATAGGATTTCTCCTTCCTGACATGTATGATGACTCTGATGCTATCTCCATGGGGACCTAGGTCCTCTGTCCTCTGTAACTCATCTAGTAGCATCTCAGACTCCCTGAGTCTCTCAATCGCTGCATCCCGCTCATGTCTCAGGACATCCATCTGATGCTCTAGCCTCTCAATCTACCTCTCTAGACCTGGAACCTGGTCTACCTGTACCTATGTAACTGCTAGTCAGACTAGTAGTGCATCAATATCTGGCTCCTCCTCTGCAGCGTCTCTCTATAAATAGGGATCTTGTCCCCCGATGTCCATATCAGCTGGCTCATCCTATGCCTGTACATTTGGCATCTCAGTGTCCGGCTCATCCTGTCTATCATCCTGCACCTGATCACCCTGTACCCCACCACCCTAGACCAATAAACCATCTACCTCATCCTATCCCTACCTCTATACCTGTGGCACCTATACCTGTGCAGCTGGTCTCTATACTAGGGCAATTGGAATCTATGTCAGAGGGACTGGTACCTATAGTGGCACTCTTGCAGCTAGTTGTGCTAGCTGTGCTGGAGGCTATCTCCGTCCCTATCTAGCTAGAGGTGGCATCAGTCCTCTCTTCCTCACACCACCTCCTCTCATCTATGGTCCTACCCTATCCCCTCTCCCTCCATCTCCACCACCATCTCCACCATCTCCATCTCCTCCTCCATCTCCTCCTCTCCCTCATCCCCTCCTATCTCATCCTCACCACCTCCCTCGATGTCTGTCTGTAGGATCCCTCTCTGGAGGCCTAGCTGTGGGATCTGTAATCCATGGTACTGTAAAGTCTCTCAAAAATTTCTCCAAATCTATAGTCATCTCTGGGTCTACCATCATCGGCCTCATCGACCATGCTTGGAATGGTGCATCCAAAAACTCCTGTCGAGAAACATCGAATGATGCCATGGGCCCCCAATCCTGTCTCTCCTGATACGTGCAAGCAAACTCAGTCACTCCCTGGGGCATGCCCTAGATCCTGGCAAATTGGCGTAGAACCCGGCTGACCAGCTATCTCTTGATAATAAAGGGCATCTATCCTATAAGCCATCACGACTCAAAAAAAAATCCCAACTGATGCTCATCATCCCATGGCTCACACCCTAGGTAGGGTCTCCATGTCACTGTGTCTAATGTATCAAAAGTGTATCGCCAAAACTCTAAATGTCCCAATTTTTCCTGAGACAAAATTGAGGAGTATAAATGAATATAGGGTTGTCCTACACCTTGAAATCTAATCACCACTGGTCTAGTCATTGCAATATGCTCCCATGCCCAAACATGGAGCAGTGTCACACCTGCTGATAGAGATGCACCCCTATGGTACACCACCTGATGTAAATCATGATACAGATGTGCTAATAAACACACCCCCCAAGAAAATCAGGTCCCCTCCATCATCCACTGTAATGTGCAGCCCCATCCAACTGCAAATCTGTGTGACCTACGATCAGGGCATACGAATCCCCCAATCACACCTGCTAGAACCACTAGCAGAGGGTCATACAAATTGACCATATCCTCCCAACTAATCTCTCCATCCTCTATATCCTCATCTCCAAAGACAGGTCTGCACTCTGTGACTCCACCGTGCTGATCATACTGAACTAACTCTCCTGTGATGGGAAGTCGCAGGATGCGATATACATCCTCTAGTGTCACTGTCATCTCCCCTATCGGAAGATGGAAGGTACTCGTCTCTGAGTGCCATCTCTCTGCTAACACAATCATCATACTCAGATTCACCCAAATCTTAGGTGTATGTATCACATAATATAATCTTGATGCTCCAATCAATAGTCTATCTATCTTTGACAGAGCTGGTCTAAGGTTCTGTGTGACGGGATATCTCTCCCGTGACATCAGAACATCTGTGATATCCTCCTAGCAAGTCAACAACAATCAACCTATCAAATTTTGATAAACTGATCTATCAATCTATCTATCCTATCATATCAATTTCAAACATGTTTTATCATGTGTTTTAACAAATGATTCTATCAATTATCTATTCAAGATTGGTTAACTAGCACACATGCTACAATGTTGCCACATCTTGAACAACTCGATCAAAATCAATCACCGATAGATCCCATCAGCTTATCGACATCAAGTTTGACCTAATTGACTATCCACTTTGACCATATTCTATCACCTAAAAACATATCCGCAACATTGAACCATGCATGCGCAACTTTCTTTCACATTTGCGCAGGTTTTCATCTATGCGCAATTTTCCTCCACATTTGCACAACATTTTTCAACATTTGCGTAGCTTTTTACATATGCATCATTTTGTTGCACATTTTCCCAGCTTTTCATCACAAATGTGCAGTAAGTACTTATGCATGCTTTTATTGCATACTTGCACAATACTAACATTCATTTCGTATGAATGAGCAACTATGCTTACCGAATGCGTAGTAATTTTGAATTTCTGCACAAATGTCACAAGTTCCTGCACATTTGTCCATCGAAACCATGCATTCATACTCTGCCTCAAAACATAAAAATTCCTAACCTAATTCTATCATTCAATCTATCCTAAACATGCTACAATTCTACTCTAACATGCATCAAATCATGAAATTACCAAGGAGGATCGAGTCACCTACCAGTTCACCTAAATCAAGTGGTCACTGGAAGTGTCTGACTCTCTTGAAGTGGTGATCTGACAACGGGAACGGTATCCTTGTGGCTCTACTCTTCTCTCTCTCGTGCTCTGATTTAAAAGTGACAAGTGTGCACAATGAACCTATTGTGGACCTCTTAGCCCTATTTATAGCCTGTGGACCTGATGTGCTTGGTGTATGGACCCTATTTGCCATTTTTCTTCCATTCCACCCTATTTTCCTCCATCTTTTCTACCGTTCTTTTGTGAGCTTGATTGCACAAAAAAAAAGATACAACATAAACAACAAAAAAATAAAAAATAAAAAAAATCCAATAAACATTCAAATAATCTTTTTTGTCAATCAATCTCTCGAGGGGGCACACATAGGTCGTTTGAGACATCATCTAGGGCAGGGGCAAAAATACTTGAAATACTTCTTTGAAACAATGTGATACACACATTACTTCAAAGAGGGGCAAAATGTATACACCTTAAAAAGGCTTCATTAATTAATTAAATATTTATTATTTAATTACTATGGACTTAATAAATTAATTAAATATTTATTATTTAATTAATAATTATTCCTCTATTTATTAAATAAATTATTCAATTTATTTAATAAATTCACTATAGTCTAATTCTATATCCTAAGTCTTCTAAATAGTCTATTAAAGTGATTTAATTAAATACACAATCACCTAAATATGACTAAGTCTTTTAATTCACTTCATCCACCTAGTCACCTGACACATCACCTTGGCTAAAATAAATAATTATTATTAATTATTTATTCATATTTATCCTCACCCACACATGTCCTATTCTTAAGGGCTATGTGGCCTCATAGGACTTAGTCTCATGACCACATGTCCTCTCAACAACCAAGTCAAGAGACATTCCCTAATCCTAAGGGGCTTCTCAAGCCACCTCTAAGGGTCAAAGGTGACTCATGGGACACTTGTACAAAGAGTCCTCATGAGGAAAATGTCTCTCCCCCTTTCTCTCTTTGGTCTTTGTGAGACACTTGACATGTGTCTTTTCCTTCCACCTTCTTCTCCTCCATGTCAATGTGAGAGGAACATCATCCCTATTCTTCCTCTCACATTCCAACTACATCCCGCTTTCTCTCAACTCCTTCAACCAAGTCAATCCTAGCCTTAGGATCTTCCACCTTTCATTCTCAACTATAGGATTGTGCCACCTAAGCCTAGATCCTCCAAAAATCTATAAAAGGAGCCTCATTTCTCATTTGAGAGCTAATAGGTATTTTTGATAACAAGCATCCAAGCATTCAAGCATTCAAGCATCCAAGCATTCAAGCAATCAAGCATTCCATAGCAATCACCATTTCATTTGCATTTCATCCATTAGTTTGCATAAGCTATTGTGCACTCAATTTCATTCAATCTCCACACTTTGGTAGCATCTTGGGAGAAGGCTTCATTTTGGAAATCTGAGAGCTCAACATCTTCAAGAAATCAAAGCTAGGAGGACAATGGAGACAAGCTACATGGTAGGTGAAGGTAATTAAATTAGTTTCATCATTTCATAGTTACTTTGCATTCTTCATTGTGTTTTCATTAGATAGATTCATTGGCTTTAATAGTTAATTTATCATTTCTAGTTGTTAGACATCTAATTTGCATACATTTTTGGTGCTAGAAGGAGGGCCCAACTGGGCTTTTCACTTTTAGTTTTGTAGTTTTCCATGTGCAGGTTTTTCTACAGGTTATTTCTACGCATTTGTTCATTTCTACTATGCATCCATTTTCTGCAACCACAGACACAAACTTTCATCTGGTTTTCACTTTCTGTCATATTTTCTACGCATTCGTTAAACTGTCTTGCACATACATCATTTTTCGATGTGCATCCATACTAGTTGTGCATACATGAATATGCTATAGAGAAATGAAATTATCATGGTAGTGGACTAGGACCAGAATAAGGTGGAAGCAAAGATCCAATAGAGGCCTCACAAAATACAAAAAATCAAGGCCTTGGCTTTAATACCACTCACCTGCACATACAAGGATTGGATACCATAACTAGAGGCACTAATCCTCCCAATGTCACCCTCTTGAACATCTAGGATGACCTTGTAGAAATTGAAGACATCCCTAAAGAGGAAGAAAATAAATCCTGTGATGACATCTTCGATGATGATACCCTCCTGGGAAATTCTATCCTCCATCAACTTTCCATAAACTTTATTGAACTTCCCCTCATCCATCCCAAACTTATAGACTGGGGTCAACCAAGCCTGGCACATATCGATAAGTTCCAAAGCACAGAAGCACTCCTAAGATTCATGGGAGCATCGGACTAGAAATCAAATAAAGAGAAAGAATCATCTTGTGTCTACAAGCTCAATCCTAAGGGATACTTTGGGGAAGAGGAAGTCTTTAGCCACAAAATTAAAAATAAAAGAGAAAAGAGCAAGTCCTTATGTGAAAACCCCTTTGGGGCACATTCTAACTCTAAAAAATAAAAAAATAAAGGGTGTATCTTCTCGTGAAAACCTTTTTGAGGTTCTAGAAGGTGAAGGCTTTCGTCTTCCTCCCATCTAGGATTATAGACCAGAAAAATCATCAATCCTCATCAAGGAAACCAAACTAGTCAACTTGGGCACTGAAGAATACACAATTTGAAGAGTTAGATTTCACCTACATTATAGCATCTCTAATCGAGGGTGAAGAGTTATATTTCACATCACTTCTCCAAGAGGCAATTATTAATTTTTCATGGTCATACGCTAATATGCCAGGGCCTGACCCAAATATCATTGTTCATCATCTAGTGATGGACCCTGATGTAAAACTAGAAAAGAAAAAGCTTCAAAATATGCATCCTAAAGTAGCCCTCCTACGAAATACAAAACTAGAGAAGCTTTTACAAGAAAAAATATCAAAGCCATTGACTTTTTAGATTGGATCTCAAACATGGTTCTTATCACTAAGCCTTCAGGAGAGATCATAATCTGCATCAACTTTAGAGACTTAAACAAGGCATGTATGAAGGATGATTTCCCCTTACCCAACATTGAAATGATAGTTGATCTCACAGTGGGCCATGAGATGTTGTCACTCATGGATGGCTTCTCAAGGTATAATCAGATCAGGATAGTAGAGGAAGACCATCACAAAACAACATTCACCACACCATGGGGTACTTTCTACTAAAATATGATGCCATTTGGGATAAAAAATGTAGGGGCTACCTATCAGCGAGAAATGACAGTGATCTTCCATGATATGATACAGGAGATCCTCAAAGACTACGTGGATGATATCCTTGCAAAATCCATGACATGGTTGGAACACCTTTACATTCTTGAGTGTGTGTTCAATCGCCTCCATCATTATGGCTTAAAGCTAAATCCAAAAAAGTGTGTCTTTGGTGTAACATTTGGAAAGATGTTAGGCTTCATTATATCATAGTGCAACATAGAGATTGACCCTAAAAAAGTCAAGGCCATAACAAAAATGCCACCTCCTAGAACACTCAAGCATCTCAAAAGCTTGTAAGGTAAACTACAATCAGTGCATTGATTCATATCATGACTGGAAGACAAGTGCCAACCTTTCACGCATCCACTTTGCAAAGACACAAACTTCAAATGGGATCCTATCTACCAAAAAAGCTTTGAGAAGATAAAAGAATATATGGCCAACTCTCCCATCCTTGTACTGCTAGTTCTAGGATGTGCTCTGATCTTATACATCTTTGTAACCACTACATTATTGGGGTCACTATTATCAGAGCTTAATGATAATGGAAAAGAAAGATTCATCTACTATATGAGCCAGACACTTGTGAAGTATGAGCACAATTACTCACCAATGGAAAAAGCATGCCTCACAGTGGTATTTTCCACTCAGAAGCTTTGGCATTATATTCTTAGATACACCATCAAGCTCATCTCAAAAGTAGACCTCCTCAATTATCTTCTATCAAGGACAACATTGACAAGCCGAATGGTGAAATGGATCATGTTGCTCAGAAAAATTGAATTTTGGTACATCAACATAAAATAAATCAAAGGGAAAGTCATTTTTTATCAGTTGGCTGAAGCACCACTGGTAGATGCATATCCTTTAATCATGGAATTTCCTGATGAACACCTTTGTAGGATTGAATAACAACCCCTATAGAACCTATACTTTGATGGCTCCTACATATCACATGGATTAGGGGTAGGAATCCTCTTTGACACCCCTGAAGGTGACTACATCCCCAAATCATTCAAATTAGGATTCCCATGCACCAACAACATTGTAGAATACAAGGCACTCATCTCAAGCCTTAAGAAAAATATTTAATGGAACATCACATAACTGCAAGTGTTCAGAGATTCACAACTGATAATCAAGAATGTCTAGGACAAATATCAAACAAAGGATGGCAAGCTTCTACCTTATAAGGAATTGGTGGACAAATTGAAAGAGAACTTCCTAATTATATAGTTCACACACATACCAAGGCTACAAAACAAATCTTCCAACGCAATGGAAACCATTTGATCCTTGATGGAGATCCCTCATGATTCAACATAGTATGAATTCTTAGTTGAGAAGCTACACATGCATTCTTATGAGAATGTCAGTTTTGAAATGGTGTACATCTTGGTTGGTCCTCATTCCTCATGGTACCATGACATTCACACATATCTTAAAAATGGTATCATATCCCCCCATCTCACCAACACCTAGCGCCAGAACCTAATTTGTAGAGCATCCCACTACAGTCTTGTAGAAAACACCCTTTATCATCGAGGATATCGCAATATCCTCTCTAGGTGTTTAGATTTGAATGAGGCCATCCAAGCTTTACAAGAGGTACATGCTAGAATTTTTGGTTCCCACATGAGTGGCATGGTCCTAGAAAAGAAACTTCTTAGATTTAGGTATTATTGGCCAACAATGAAGCACGATACCTGTGAATTTGTCAAGAAATGCTTCCCATGTCAATAGAATGCCAATCTAATCCATGCTCTAGCTCAAGACTTGCATCCCATTGTGCCACCATGGCCCTTCTCATGTTGGGTTTTCAACCTCATTAGCTTAATCACTCTCCTTTCCTCATTGCAGCCCATTCCACTCATCCTCACTACCAACATTCAGATATCCAAGTTCATCTTTTACCATATCATCCGCCACTTTGGCATCCCTTCCACCATCTTCACAGATCATGGCACACCTTTTGAAAACTAGCATGTGAATTATCTATGTTCCAGACTCTATATCCACCACCATTTCTCTAGCCCATACTTCCTCCAAGAAATGTCCAAGCTGAGGCAACCAACAAAACCATCCTAAAAATACTCAAGAAGGTTGTCAATGATTTTGGTCATGACTAGCACCTCCAAATAAATCTTTCCCTCTAGGCCTATCATACTTCTTATCACACTCCTATAGGCACCACCCCATACTCCCTTGTATATGGTGTCGAAGTCATTCTCCCAATCGAGGTTGAGCTCCCATCATTGTGTGTCTCCATGAAGAACTATACCATAGATGAAGACGATCACGTGGCATGCCTCACATGTTGGACCTATTAGATGAAAAGAGTAAACAAGCATATGATTACCTGGTCACATACCAAAATTGAATCAAAAGGAGCTATAACAAGAAGGTTCATCCTAGATAGTTCTAGGTCAATGACATGTTCCTCTAAGAAAAGAAGAAAATGCAAGCACATCGGGAGAAAAAAGGAAAGTTTGAACCTACTTGGTTGGGTCCTTATGTTGTCACACTGTGCTTTGCCCCTAGATCCTATCAACTATCAACACCAGAAGGAAAGTCCCTGAATGATCCAATCAACATCATACATCTAAAGCAGTTATATGCTTGAACAGTATCTTGTAAATCCATAAAATCCAAAAAATACAAAAAAAACAAAAAATCAAAAAAGAAAAGAAAAATAAATTGTCCAATGCTGAAAACTTGGCAATTCAAGTACCTTGTACAAGTATGTTGGTGAAAACCTAGAAATAGGTGCCATACATAGGTCATTATATATCAAACTCCCATCCCCCCATCCCAATCCCCATCCCTATCCCAATCCTCTTTATCCAATCCCCATCCCTATCCTAATTTCTTCATCCTAAATGCCATCCCCATCCTCATCCCAACCACCAGCCCATCACTCCCAAGGTGTTCTATCCTCAAGCCTATCCAATGTAGCAATCAAGTTCCTATCCACAATCTTGAGCTTCCTATATATATCATGTATAGAGAGATCTGCCTATCCCCAATCCTGATCTTCCTTTCAATATCCTATATAGCGAGATCTTCCTATCCCAATCCATGAGCTTTTGTAAATATATGTTGTACATATCTACCTTTCTATTGTATATATTGTCACATATTGTTGTGTGTATCCTCATCAGTCCTGCAAAAATATTTGATCAGATAACTTGTCCTACCCTGCCTCATACTTCAGCAACAACTTTGGTTGACTATCCTTGATCCCATGATTATCCTTGATTCATCATTTTCCAACAACACAAGATTCTCTTCATCAAATGGGTCCTTGTAGGATGTATCCTTCCTCATGTCTGGCCTAATCTTCCAGAATCCATCAATTGGGTCCATGTAGGATGTATCCTTCCTCACATTCTAACCCAATCTTCCCCCTATCAATCAAATCAATCCTTCTCCTTGGCAAAGGACATTTTTTGGATTTATCATTTTGGTCTTGGATTTTTTCCTTTGGATCTTGTTTATCTTTTATGACTTCTTATTGTTCCTCTCCTCACGGTCACCGTGATCCTTTATATCATGGTGCAGTTTGAATGAGGGCACTCTAGGACAAGGTCTTTTGATCTTTTTATTTCTTCCTATGAGTCAGTTAGATATGACCCTTGCACATTTCACATGTGATATTTTGGGTTACATGGTGTACTTGGGAAATGTTGTTTGTTTATGGGTTCTCTAGCATCATTTCTACCATGCCTCCTCCTAGATTCATGTGTGTTGTTGGGGAAACCCTTGCGTGTCTTTTTTTGTCAGTCCTATGTAATGCTGGTGACAAGGCCTTGAGTTCCCAATAACCTTGGAAGGTCTCTAGCATTGCTATATCAAACTAGGTTGTGCTCTCCACATTGTCACAATGAGCTCCCCAAATCCCCTTCATCCTGCATCATATAGATTCAACTTGTATCTTTCATCCTTCATATAGCCTCATACTACATCCTGCATATCACATCATCATTGCATCCATACATCTTTGCTCCTGGAAGGATGTCTTTTTATCCCCTCTTTCTGCCTTTCTTCCTCCATTTCCTTCCCCTATGCATCCTTTTCAAGAAAATTCCCCAAAGTTTCTTCTTTGTGTTATTTTCTTGAGGGAACATAACCCCTTATCTTCTATTCTTGCCTGGGGCATCTTATTTTCTTGTCTTTGATGCCACACCACTTATGGCATCGCATCAAAGAGGGGAAAAATGTAGACACCTAAAAATTCACTTGTCAATTAAAACCATTTTAGTTGATAAAATTCCTAATGACATCATCATTATTTGTTAATTAATTAATTAATTTTTATTGTCACTATCCCTTCCTCTATTTTAATTAAAGAACCTTGTCCAAAAAAAAATTAAATCAAATTTGAATATTATTCCCTCCTAAATTTATTAAATCCTTTAATAAATTATTTTCCAACCCAAACCCTCCCTAAATAAATTATTTGTTTATTTAAAACCCTAAAAGTATCCTCACTTTCCTAATCACTCCCTAAACTTGCTTAAAGGGTAATTCCTAACCCTTTTAAACCTAAACCCTATCCCTTTGACTTTAGATCAACACCCTCATTAATGAGCCTTACATGCTCATTAATGAACCCTTATACCTTCATTAACGAAAGCCCATGTCTCTTCTTCCACCCTTGTCCCCTAGCACTCTTCCCTAGTGTTTCTCACACGTGTGAACAACTCTTCATCCTTATCCCTTTGACCCTAAGGCTTAACCCTTGGTCCTAAAACTTGACCACCCTTCCTAATCCAAGCCTCTCCTCAAAATATATAAATATCCCTCATTCCAAGAGAAATTTATGAATTCACATCTCATTTTCATAACATTGTTATCATATGCATTTTCATCTAGAATCTTAATAGCTTTTACTAGTATTGTAAGATTTGCTTCATTTTTATGCTTTATAACTCATCCTAGCTTAGATGAATTGGATTAACTTACTTTACTTCAATAAATACTAATAATTTTCATCCAAATCACATCTATTTCATAGTTAAAATAAACCTTTCATCTTCATTTATAAGCTCAAATCTGCATTTTGCTTCATTTGGACCCTCGGAACCCTGGGGGAAAAATAGGTTCCCTATACTTGGTTTTATGTCATTATGGGTATCCATGGATTTCAAGTGATCCTAATCCTTCCTAAATAGCATTGGGGACATGCACATTGTGTTTTGAGAGCACACCCACATCCCTCTTATAAGAGAAAATCAAATGGTGATAGGTTGCTCCTATTTCAGCTCAATCTGAGGTGGCCTGTGAATAGGTTTTCTATATGTTGATGCATGCTTAATTTAGACTAATATTTGAATGTTTCAGCATGATTCTGATAGGTTAGGTTCACATCTCTCACAATGACCTAGAAAGTGTGGGAGAAAAGTATATAATTGATGTTGAATCCTTCTCACTACACTTTCCAATAAATATCGGCAGACTCCGTAGTACTCGAGCACATAGGCTTCAATAAATTAAAGCATGTCACCTTTATGGATGATCCTTCATAATTAAATTTTTATTTGATATCATCATTCACATTAGCATAATCATCCCAAGTGGTGGTGTCAACAGAATTCACCCCACGATTGGCTAGGTTGCTAGCCGTACCATTGCTCTCTTAATTATAATTTCCCTATCTTTCTTAATTATTTTCCAATAGTCCATGAAGGAATAGAATCACCTTTAGACACTTTATTATGTTCATAGAGTCTCCTTCTAACCATACATTTTGGAAATTTAATTTTTTTGCTAACTCTAGTCCATATAAGGCTCTCATAGCCTCAACAACATGGTTGGTTTGGATTCCCAGAGGAGCCGCATTGGCTGCGATGAAGTCGCATTTACTACCTCTAATAATGCTTCTACACCCAAAAGGACCAGGGTTTCCTTTTGTAGAACCATCGAAGTTAATTTTTATCCATCCTTTTGGCGAAGAATTCCAAACACAATTCTCCCTTTTTCTATTCTTTATCTCGGTCTCATTTAAATTCTAGCAATTGATCCTTTGTTGGTTATTTTACTAAATATAACCATTAGTTAGATTTTCATAGATTCCCCTTAAGACTCTTTCAAACACTATAGTGAGATTAGTGTGTTTATCTCTAAACATTTTTTTGTACCTTTCTTTCCACAGATTCCAAGCCAAGTGAGGAGCTGCTAGATTCCAAGCTTCAATAACCACAACATTAGAACTAGGACACTGCCATTTCTGGAAAATATCTTGGATGGAAGAGGGAAAAACCCAGCTAATATTCCATTTCTACAATAATAAAGACCATACCTACTGGGAGAAAGATAAATGCATAAAAAGATGGCTAGCAGTTTCTTCAGCAGCACAACACAAATAACACCTATTAGGAATGATAAAATTATGCTTGATAAGATTATCCATAGTTAGAGATTTATTTTGAATAAAATTCCAATAGAAGATCTTAATCTTGGGATTTAAAGCTTTATTCTAGGCATTAAACTGGTAGAATCCACAGAGAAACACCCATTGGATGTGGGGCACCAAATCATAGCATCCTCATTGTTATCACAAATACGTTGAGTAAGGAGTACTTTGATGATCCCAGCTAGGGAGGGGCTAGTTCTAGAAAGGTTCACCCAGTCATTACCATTCCAGTAATCTTCAAATTTATCCCCATACCTATCTTTACACCAGTTCATATCATTGGAGAACTCGGGGTTGGAATTTAGGGGATCATCCATTAACTAGGAATCATCCCAAAAATTAATCTTTCTACCATTTCCTAGCTTCCATCTTTTCCTCTTGCTGGAAATATTTCTAGCATTGTTTAAACTTCTCCAAAATTTAGAGCCATCCACTTTCTCCATACTAGAAGAAATTTTCAATAAAAGGGAAGTCAAAGAGGTATTTATGTTTTCATATAATGTTCTTGTATCATCTTAAAATGGAAGCACTTATATGTTAAGAATGTTTAGCCCTCCTTAGGAGGTGTTTTGGGGCCATCATCATGTTGTCCTCTTTTTTCTACCTCCTTCCCATCTTATGTGCCTATTTAGGGCTCTTTTTGGGCCTCCCCGGGCACTGTTTTCCTCTTCTGGCTCATTTCCAGGGGTCATAAACCCTTGGGTCAAGTTTGACCTCAACCTTGACCTAGGTCAAAGTCAACCTCAACTTTGACCTAGGTCAAAGTTTACCTCATCCTTGACCCAGGTGCCCCTTTCCATAGGAAAGTTTTTTGGATGCGGGGGGGAAACTCAAAAGTTTATTTTCCTACTTCCAGGTCGGTTGTTTTAGATTTTAGAACGGTAAACTCTTAAATTGTATTTAATCTAGGTCCATTTATAGTATTTAAGGATTAATTGGAATTTAATTCTCCTATGTCAGCCTCTCTAGAAGTTTGTGCCCTAGACTAGTATAAAAGGAAGCCTTCCTCTCTCATTTTCGCATCCACTATCAAGCATCTTTTGCAATCCTTTGCCATATCTCAATCAAGCACTCCATCCTTCAAGAAAGATTTTTCAAGGAATCATAAAAGCCATCATATATATTCAAGTATTCAAGTTCTTCATTGAAGATCAAGGATTCAAGAATTCAAGCCTTTGGAGTAATTTGGTTCAAGCATTCAAGATTCATCATTCAAACCCTAGATCTATCCATCATGATGGTGTGATCTTCCTTCAAGATCCTTTTGTTCATCTTCAAGATCTATTCATTCTCCCTTCAAGATGGATTCCAAGCATACAATCATGGAGGTTTATTTACATTTGTTAGTTTTAAGTCCAAGCTTTCATATTAACATACTTGTTTACATTTCAAATACAATTGCATATATATTGAGTATCATAGCTTCGTTGTTAGATCTATTTCTACTACTTGCTAGCATTCTCTATTTCAATTCTATTTTAAAGGTTGATTCTAAACCAGGGTTTGTCCAAGGCAAACCCCTCATCCAAACAACAAAAACCCTCTTTTTCTTGCAGATCTAGGTGCAGGACAATGAATATCAGTGCAGATTTGAGTACCCTTTTCGGAAAACTTCCGGGATCCTCGAATAAAAATTTTATCGGGATAGTGCAGGTTAAGGATGACCTTTTGGGGTAAGATTGTACCTTAGGGTAAGATCTTACCCCTATTTCCTAGCTCAAGGATGACATTGCTTAGAAAGATAGAAGGTTTCTGCATTTTCTTTGTTTCTGCATTTCCAAGCCAAATCCGGTTGCAGAATTTCCCGAAACTCAACATAGACACCAGAAAATAGTGATTTTTGAATCTTCTCCTTATCAAGATAAGTATTTACATTTTATTAATTTTACATGTCCACAACATTTTCCACACACAAATCAAATTAATCATAATCCCCCTTTAACACAAACCCTAAGATATAAGAATATCACTCCCGAAGAATATATATATTTTTATATCTTACAGTTCATGTTAAGGTTTTAGGATCATTGCAAATGTAATAACATTTATGTAAAAGTATGTTTTTTCCAAATGCATTGATCTCTTTAATATATACATGGTAATGATAAGAAGAGACATGTCCCTGTTAGGAATGGGAACATTAAGAGGGGGGGGGGGGGGGGGGGCGGGGGGGGTGAATCAGTGTTCACTATATTTTTACTTTAATCTTTATGCTGAACATAAATGCTTAAGAACTGAATTAAACATTCATACAAACATGAAACATGAAACATGAAATCAACACATGACACCAATATGTTTATGGGGAAACCCAAATAGGTTAAAACCCTGGTGGGACTTGATACCCACTAATAATTTGCACTAGTGTTTTGTGATCCTTATTAGAAGATCTATTACCCTGTTAAGAGTAGCTTTACAATGCTTTTAGTACAGTAGACCTTGTTAGGAGTCTTTTACAATGATCCTTGTTAGGGGAGTGGACTCACTGTCCTAGAGCTCACTGCTCAAATGATGAAGGCTATAACCTTCTGAATTAGATACCACACTATATCTGCAAGTGAATTGTTCATTGTGACATTGCTTGTCAGATCAGTTCCTTTGGTGCGCTAATGATTTGACCTCTAGAAAAGCTCTAATACATCTTATGCTAACTTCAAATACCTCTTCTCTACTTAACACAACTCTCTTCCAACTTCCATATTGAATACAATGGGCTCACCTTATATTTATGTGCTCATACCAATTATACAATTAGGTTGGCCCTATAACTAATTACAAACAATGCTTCCAAATGAATTTTCTTAAGTGTGCTTACAATTATACATGTACATATGTTTTAAACCTAAACACAATGGGTGCATGGCCTTTACATCATTAAATTATAATCACAAACCAAAAAGCAAACTGTCGGCTCCATGCTCTGTTTGCTACTGGCACACACTAGCTGTGCAACTTCAACTGACTGTAACTTTCACATCTTTGCATATCTACTTATGAACTCTTAGACTAAGCATAAGTATAGTCTAACAACCTTAACTTTCAAGGTGCATACCATAATTCATCTGTACACACGTGCGTTGATGCTCTGAGTCTTTGGTGCTATGTATGCTATCCAGTCTTCAACACCTAACTGAATTCTGATCTTTACACTAAGTGTGTTGTCTTCAAACTGCTATATGACTTTGTTACCATAATGAAAACACTATATCTAGTCATATACTTTAGTATAGAAAAATTTCTAACAATCTCCCCCTTTTTCATTGATGGCAACAAAGGAATATGGCCAAGTTGCTAATTGTCCCTTAATACAAAAACTTTTTCCTTCTATACATCTTTTATACATAATCTTATATCTCCCTATACATATATGTACTCCATATTCTATACACAACTCTCCCTTTGACATTAAAATCAGTTAAAATAAAAGAATTAAATAAGGATGATGTTAAAGGATTAAATCAAAGCTTAAAAGGGGCAAAAACATTATATAATTGATTTTAATTAATTAATTGCATAGTTGTTTAAATCATAAATCAAATTGAACCTATTACCCTTCCATGGCTAAAAATTTAATTACTTAATTGAATTAATAAATTCTATTTTCCCTCAACAAAGTGATCAACCAATGAAAATTGAGAAAACAAGTGCACATGGATCACTTTAAAAAGGGACATAAATCACTCACAAATTGTAAATTGTTCCCTCATTTGTGGACAGAGCAAAGTTTTTGACTTAACCATGAGCTAACCATGATCAATTCACTCTATCCCCTACCCTTGGGAAATTACTATAAATATGAGGCATTTTGGAGAGCATTTCCATCTTGGAAGTCATTTGCAAAAGCATTGTTACTATAGGCAAATTGAGCATTCTAAGAGCAATTGAAGCATTTGAGCATTTAGAGTTTATCATTTTATCATTTTAGCATTGCATTGTTATCAAAATGGAGCTAGATTAAGCATGAATCTCTCTTAGATTAAGCATTTAGAAGCATCGTAGCAGCATTCTTCTCATTTTAGAGGTGTCACTAGTGAGGATTTGCAGCTGAGAGCTCACTTACCACTTCTTTCTAGAGATCCATGAGATGTTATAGATTGTAGTTGCATTTTAGAGTAAATTTCCTTTGTATTTAGCTTAAATTGTTGCTAACTGATCTTAATTTCATGAAGGTGATTTCATTCATCACACAAATGGCACCCACCATGGGGCTTGAGCCTCAAATTCTAACAAATTTATGATTTAAATCATCTTTGCATGCATTTTTGTGTTGTTTCCATGTGTTTTCTGCAGGAATTTGCTAAAGTCATGCCTACATGAAATTTACTCATACCTTGAAGCATTTTGTTGTCACTTTAGACACTATTCTCACACCTTCTAGCTGGAAACTCATGCCTGCAACAGTAAAGCATACATCCTTTACCACTTTCAATCACGCTTACGCAGCAGGAAGTATCGCTTACCTGTTATTTTCTGTCACTTCAAAAATTCCTTTGCTTTGCATTTAAAGTCTAAATTTATGCTTTAGCTAATTTTTATGTCACCTTGAATATGACTTTGCATTGCATTTGAAGTTTAAAGTTGCGCTTGATATAATTCCTTTATCGCTTTGAATACTTTAAATGTCGCTTTTCTCTGTCTATTTTCCGTGCATTTAAAGTTTGCTCACGCTTAGATTGGAAATAGTTACCACCTTTGTGAATTATTGATGTCACCTATGTCACTGAGAAGTATCACAGCTAATCACTAAAGTCATGCCTTTGAGTGATTTGTTCATGCCTATTAGCTGGACGATGTCGCCTACTATTTATTTTCTGTTCTGGTCTTTAATTGGATAAATTTGAAAATCTGACTATCTTTGTTTGTTGTTAATCAGTAAATGAGCAGACATCTGAGAGTGAGAAAGCCAAAGAGCAGGTTCAATAAGGAGGGAAAAGCCTTGGAAAAGAAAATAAAGAAGGAGAATCGAGTGCATACAAAGGTTGTCCTTGAATCCACATTAGATGAGGGTGTCAAGGTATATGAGAAGTATTTAGTTGTGATTGAAGCTTACAAGCAAAAATTTGTGTCTGTAAATTGGATTTATGACCCTTGAGCTTAAAGTATCTTTCATTTAAATCTTTTGATTGATTACATGTAAGTTTAGTTTCCCCTCATTGTGAATTGGTTGTGTTGGACTAACTTGTTGGAGGCGGGAGCTAGAGCAAATTGCCAAGGTGAGTGAAAAATGAAAATCAATAACTCAAAAATGCCCCTAGCCTTTGCTAGCTACAAGGAGAGGTATTTCACTTAAACAAGCTTGCATTCCCTTGTGGCATTGTCATTTAAATCTAGATTAAATAGAAAGGAAATTGAACCACACATTTCAATTCTAAGAACCTCCTTGTCAAGAGGTTGAAAAAGAACTAAGTGTTTGAAGTGTTTGGGAATCAAAAAGAAAGTTAGGGATATGCTCTTCATCTTCTTGGTGAAACAAATTCCCAAAAAATTTACTTAAATTCCAATTTTCCTTACTTGCAAAATGAACATGCTAGAGATTTAGTGGGATTGCCTCCTGAATTTGCCTTAGCAAGGCTAGTGAGAGGGACAGCCCAAAGTGGGATACACTTGCTTTTGCCCGAGAATCTGACCCACTATAAAATGAAACACATGCATCCTTAATGGGGTGCATGACAAAGGTATTTTAATCTTCTCAAACTTCCTCTAGTATTCCTTACGGATTGCACAAAATCATGCCTTGGTGCATGTGGGAAGCCCCTTTACATACTTAGGGGATGAGAGATTTTAATTCGTTTGAACAGAATACTAATTAAAGCCCAAGTAAATTAGAAAGGCCAACTTGTAGAGCCATGTTTACAAGCCAATTTGACTCTAGGTAGGCTGTTTGGAATCTATTCTTGTGTTATGCCCATGAAAAAATTTGAGAATATAAACATTAGATTGTTGTTTAGAGACTTTTATGTGTGTGTTTTGTTTGTTCCTAATTTTCAAAACAAGAATTTTCCAAAAATACTTGATCAAAAAAATTTTAAAAAAAAATTCAAAATTTTATACCTTGGTCAGAGAAGTGTCACTTGGGCACATTTTAAACACACCTATCAGAGATTCAGTCATGCCTATGATTTTTTTAAACATGCATGGATATAGTAAAGTCCCACCTAACAGAGATTCAAACACACCTATAAATTTTGGAAACCCGCTTAACAACAAGCAAAGTGTCGCCTGTACATTTACAGAGTGCCACCTATCAACAAACCAGTATACGCCTACGCAGGTTTCAGACATGCCTGTGCTTGGTTTAGTCATGCCTAGAAAACAAAAATGGAAAATAGAGAGTACTTCTAGGAAGAATCAGAAATTTTTGAATATCAATTTGAGTACCCTTTTTCAAGTTTTCACTGATTCAACTTACAATCTGGTCAAAAATCCTATTTCACATATCTGTCAAAATTTTACAAAGGATTAGACCCCAAGTAGTCTTGACTTGTATCCAAGGTTCATGCCTGAATTCACCAGATCATATTATATCAAGCAAACCTTGCAAGCCGACGGGGCCTATTTGAGACAAGAGCTCCCTTATCCCGAAGATGAAATTACTCCTAGAGTACCACAAAAGTCACTTGAACAAGAAAAAGAAGACAACATGATGTATTATGGTAGTTTGGGTGGTAAGGATAATAGTGGTATTGATCTCACCAACCAAGGTAATGCCAATAGTGGAGGCATTGACATGAATAACCAAAGCAATATTAATAACCAAGGCAATACCAACAATGGAGGAGTAGATCAAAATTCTCAAGGCGTTGACCAAACTCACACTCAAACTAACACTGAACCAACGGTAGAAGATGATACAGATGAAAAAGTTAGTGAGGCTATCCAATGCCCTTATTTCAGAAAGCTCATGGAAAAGGCAATGGACAGAGATAGAGAAAAACATTTCATGGACTTAGTACAAAAAGGTCTCAAGCTTCCCCGTGACTATGATGTCAACCAACTTAAAGCACCGGAAGTTGAGGAGAGTACCTTAGACATCATGAACAAGAAATTCAAGATGTTTAAAATGCAATTGGACAACATCAAGAAAAGCGGGGCTCCCAAGCCTTTCTCTATAGAAGCATTGTGTCCATTCCCGTTTGATAAAAGCTTGGTTATGATGCCATTTCCAATCAATGTTGTGTTTCCTAAGTATGACAAGTACGAAGGAATGACGGATCCTCAAGATCACTTACGGGAATTTTGTGCATTGAGCTTAGATTTCATGCATGATACAACATATTTAATGAGATTATTCCCGCAAAGCTTAGGAGGCATGGCTATGGAGTGGTTTTCTAAGTTACCCTCCGGCATTAAGACCTTTGAAGAGTTAGCTTCAAAATTTGTGGCCCATTACTCATATAACATTAAACATGAGGTCACGATGATAACGTTATGCAACACAAAACAAAAAGACAGAGAGGCATTCCTCACTTTTCTACAAAGGTGGAGGACAGTTTTTGCAAGATATCCTAGAAGTGTGCCTGAAAAAGAGAAGATGGATATCTTCATAAATAGTTTGAGTAATGAATTAAACTACCGCTTATGAATGCAATGTCCAAAGACCTTCCAAGATCTAATTGAAAATGGAGTAACCATGAAGGAAGTGTTGGTCAAAAGTGGAGAACTCAAACTATACAAAGATAATCAAAACAACTCCAATAGTGGCAACAATGGCAACAATGGCAATAATCAGAAGAATAATTGGTTCAATAGTAACAGTCATTATAAGAACAACAATAAGGGAATTGTGAATGATGGAGTAGTTGAATCTAGCAAGTTGAAGGTGGTCCCATTTTCTCTTACAAGGACACCTAATCAAGTGAATAATACCAATCAAACTTCCAATGCACCATCCAATAACAACCACACCAACAATGGAAATCAAGGAGATAATTCAAGGAGTACTAAATTTGATAAATATTTGAGGCCAACTCCTCCAAAGAAATTCACACCCTTGGGTGAACCCATTGAAAAGTCATTAAAGGCTCTCATGGCTAATAATGTCATTACTTTACCCAAAATTCAGCCTTACGAGCCAAATAATAAGCCTAGTTGGTGGAGTGCCGATAGCCATTGTGAGTATCACAGAATTCGAGGACACACAACAAATGAATGTCTACAACTAAAGAATGTAGTGCAAGATTTAATTGATAATGGCACGATCACCATTGACGGACCTCCAAACAATGAGGATCATACAACATTCAAACAACCTTTTTACAAACATGATAAGGGTGAGTCATCAAATAGCAAGAAGCAAAGTGCCAATAATCTCAACTTTGCACACCTTATGATCATATTGTTAATGCTATAATAGTCAATGAACAACCTCAAAAGGAAGCATCAAATGTCATTATGAGAGGGAAGAATTCTAGAATGACCCTACAAGGGATAGCTCCTCAAAGCACTAACATCCCACAATCCAACATTGTGGTCAAACAACCTTTTATAGTAGCAAGGCCTTATAGTTTGGTTGATCAATTGCAACGTACTCTAGCACAAGTTTCTATCTTAGAGTTATTGAAGTTGTCACCAAACCATAAGGAGATTTTGGAAAAAGCTCTAGTAGAGACACATGTTCTACTAAATTAGAGGCAAAAAAGTTTCAAAATATGGTAAGTCATCTTGTAGCACCTCATTGTCTTTCATTTTCTGATCAAGATGACATGTCTATAACCCATCCTCAAAATCTACCATTGCATATAGAGATCTTAATCGAAAGACATAGAGTCAAAAGAGCCCTCATTGATGGAGGGTCTGGTCTCAACATATGCACATTAAGTCTTGTCAAATCCTTAGGTCTATCTAAGTCTTGCATTGACCCTACAAAGAAAATCACCATTAAAGCTTATGATGAAGCTAAAAGAGCTTCTAAAGGCATGATTGTATTGCCCATCCAAGTGGGACCAATCAAGAAGGATACCAATTCCCAAGTGTTGGACATGAAATCAACTTATAATATTTTTTTGGGGAGACCATGGATCCACAAGATGTAAGCAGTCCCATCCACGTACCACCAATGCATAAAATTTTCGTACATGGGTGAAGAAATCATGGTTGGAGGAGACTCTAACCCATTCCAATATTGCAATGCACTCAAACCTCCTCATGAGTTAAACATTCCACATAACCGAGAGGGAATTATTCAAAGAACCACAATTGAAGATGTTAAAATGAAAGAACTAACATTAGATGTTATCCAACACCCTCCTCAAGCTAGCTTAGCAACATCAACTAAGGGAAAGGAAAAAGTGAGCTACGAGGGTCCAAATGCAATGGAAAGTTCATATCTAGCACCAAAATCAGAGACGGTGATTTATAAACCTACCAAAGAAGAAAAGGAACAAGCCAAGGAAGATTGTTACCAACACATGAGTGAAATGATGAATAACTTTGAAAACTAATGCAAGATCAGTTCAAAAGGAATAGGGGAATATTATGTTTCTCTATTTGACATGCCCACATCTCCAAAATCACATGGTAAACCATCAAAAGAACATCTTCCACATAAGTATAATTCCTATTTTGTAAGGGAAGATAACAAAGCAACATGGGATAAGGAAGAAGATGAATTCCTTCCATGGCTTTACCATGATGAGGAAGATACCTCCAACACTCCCATGGAAAGAATTCAGCATGTAAAGATACAAACCGAGCAATATGAGAAAGGCTTCGATATAATGTAGAAGATGGGATAAAAGGGAAGAGGACCCTTAGGCCAAAGAAATAGGGGGTTATTAGAACCTATTGAACCTATTTGGAGGGAAAATCATGAAAAATCTAGAGTAGGTTTTCAATTCAAAGGAGAAAGTTCAAGCCCAATGTTGTTGGAAATATTCAAGACTATCTAGGTTACTGAGAGGGGAGGGGTGAATCAGTAACTTCAAAACTTTTAACAAATTCAAATCTTAATAATATTAGATTGATAATCTGACTGCATGCATGAGTAATAGAAAGAATAAAACATTCATAACACTTTGAACTCAGAGATTTGGTGAACCAGAAACCTTCCAAGTAGAAAGTAAAACTGGGGTGGGGATGATACCCACAAAACTTCAATACTGCAGTATAAATTTTGCCGGTTAAGGCTTACAATGATCACTTCTGATGATCTACCCTGTTAGGAGCAATAAGGACTGCTAGGTCCACCTTGTTAGAGGATTTACAAACATACAATGAAGTATGCACTCAGTTAAGAGATTTTACAAAGACTGTTAAGTCTACCTGGTTAAAGAATTTCAAGCTGGTTCACCTGTTAGGATGAAATAGTAGATTTCTTACTTGCAAATGTACTTGCTGATTGAGATTCTTTGATGTACTGATCACCTTCTATGATGGATATATCTTTTTTGCTTCTTATACTATTGTAGCCCTTTGTAATTCGCTTATCTTTGCCTTTCTTTCTTTTTCATACTTCGTTATATTTCTCCTTTTGATATGATATAAAACATTGTTTATATATCAATCTAAAACAATTACAACATAATTACAAAGTTGGCTCTTAAACAAGTTAACACAAATATTACTGAGTCGGCCCAAGTATAGTGACTCGGTTACTGCAAACTAACTCGGTGACTTTCTGATACTCGGCATCCACTGCATTACTCGGCATCATCATGCACTTGGTAGAAGTGGAGGCATGGTCCATACTAACCACTCAGTTGTAGTTTCGAACATGGTATATACTGGAGACTCGGTGGATATAGTGTCACTCGGTAAACACTATCTTGCTCGGTAAGCACTGTCCTGCTTGGTAAGCATTGTTCTACTCGGTAAGCACTATTCTGCTTGGTAAGCACTATTCTACTCGGTAAGCACTGTTCTACTCGGTAAGCACTATTCTTCTTGGTAAGCACTGTTCTTCTCGGTAAGCACTGTTCTTCTCAGTAAGCACTGTCTGAATAAGTGTTGTCGCTGATGACAATCATACTTAATGCCAACAATCTCCCCCTTTGGCATTAGTGACAAAACACTTATTGCCCAAAAATTATATACACAATCATGCTGACACTGGTTTTGTATATACATTTCATGTTTCCCTTATACAGTATATATACAAAATATCTTATTTCACCTCATACTCATATTTTCTACATACTCATATTTTCTACTTATAATTTCTCCCCCTTTCATATCTCATATACTTTCTCCCCCTTTTTGACAATAATGCCAAAGGTGTATATACAAATATTTTACATGGAGATACCAAAACGTGAGAGAAAATTAGAATGCACCTTTCCAATTAGTGCTAGAGTACTATCCCAATTCTCTTGTAGAATCTTGCATGTATGGAGTGCAACTTGGACTTCTGCAAAGAGTTCAATCATGTGATCTGCAATTGAAAACTGATTGTCATGGATCAATGTTTTTGAGTATGCAATATGCTTCTGCATTGTATCCATGATGGGAAGGATCATGTTTTGAATATCTATTAATGTTGATCTGATCCTTGCATCTTCTTTCAATAACTCTGACTGCTTATCAAATAGGAATTTGACTGTCATCTGATTTGCAAAACTTGAACTAGGGTCAAGTTGCAACTTTTGTGCACTGATCTTCAGATCCTCATCAATATTATTTATTTTGTCTTTAATTTCCTTTGAGAACTCAGCAACATTACAGATTTTGATAAAAAGAGATGTTACCTTGGAATAGGAGGACTCAATGCTAGTCAAAACTGAAGATAACCCTACCTGATTGATAGCTATTTGTTGAGCAATGTGCTCAAGCACTTCATTTTCAAACTTCTTCTCAGCCTTTTCAAGCAACTTGTCTGTTCTAGAGGAATCATCATTGAACTTGTTAATTGCTTCTGCCAACTGTAACAAAATGTGTTGAGAGGAATCAACTTTAGCACCTATAGCTTCTGTCAAAATGTTCTTGGCATCCTCAATGATCTTATATTCCTTATCTCTTTCTTCTTTTAGTTTCTTCTGCTTTTCTTTCTTCTGGAGGAGTTCACCAACTGTTTGCATTTGATCTGCAGTGAGGTTTGCAAAATCTAGCTGGGGAATTTGTATCTCCTCATCTAGATCTATACCTTCTACTACACTCTTACTCAAAAATTTTGTACTCGGTTGAGTCTTTATACTTATTGCCTTTGTAGTAGAAATTATTGTAGATACAGTAGGACTAGCAGTGAAAACTGATAAACTTTCAACTGATGGGATGCTAACTGGAATACTTGATAAATCAAAAACTGAAGTATTTACAACTATAGTATCTGAAGTACTTACTGCTGAAAAACTCAAATTTGAAGAAGGTACAAAAGACTGCAACTCGGTGGAAGAAGGAGGCTAAAGCTCAGTAGATGAAATGGTCGCCACTTCTGTCATTGATACATTGAGCTATGCTAGTGATGATTGGACATTTGATGTATCTGAGGGAGTTGTTACAATCACACTTGAAGTTTTCTCGGAGCTAGATGTAGCAATTTTCACTGGACAGTGGGGAAGTGAGGCAATTACCTCTGTAGCTATCCAAACTAGATCATCTTCCTCAACATTCTCCTCAGCTTCCTCAGTAGCTTCTGTCCCTGCTTCCTCTATCACAACATTATCAATCTGAACTATTTCTTCTTCACTGTCATTGTCAATATCTTTGATTATCACAGTTTTAGTACTCGATTTGTGAAGATGATAGATGTTTTTCCAAGTAGAATTTGTACTCTTCACAACCGACTCTATATCTTTGATCAAAACTAAACAACTGTTGAATTTTAGTGTCATCTTGCTCTCATTTTCTATCAATGCCTTATTTATTTCATCATTTTTCAAACTTGGCATTAACTGTCTTAAGGTTTGAGCATATATGTCCTTGACAGTTTGTCTTGCATTGGACCATCTCATCTTTACTTTATCCAATAGAACACCTAGAATTTGAGAAGCCATATCATGAGGTGAGTACTTCCATTTTCCCATTTTCTCAATGACAGCATCTTCTATTTCCTGTTGCTCTACCTTTGATTTAATTTCATATTTCAGAGATTTGAAATTTGCAATTCTAGATCCTTCTCTTAAATCCTTAATCTTTTGTTCAAATGAAGGAGGAGGCCTTTTGAGTACTATATCATCATTGATTTTACCTGCCTTGCCCCTTGATCTTCTCCTTGTGAATACTGCAGTGGATTGCTCAAGTTTCTTGGTGATAGTTACCTTTCCTTTCTTCTTTACAGGCACTTGATCTTCTTTATTCTCATCCTTTTCTTCTTCTTCTACAATATCTTCTCCTATGCCCTCGATTAACATAAGAGGTGTGCTAGATTGCATCTTGGCCATCCTCTTTCTGCCTTTGTTAACCACCTGTGGAAGTTTTATGCTTAGCTCAATTCTTATCTTAGCTTCATCATATGTTCCAAAGTATGGAACCTTTGGATCAATAGGTTGATTTACTAGGGCTTCAATTATATCCTTTGTTTCATCAATGTTTACCTCATAAGGAAGAGGTTTCACCCATACAATCCTGGGCCTTACTGCCTGAATGTATACTCTATCACAATCAAACATGAAACAAATATCATCTTTATAATCTTCCACCAATTTTAGTGGAATACGGAATATGTTGTTTATTTTCTCCTTAAAAGATTCAAAATAGTTATCCATTATGCTTGTAAAATTCTCACCCATTTCTGCAATATACTCATTTATCTGATAAAGAATAGGTACATCCTTTCTCCATTTTACTATGCCTTTAGATGGGAAAAACTTTTGACCATAGAAAAATAAATAAACAATCAGTGAGCCAAACTTACATGGATTGTTCTTTGAGGTTTGGATGCTTTCCATGTTTTTGTTGAACTATTTCAATAAAAGATCTGCTAGGTCAAATGACAGATTGTTCTTCACAATTTTATAGGCTAGGTCAACTGCTTCACATGGAACACTATTCTGCCGACTTGAACTGTATATCTTGTGTGCTATTACATATGTGCCAAATTTTAGTTCTACATTGGTAATACTATTAATTTTCATACCTCTACCGTCCCATTCGGCTAGGGTTTTCTTTTCCAGCTCTACCTGACCTAGGGTTTTTGTAGATTTAGCCTGGGCAAGCATGGGAAGACTAGTGACTTGGTGAATCATCTTCTTTGTTATTTCCACTGGCTGCTCAAGCCAAATTTTACCTTCATGTACTCGACTCAGAATATATCTTATCCATTTTATCTGGAAACACCAAGGCAAGTGGGTGATATGTGTTAAACCCTTTTCTTCCAAATGTTTATGTCCCGGTTTGAGAACACCATCAACACATAGTTCATCACAAGCAACATCTATATCTAGGGTTCCAAGTTCTTGAATTGTACCTTTAAAATGACTGTGAATGTCATTTAGAAGAAGTACCTTTGGAGGAATTTGAGACTGAGCTCCACTCAGATCTAGGGTTTCTGCAATCATGGGCACGAGTTTGAAATCTAGTGCTTTCCATTCTCCATGAACTAACATTTCCAAACCTTTCTTTACTTTGGTGCTGGATGAAGCCATGGTAGCATGGTAGAAAAATTTCTGATTTAAAATTTTGCTTCGAATCATTTGATCACACTAGAAATTTCTCTGCTCAAAATGCTGATATTCACGGTGAAGAATGAACTTGATTTGATGCTTTTTGTTAAAACTTTGTCATTAATGATCCATAGGAATTAGGGTATTGAATTTGACATATTGTCATCCACTATGCATTAAATGCTCAGTGAAGATTCTGCAACTCGGAGAACATACGAATTCATACTTCTCTGACCTTACTCGATAACCAAATGAAGTTAGGTTACTCCTGACCTTTCTCAGTGGTAACTGATACCGACCTTCTTGTGATCCTACTGTATCTCGCATACTGATTTGGATCTATCTTCCTTTCAGTTCAGGAATTGTTTTGGAATATGTCTATGAAGATACAGTTCTAGTGCCTTCTTGGAGACTAGTTAGAGTTCATAGAGGCACCCCCTTCATGAGTGACTTCAGGACTGGTTTGCTCAGTAGGTTTAGGAATCCACTGCTATCTTATCTACTTCCTAATGCTATTTTCTTTTGCTTTCTTTTCATCTTCAACTTTTCCTAAATTCATGCAGTTTTTAGCTATGTGACCAAGCTTAGTGCAATTATAACATCTTATGGTAGAATCCCTTTTTCTCAAGTGGTGCCTTACACAATTCATGCCAATGTGTCCATATTCTCCACAGTAATGACATCTACACCAAGTGTTGTAATCCCAACCAAACATTGCTTTAATAATTTGTTCCACTGGATTGGGTGTTTTAGTTCTGCATTCTGATGCCTTATGACCTTGTTTGCTACATTTGTGACATTTGCCTTCAAATCTTGGTTTCTCCTTGCATTCATTTGCTTTATGACCAAGCTGATTGCAATTGTAGCATTTTCCATTGAATTTTGCTTTTCCATTGCTCCAACATTTGTTTGAAGTATGACCAATTTTTCCACAGTGATTACAAGTAGGTTTCTGATTCTTTTGAGTACCTTGTTTGGAGGATTCACCTTCCTCTTTGTATCCAAGTCCTGCTTTTCCTTTTTGCCTATGAAGGTTTCGTTCATACACCTGATTCATATCTTCTTGAGATTTCAACATTCTCTCATTGATTTTCCTTTCAGCATCTAGGTCACTTATCACTCTTAAATTGATTTTCTTTTCAGATCTCAGCTCCTCCCTTATATTTTCATTTTCTGATCTCAGAGTCAAGATTTCTTCATTTGCATTGGAGATTTGATTAATAAGGTTTTCTAGCTAAAGAGTTTGATTCTAGATTTCATTGTTCTTTCCATCTATTTCATCCTTCATCTTGTTTCTTTGTTCCAAGACTTCACAGAATCTTGTTGACTGAATTTCCTGTTCTCTTTTCAATTTTCTCACTTCTTCTTGCAGAGATCCACTCTTTTCTAGAAGTTCTTTGATTGCATTGTTTGCTTCATCTGAGCGGCTTGAAGGGAAAAGGTCTTCAATCTTTTCTTCAACATACTGGTGGTCATTGATCTGATTTGCAAGTTCCTTCCTTCTTTTTAGGGAAAGGGAAAGATGCTCTCTTGCTTCTTTGAGTTGAGTTATGGCCATTTCCAGATCTAGCTTTTCATTCTCAATTACTTTGTTAAGTCTGAATATCTCCATTGTCCTGAATCTTTTCTCAAGCTGTCAAACTTTATTCTAAGAACCACGGAGCTCTGATACCAATTGTTGGAAATATTCAAGACTATCTAGGTTACTGAGAGGGGAGGGGTGAATCAGTAACTTCAAAACTTTTAACAAATTCAAATCTTAATAATATTAGATTGATAATCTGACTGCATGCATGAGTAATAGAAAGAATAAAACATTCATAACACTTTGAACACAAAGATTTGGTGACCCAGAAACCTTCCAAGTAGAAAGTAAAACTGGGGTGGGGATGATACCCACAAAACTTCAATACTGCAGTATAAAGTTTGCCAGTTAAGGCTTACAATGATCACTTCTAATGATCTGCCCTATTAGGAGCAATAAGGAATGCTAGGTCCACCTTGTTAGAGGATTTACAAACATACAATGAAGTATGCACTCAATTAAGAGATTTTACAAAGACTGTTAAGTCTACCCGGTTAAAAGATTTCAAGCTGGTTCACCTGTTAGGATGAAACAGTAGATTTCTTACTTGCAACTGTACTTGCTGATTGAGATTCTTTGATGTATTGATCACCTTCTGTGATGGATATATCTTTGTTGCTTCTTATACTGTTGTAGCCCTTTGTAATTCACTTATCTCTATCTTTCTTTCTTTTTCATACTTCACTATATTTCTCCTTTTGATATGATATAAAACATTGTTTATATATCAATCTAAAACAATTACAACATAATTACAAAGTCGGCTCTTAAATAAGTTAACACAAATATTACTGAGTTAGCCCAAGTATAGTGACTCGATTACTGCAAACTAACTGAGTGACTTTCTGATACTCGGCATCCACTGTGTTACTCGGCATCATCATGCACTCGATAGAAGTGGAGGCATGGTCCATACTAACCACTCGGTTTTAGTTTTGAACATGGTATATACTAGAAACTCAGTAGATATAGTGTCACTCAGTAAACACTGTCTTGCTCGGTAAGCACTATCCTGCTCGGTAAGCACTGTTTTGCTCGGTAAGCATTATTCTACTTGGTAAGCATTGTTCTGCTCGGTAAGTACTGTTCTACTTGGTAAGCACTGTTCTACTTGGTAAGCACTGTCTAAATAAGTGTTTTCACTGATGACAATCATACTTAATGCCAACACAATGCATGATTTTTACCCTCAAATAAATGCCTTAGAATCTGAAGGAGATAGTGATGATTCTTGGGATTATGAATGGGATACCTTATCAGATGAATCATGTCATGATAAGGAAGTGATTGCTATACATACTTATGCAAAAATCCCAAGGAAAGAAGCTCAAATTAGTGAAGAACCTCATATTCAAAGGCCTAATATAGAGCAAGTACCTACCAATGGAGCATGGATAGAAACCTTTTGGATGCCTTCAGAGGAGAGAGATTCAAACATTAGTTTTAACCCTCTTGTGGCTTTTCCCATGTTTTTTCCCGTAGAGGTTGACGAGAACTCGAGTGAAGGGGACTTTGACCCTTCTTCCATGGATCATAGTGAGGAAGTGCATGTCATAGATCTAAATAATACAATGTATGAACCCTCAAATGAAGTCATGTCCAGAATGCCTATTGATGATGTTTTACCCAATGAACCCTTACTTTTGATAAATTTGGACCTCATTGATTGGGACCAAACCAAACAAAATGACCTACTTTACTTTCCCAATGACCAAGCAATGAATCACTACCTTAATGCAGTTGAACCCTCTTTCACCAACGAATTCAATATGGACATAATGACGGCAGCAAGGGTCTAATCTCTTAGTCAAAATTTAAAAATGAAAAAAATAAATAAAAAAATGAAAAGTTCTATTGGTGAAAACCCAACTGTGGCACCATTAGAACCAAAAAAAATAAAAATAAAAGATGTTTCTTTTGGTGAAAACCCAACTCTGGCACCAAAGGAAGAGAGATTGGATACTTTACCCGAACATGAGGAAGAAAGGTCACCTATTCTTATAGAACCAACCGAAAAGGTCAACATTGGGACATAACTAGATCCAAATTTTATACACTTGGCAGCATCACTTACACCTCTAGGAAGAGAAGACTTCATCAAATTCTTCCAAGAACAACAAGTAAACTTTGCATGGTCATATGCTGACATGCCCAGATTGGATCCTGATTTCATAATGCATCATTTGAATGTTAGACTTGGAGTTAAACCTGTGAAGAAAAAGCTAAGGAAAATGCACCCACATGTGGCTCTCTTAGTAAAGGCAGAATTGAAAAAATTGCTAAAGGTTGGATTCATAAGAACAATAGCATATGCCGATTGGATCTCTAACATTGTGCCGGTCACCAAGCATGATAAATCTATCTGTGTGTGTACAGATTTTAGAGACTTAAATCTTGCATGTCCCAAGGATGATTTCCCATTGCCAAGCATAGATACCATAGTGTATTTGACAGCAGGTCATGCAATGTACTCATTAATGGATGGGTTTAGTGTAAGGAAACTCAGGTGCGGAAACAACTTCCTACGCTAATCTCTATAGGAGAGTATTTTGCAAATTCTTATAAATCCTTACAATTTCAGATGCGTTAACTACTTTAACAAAGCTATTGCAACCACATATAATGCATACAGAAAAATAGAGAATGACACAATGATATACCCTAGGGAAAACCTTTCGGTAAAAAACCCCAGCACTCCAAAACCTGCACAATGTATTATCTTCAACACAAAGATTACAATACACTTGCAATGCAAGTTCTTTCAAGAAATGAGAGACAAAGCCAACAAGACTTAAATTTTGTTATATCTCAGCAGCATCATATATATAGACTCCTCTGGACCCAAAAATAGGCACAACCACCAAGACCCATGCACAAAGCCACATGTACATAGTTGTTACATGCAATCCCAAGAATAGGCATCCATCCCTAGAATAGACTATGATAGCTTGTCATAGAATCCACCAAAAATAATGGTGACAAGAGAAGTGTAAGAGAATCTGTCATACCAGCCTATTTTTGGCATATTCTCTTACACACACCAACCACTTCTTCTTGGGTGCCCAAATAGTCCCAAGTCATAAGATGCTCTTACACCTGTCATAGCACATTCCTTAAATAGTTCTTACGCATCATAGGAATTCATCATGACCATTTCAATCATGATCTCCTTACGCACAAGATGCCGACACATCAAGTGGAGTGACACATCAACATGCCAACTAGACATGTACACTCACACTTAATTACATTATTTGCAAAAAAATACGTTTACAAAAAAAATAATAAGAATAGGAATTATCCAAGGTTGAGACACCTTATTCCTAACATTTAGTGGCTACAATCAGATAAAGATTTCTCCTGAAGACCAAGAAAAGATGGCCTTTACTTGCCCTTGGGGTACTTTTTGTTGGAATGTCATGCCCTTCGGTCTTAAAAATGCCAGAGCCACATATCAAAGGGCCATGACAACTATTTTTCATGACATGATGCACACTTTCTTAGAAGATTATGTGGACGACATCCTAGCAAAGTCCCACAAAAGAGAAGAACATTTAAAAATCCTAAGAAAAATATTCATTAGGTTGGAACAATTCAAAGTTAGATTAAACCCAAAGAAGTGTGCCTTTGGTGTCCAATTTGACAAGCTATTAGGCTATATAGTTTCAACAAAAGGAATTGAAGTGGACCCAAAAAAAGTACAAGCCATAATGGACATGGAGATACCTAAGAACATCAGCCAAATGAGATCCTTACAAGGCAAAATTCAATCCATAAGAAGGTTCATTTCTCAATTAGCTAAAAAATGTCACTCTTTTACCAGATTATTACTCAAGGACACTATATTCATATGGGATGTAGAATGTAATCAAGCTTTCACATTGTTGAAGACTTATTTGATAAATCCACCTATTCTCATCCCACCAATCAAAGTCAAAGCATTGCTTCTATACATATCTGCTATAGAAAGATCATTAGGAGCACTTCTAGCACAAGAAGATGAGCAAGGAAAAGAAAGAGCTATTTACTATTTGAGTAGAACTTTGATTAAATATGAGCTTAATTACACATTTGTGGAGAGAGATTTCTTAGCAATGGTGTTTGCCTCTCAAAAGCTAAGACATTACATTTTGATGCATAAGATCAAGTTGATTGCCAAGATTGACCCTCTTAAGTACTTATTAAGCAAAACTACTCTAACAGGTAGGATTTCCAAGTGGGTTATGATATTAAGTGAATTCAACATTGAGTATGTTGATAGAAAATCAATCAAAGGGAAAATAATAGCAGATCACTTAGCAGAAAACTCCATGATTTCCACACAAACTATTCAAGTGGAATTTCTGGATTTCGCCATTACATAGAACCAAAAACATGGAAGTTATATTTTGATGGCTCTTATACTCAAGGAGGTTCTGGGGCTAGCATACTATTGGTTACTCCACAAGGCTACACTATTCCCAAGTCCTATAAGCTCTTATTTCCATGCACTAATAATATAGCGGAGTATGAGGCACTAGTCATAGGCATCAAAATGGCTTTAAAATGGAATATCAAGGAGATACAAATTTATGGAGATTCCCAACTCATCATCAATCAAGTCAACAATTAATATCACACCAAACATGAAAAATTGATGCCTTATAAGACTATGATTGATGGATGGAAGAAATACTTTACATTTATCACCTTTGAACAGATTCCTAGAGAGAAAAATAGAGCAGCAGATGCCATGGCTACTTTGGCTTCCTTGTTACAAAAACCTAATCAAAATGAGAAGTATGAGTTCTTGGTGGAAGAGTTGGTAAAACTGGCATTCAACCTTCCTGACACCCAAATTGTTGCCCTTTTACATGGACATGACTCTCCTTGGTATGGACCTATCTACACTTATCTCAAAGACCAAGTGCTACCCTTAGACCAAACTCGCGCCCAAAAATGTAATTTCATATGCCAAGCCACCCATTACCTAATCCTTTCAGAAACATTGTATCATAGGGGTCTTGATGGGATGTTACTTAGGTGTTTAGAGGAAGAAGAGTCTAAGTTATCTCTACATGAGGTCCACGAAGGCATTTGCGGGTCACACTCAAGCGGTCTAAATCTAGCTAAGAAAATCCTTCGCTTAGGGTACTTTTGCAAGAGATTAGAAAAAGATGCTTGTCATTTTGTGAAGATATGCAGCAAATGTCAACATCATGGTAATATGATACATGCCCCAGCACAAGAGTTACACCCATTTGTTACACCATGGCCTTTCTACCAATGGGGGTTTGATCTAATTGGCGTCATACATCCACCTTCTTCAAATGGACACAAACATATCATAACCGCAATGGAATATTTCACAAAGTGGGTTGAAGTGGTTCCATTGATAATGGCAATGGGTAAACAAATTTCCCTGTTTATCCTGAATCATATCATTTGTTGATATGGTATTCCACATGCCATCATAAAAGATAAGGGGAAACAGTTTAAAAACAAGGATGTTGATGAACTTTGTGCTACATTTCATATCACTCATCACTCTTCATCAGTCTATTACCCTGAAGGGAATGGGCAAGCTAAAGCCACGAATAAGAACATCTTGAAAATCTTGAGGAGATCTATTAACAAATTAGGAAGGGATTGGCATATGCAAATCAATCCAGCATTATGGGCCTATAGAACTAGCATAAGAACACCCACCGGAGCCATGCCATTCTCACTAGTCTATGGGGCCAAAGCAGTTCTACCATTAGAGGTTGAAATCCCATCTCTATGAGTGTCATTACAAGGATTGATCACATATGAAGATTATAGAGTAGCTAGGCTTCAACAATTGGAGTTACTTGAAGAGCATCAAACACAAGCTTATGAGCACCTGAAAGTGTATCAGAATAGGATCTTGAAGAACTATAATAAACATATTAAGCCAAGAGTCTCTTCATTTGGCACGAGAACTTATAAATTATCAGATTGTGAAGGAGAAGAACTTCAAGAACCTATCAATAGTATTCATCTCAAAAGGTTCTACACATAAAGAGTATAAAGAGTATCAGCTAAAAGAGCATCCTATTTATTGTACATAGTTCAAAAGAGATCTTGAAAATACAAAAAAATACTGGAAAATTGAGCTTGAAGAAAGAAAAAACATTCAGATATGATTCAAAAAATGTTGTCTTGGTGAAAACCTAGTAAATAGGCACCTTGATGATAACAAAAAAAATAGAAATACAAAAAAATTGAAAAAGAAGAAAGTGCCCTAGTGAAAACCTAGTAAATAGGCACCTTGGTAGAAAAAAGAGAGAGAGAAAAAGCTTGCAAAAACAAAAAACAAAAAAAAAGAAGCTTGATCCATCCTAAAGGTGAAAACTTGGTAAACAAGCACCTTTGGTTCCCTTAAGTTGGCCTTTCCTAGGTTGCATTTGTACATATTGCATTTCCACCATCTCAGTTGTATACCTTCATTGCATCCGTCATTTGTACATAGTCGTAATAAAGTTGTCAATTGCATTGATGCATTTCCTTGTTCCCTAGGGTGTCTCATGATCGCATTTATCACTTGGGGGTAGGAAAGGATTGGAATTATTGTACCAAATGGATTCAACAAGTGCTACAATTAGTCAGGGCAAAAAGAAATTTTATCATAATTGTCAGAGAGCGTATGATTTTCGTGAACCTTTGATGGATATCATTGTTCACCACCCAAGTATTTGATCCTACAACTTGATCCTTGAGCCTTCATTGACTTACTTATTCAGGATTAAAATTGACAAACACTTTAACAATCAGAATGCTTGAAAATCTCTTTTTTTGAAAATCATGAAACATTGCAAAACACTTAAGGCTTTCTTTTGATACAATTGGTTAGGACCTTATTTTTTTTATCACTTATTTTAGCTATTTGATGATGTTTCGACTAGATTGGTCATGATGAAGATGTGATATTTTCTTTCCTTTGAGTGACTATTTTGAGGAAAATCCATCAACTTATGAGAGTCCGTCTAACAATATGGTCATTCAAGAACCATCGAGGACTATCTCATAAGGGGGAGGATTAACCTTTGTTTGTTTACACAAAAGGATCCCTTGCCTATTTAGATCTCCCATATCTTAATACCAAAAATCCACTTGCAACATTGAATCTATTGACACCGGTATTCAAACTCCCATAGTGTGGTCATCCAACTAGTGAGGGTTGTACCTGGTTCAAAATGAGGTTACCAATAGTGATAATAAAAGCGGTATTCATATCATCATGATGTGGTCAGTGATGGTTGTACTATCTTTCCAGTCCCAAAAATGCTCAATGATGAAAATTTATCCTCAAGGCATTTATTTGCTATAAGCTGGTGACACCTAGGTTGCATTGTCATGTTAATTGCATGCTAGATTAATGGCATTTTGCATATTAGATTAATGGCATTCTACATGTTAGATTAAGTTGCATTTGTTTATGGTAAAAAATTTCCAAGGGAGAAGGGGGACACATCAATTTTAAATCTGAGGTCATCATAATGTTCAAGATAAGGAAGGATTGAATCTACCATTTGATATACTCATTGATTTCAAATAACACATGTGGGATTATTTGTTGCATTCATGCATAGCATTAATCATTATTCATTACACATATATCAGAGAAAAAGAAGGAAAAATAGTCATACTTCATACATTCATATAAATAGGGTTAGTATTGCATACATTCAAAAAGCTAAAACAAAATCAAAAACATAGGAACATGAATTGCATTAACATTTGCATCCATACATGGGAAAAATAGGAAACTATCTTATAAAAATTCATGCATCATTGCATATCTATATCCTACCATAAGATAACTGCATCCATAGCATGTAATGAAAGAGAAATGCATAAACCATCATATAGGTGCATAAATAGATAATCTCATAAACAACTCATCTCAAAGAACCAAGAGTATATCATATATCATCAAAGAGATCAAGTACATCAAAGTATCTAGATACAATCTCCTAAAAAGGAGTACATCAACTATCTGTTCATATCTCATGAATCAAAGAGTACAGAGGACATCTCTAGTGGATGCATCTCTCAAACCAATAGATGATGATCCTGTATCCCTTGGACCTCTGCTATCTGGTGGTGGTGGAGGAGCCTGAGAAGTGCTCACTCCATCCTGTCTCTGACTGACCATGGTAGATACAAACTATTGCAATAATGAGGCAACCTGATCTATCCGACCCACCACTATAGACATCTGTGTCCCCATGGTATCTATCCACTGGGTCAATCTATCAATGCGATCATTTGGTACACCCTGTTGCTAATCCTATGGTTGGGGAGGCATCTATGGAACCCCATGATCCTATGGCTGTGGAACTCCATCACCTGGCTGTGCCTGATCCTGATAAGCACCACCATCACCCTGTTGACCATCATCCTGATGGGCCAGTGTAACCCTCTATAACTACATCAATGGATCCAATGCACCTAGTACCTATCTCGCTACATCCACTCGAGCATGTCTGTGAGCTCTCTGATGTCTATGAGCTCTATCCTATCTCACCTCTACTCTAGGAGGTGAGACATCAACCTGCCTATCCCTATCCCCACCCCATCTATCTTTGGCTCAATCTCTACCTACTGCAACTAGAGGATATTTGTGTCCTCATCCTCTGATAGGTCTGGCACCATCTCGCTATCTAGGAATAGGCTCTGATGGATCAGTAAATCATGGAAAATTGTTCTGACCCCACCAATCAGTGTACTCATGAGACATGCCCGCATCTGCTATCCTTGATAGTATCTCCCATCTGCACATAGTCATCCCTACAATCTGATCCAAGGAAAATTGATAATCGATGCATGTACCCCACATAGATATCTCTACCTATACTCGAGCATATAATGCATTTCCTTGAGGCATCACTTGTATCCTATCATACTGTCTCAAAACTCTACCAAAGCAGAAGCGCTCAATAGTAGTAGTGGTGCACCCAATCATCTAGCGAGGTGCAAACATGAAAGGTAGCTCATCCACATCCTCTCTCCATCCCTCACAACTGAGGAAAGGATGCCATGTCACCTGATCAAGATCATCCATCTGTCATCTCCAGTAATCCAGGTGACCCAAATGATGTTGTATCACCATGCCTATGTACAGAAAATCATATGGATGTCCACGAGGATGACTCTTGTCTGAAATGGGCTGAGTAATGGGAAGATGCTCCCATATCCACAACTGTAGCACAATAGCACCAGCAGACAATGAAGCACTCACCCGATACACCACCTCATGCAAATCATGGTATAACTGTGCCAGCACGTAGGATCCCCAATCAAACCACCGAGGATGTCCAAGTAAATCCTCTAGTATCTGGCCCCATCCCATAGAGAACCCTCAACCCCATCGGTTCAGAAGGAGCACACCACCAATCAGAGCACCTAGAATAGCTGGTAACCTCAGAAATGATGCAAACTATGGCCAAATAATAGTATCTCCATCCCCTATGATGTTGTCTCTAAACACTCATCGGTAGATAGTGGCATCGTACATGGAATCATAGTACACCAACTCACCTCTGCATGGAATCCTCAGCAATTGATACACATCCTAGGGTGTGATCATCATCTCTCCATATGGTAGGTGAAAGGTATTGTGGTTGGAGTTCCATCACTTCACCACTATAGTAAGTAATCCATGGTTCAGCTGGAACCATGGAAGATCAAGTAGGAAGCTCAGACTGCATCACTCTATAACTCAGAACTCAGCAGCTGTGAGTGTTTGACCTAAGTCAATCACCCATGATGCTACTGATCGGATGTATAAGGTAGGGTAGTGTGCCTGTTAGCAAAGCAAGAAGGAATCATATCAGTATGTCTTATTGAGGAATCATTTCAAGTCATCACACCTAGTATCATTTGTTCATGTCTCTATGTCTTGAGAATGAACTAAGTAGTATCAAAGTCATATTGGTTTTCACACTGATTGATTTGTCCTATTAATAACTATCCTAAGTGGATTGACCAATCATATTTCATGGTATTTGTATCTTGATATCCTAACCTAAGTGTTTTTTTGGAAAGTAATGAAATTCATCTCATCATTTTGATCAGTCATCACACGTTATCAAATTTGGCATCAAGCATAATCAGTTTTTCCGAGAATTTTTCTCAAAATTCATCAGGTGAGAGTTTTCTTTTACCAAGAGACATTTCATTTCAGGCGACTACCAAAACTTTCTAGGCGATATTTCTATAGTGTTAGGCGACATTTTACTTGTTAAGCGACACTGAAATAGGCAAGGCAATAGTCAATATTGGCCTAAGTGATAATTAAACTGTTAGGGTTCACAAAAGTGATAGTTTATGAGAAAACTGAGCAATTTTCCTTGCGCTAGGCATGATTTCTTCCATGCCTAGGTGAGAGTGGAAATTTCCTAAGTGGTAATGAAACCTAGTGAAAGCAGGAATAAAAGATGCAGAGGCAATAGTAAAAAGGGCAAAGCGACATTGAATTTATCCTAGGCGACATTTAATTCTTCGGAGGCAATTTTAAAATTTGGAAATGCAATAAATGCTCATTAAATGCATCATAAGGACAAGATGAGGTTTGGCATGACTCACCAGAGGTCTAGAGTTAGGTAGCCTCACATATCTCTGACATCTCTCAAATTTGTGCTCACGAATTGAGACAACCATCTTGAAATAAGTCAGAGGATCAAAGCAAAATCACCAAGGTAGAAAGTCCAAATGAATAGTAAAACAAGGTTTACTATATTTTAAAGGGTTTTTAACCTAATTATAGAGGTCAAAATGACTATGGAGCTATATCAACTCATTCAACCAGGACATTTCTTCAAATCAGTACGGCATATCATCAAGGGTTTTAGAAATGAAAACATATTTGAAATCAATCATCATAAATCTTTTTCAAATCAAGAAATTAAAATGTTTTAATTTCTGAGGGGGCATAAGGCTATTGGAATTGAGGTCGTAATCAAACATCACGGGATCAATGGGGCATCAAAATTTTTGTTTCATCATCAGAGGTAGCAATCAATCATATCGGTCATCTCAGCAATTAGGACAAACAAGAATATTTGAATCAATGTTCTTCGTACATCAATTCAAAGAGGGGCATTTGTAGACACGTAAAATTGGACAAAGGCTTTTAAGTGTAAAAATCAATCAAATAGCTCAAAATCATCAAAATGCATTAAAAAGGGGACATAATTAAATGAAGATGATTAAAATCAGTTAAAATAAAAGAATTAAATAAGGATGATGTTAAAGGATTAAATCAAAGCTTAAAAGGGGCAAAAACATTATATAATTGATTTTAATTAATTAATTGCATAGTTGTTTAAATCATAAATCAAATTGAACCTATTACCCTTCCATGGCTAAAAATTTAATTACTTAATTGAATTAATAAATTCTATTTTCCCTCAACAAAGTGATCAACCAATGAAAATTGAGAAAACAAGTGCACATGGATCACTTAAAAAAGGGACAGAAATCACTCACAAATTGTAAATTGTTCCCTCATTTGTGGACAAAGAAAATTTTTTGACTCAACCATGAGCTAACCATGATCAATTCACTCTACCCCCTACCCTTGGGAAATTACTATAAATATGAGGCATTTTGGAGAGCATTTCCATCTTGGAAGTCATTTGCAAAAGCATTGTTACTATAGGCAAATTGAGCATTCTAAGAGCAATTGAAGCATTTGAGCATTTAGAGTTTATCATTTTATCATTTTGTCATTGCATTGTTATCAAAATGGAGCTAGATTAATCATGAATCTCTCTTAGATTAAGCATTTAGAAGCATTGTAGCAACATTCTTCTCATTTTAGAGGTGTCACTAGTGAGGATTTGCAGCTGAGAGCTCACTTACCACTTCTTTCTAGAGATCCATGAGATGTTATAGATTGTAGTTGCATTTTAGAGTAAATTTCCTTTGTATTTAGCTTAAATTATTGCTACTTGATCTTAATTTCATGAAGGTGATTTCATTGATCACACAGTACATTTACTCATTGTGGGAAAACATCTGGATATGCAATCTTGAGGTTTTGGATCTCCTTCTTCCAAAAGGTTATTAGAGAATTGACTATCTGTAGATGGGCGCATAATGCATATTGAAGATTCTTCATATTCTCCAATTCTATGCTCAGACCATGATCATAGGTTATCATGGTTGCATCAATCTCCTTTATGTTCTGACTGAGAATGTCTAGTGAGGGTGCAAGAGCATTCCTCAACTGAGTCTGTCTAGACCTTATCTTCTCCATTTCTTTTTTTGCCTTCTCAATTATGTCCAACTGACCTTGATAGACATTATTGCACATGTTTACATCAATGGATGTGTCTACCACTGAATTCTTTACCTTCTCAATCATTGCCTCTACATCTTTGATCTTATTAAGATGGGCATCAGTGAACTTATCCTGATCCATGGATTCTGCAATTACTTTCCTTCCTTGATCTACAAATTCCTTCAATGATGCTTGACTAGACTTAAGAGAGTTCAATTCTAGTGCAAAATTACTCATCATTTCATTGAGTCTCTTCTTTAAGTACTTCTCCTCTACCACTATGGCCGCAGATTCTTCTAGGCTTGAAAAATTTACTTTGAACTGAGAAATGACTATGCTCGCCTCATCAACTAAATGTACATTTACCATCTTCTTATCCTCTGGTAGAAAACTGTTCAAAATATTTATTGATTCCACTAGGAGAGGATTTCTCATTACTTGCTTCTCCTTAGCCTTCTCCATAGCTAAAACATTGAACTTAATCAGGTCTTCTTCCTTCCAAGAGTCCAAACTATTAGTGTCAGGTGTGAAACTTGACAACAATGCTGAGGAGGGAGTGATGGGAGTGCTATCCATCACCTCTTTCTTCACCTTGACCAAATCAACAAAAGATTCATCTTCCTTTTCTACCTCTACTCCTTTCTTTTCTTCTTCTTTCTCATCAGATATATCTTCTATGATTACTTCTTCTTGCTGAGTGGGAGGGATATTGCTGCATAGGATTTATGCTTCCTCAGTGCTGAAAAATGCTTCCTCAAACTTGTCCAAGTCCTTATCAGTAGCCACCATGGCTATTTCCACATTATCTATGATAATTGTGCTATCTTTGGGTGATTACATTATGGGCGCATACTGATCTACTTCTGTTTGAGTTTCTGCTATGGGCGTTGAGTCCTGAGGACCTTTCATTGGTACATTAGTGGGCTCTGCCACTTTATCTTCCTTGATGGGTGCATGAGTGATGGGCACAGTAGGTGGTTTGATTTTTCATTCTAACAACACCTTCTCAAATGCTTTTTATGTTTCCTTCGTTATCAACTCATAGTCCTTGTTCATGATATGAAGAGTTCTCATCTTTTTTCTTAGGTGCAACTTCACCAGATTCAATATTAGTGCTTCTTCATCTTTAGAACATATAGGCAGTGTATCTTCTAACACTTTTTCTCTTATTCTTTTATCTTCCTCATTAGCTTGTCTCTTTAGGTGTTCTAAAATGTCCCATACATTATCTGGAATTTCTATTTTCAATTCAAGAACTATCTTCTTGAATTTTATCATATGCTTGATAATCATACCATGAATTTCTGACTTATCAATCTCACTGTAAGATTCATAAAACTTCCCTACTTGATCAATTCTTCCCTCATCAACAATTCTTGCATTCAAAACTTTAAGGCTAGGTCTGAATCCTACCTGAGGAGGTGCTTGAGTGTTTTTCTTGCTCCTTAATGCTCGTGAGGATGGATGACTAGTGCTAGTTTCTTTCTTCCTTTTGAACAAAGGCTTATACTCTGGAGGAGTATCTTTGGGCACAAAAGGAGTATTGTCTTCTTTATCCTTCTGACTGTCATCTTTTTCAATTTTTATCTTTTTCATCTTGGGATCTTCTTGTTCTTCTATTGTGCTCTTCAATTCTAGGGAAATCTTCGCATCCCTTGCTTTATCAAGGTCTGCTTGTGATACAACATGTATTCTTAGGATCTCTGATGTGACCTTTGCAACCTTTCTTTTTGTTGCAACACTTTTTAGCTTAGCATCTTCTCTAGTCTTCTCTTCATAGGTTCCCCACCTAGGTTCATTGTCATCCTTAGGGGCTGATAGTAGTACCTATGCATAAGCTTCAAGAACTTGTTCTTCAACCTCATACCCAAGTGGATGAATCCACTTGGTTCTAGGTTCCACAACTTCCATACATGTAGTATCAATCTCCTCCATGAAGCATATTGTATCCTTATACTTTTCTACAATACTCTCAGGAATCATGTACCTCATCTGCATCCTTGCTCTGAAGGTCTTCAATTCCAAAGTGATGTAATCTCTTATTGTTCTTTTTGTGGATGCCTTGTTTGATATATGTGGCATGGTAGTAATGGACTTGTCTAGATACAAGTTTGACACTTTTCCAACTATATGAAGGTACATATAGATGATTAGGGACCCAAACCTAAATACCTTAGTCTTGTCATGTTTGATAGCCTTGATGTTATCTATCAACTATGCATGCAAGATCTCACACAAGTTGAACTCTCCATCTTCTTGTACAAGACGGATGGCTTCTAGAATAGTGCCCGCAGACACACTATTCACCCTACTGGTATGATGAAATATGTAACCCAATATCACTGATATCAACTTGATGTCTAGTTTCTCTATAGGCTCAATGGTCATGTTGCACTTATCACTTCTAGATTTACACACTTGCTCCACCATTTTCCTGATATCCTTACCCATAGGAAGGATGGCACCTATCTTAGAAAGGCATGTCATCTCATGAATTAAGTCTCCTATGATTCTTTCTAGTACATCTCTAATCCAAAACAAATCATCATGGATTCTACTCAACAATATCTTTATCCATTCAATTTCATAGAATTCATATGTCGTGGCATATTCAACAATGGGGTGATCATTCCATTTGGTGTATTCATCCATGAACATTTTGTCTGGTTTCAACATTGTGTCCTTGTGCACCATTAACCTATCCAGTCCAATAGGTTCCTTCTTACAGTAGATGTAAGCCCTTATTTCTTCTACATGCATGACGTCCATTGGCATGTGGGAAAATGCTCTCTCTAAATCATCTAGGGTTGATTTAAATGGGTGCCTCTTGAAAACATACCTCTTCTTCTCAGCAACATCAAAAACAATAGGAGTGGCCATGACTTACTTGATATTCACTTTCCAAATGATCTCTGAGATGTTTTGACAGCTTCCAAATCAGTGCAACGAGCTAGGGTTTCTTGCAACCGATTAAATGCACTGCAAACACTGATAATTTAATCTCCAAATCTTCACAACAACTTCCAAGGCTCAATCTTCTCTCCAATCACTTTGAATATGAATGCAATGAGTGAACAAACAACTTGTTGTGTACTTAAAGTAATAAATTTTCCATTAATGCAACTCGCGTAAACCAGGTTGTCACTTCAAATTTTCAAACTTGAGTTTCACTAACAATCAGCATGTGCACTCTTGCACAAAGGTTCCTGCACACTCCAAAAGCTTAAGTCCAAAGGCACATACTTTGAGGATGAGTATACTAGCCACACAAGGGTCTAGAGCTAAATTAGCTCCCCCTATGACCCTGAGGACCATTTATGCAAATGTAAAGGGTGCATCCACTTGGGATGCATCCAATACATTCTCAACAGTGTTTTCCTTCTTTCCTTCTAACCAAATCATGCTCGCATCATCTGAGGCTTTCACAAACTTGACTTCTACTTTAGGATCCAAAACTAGTTCTTTGATCTTTTTAGGGCTTTCCTAATCTTGCGTCCTTGATATACAGAACCTTGAGATATGTCCTACCTTGTTACAAGTGTGAAAAATGACTTGAGGTCTATTATTCCTCGGTGCATTGACATGAGTCACCATTTTGCATGTTATGGCTGAGTGACCATTATAGTTACATATCTGACATGTAACATTCTGAGAACTTCTTGCATTGGTCTGATTCTGATTTTTTTAATCATGTTGAATCTTGTTCTTCTTACTAGTCTTGCAATTTATTGCTCTATGACCAAATCTATTACATGTATAATAGAAACCATTGAAAGGTCTTACCTTTGTACAGTTCCTTGCAATGTGTCCATGCTTGTTACATGCAAAACAGGTGTGTTCTACAGACTTGCACTCATTCTTAGGAGGATCACTATTATCTTTGGTTTGATCTTTAGTCTTCTCAGTATCAGTAGAGTTCTTTTTTGAATCCTTTCTTGCTCGCATACTTTCAATCTAATTTTGTGCTTCATTGTATCTAATGCAGCTAGTGTCTCCTTTGATTCTTCTTGCATAAAACTATGATTCTACCAATTCAGCACTGGTGTGTAATTTTTCAATATGATCCTTTAACTTCTTCAATTTAGATTCCAAGCTTTCTTTGATATTATTTAGCACCAAGATTTCTAAGTTAGCTTCCCTTAGTTCTTCATTCAGTTGACGATTCTCCTTGACTTGTTCATTGTAGACATCTTGATTGTTCATCAGTTTGTCATCAAATTCTTCAAGCTGACTTAATAAGGATGCATTTTCTTCAGTTAACTTCTTGACTTTTTCTTCAAGTTCACTATTAGAGCATCCTTTCAAATCCTTTCTTAGTCTTTTGATAACTAATTGAGCATCACTAAATTTTTCTTTTAGTTCTTCAATTTCTCTTTCTGAATTGTCCAGGTTTTCAAGAGAAGCTTCAAGATTTTTCTTTAGATGTTTCATATCTACTTTTTCCATGATCTCCTCAAGTGGTTAAAATTCTTTACTGAGGACTAGAGCTCTGATACCAATTGTTAGGAATGGGAACACTAAGAGGGGGGGGTGAATCTGTGTTCACTATATTTTAACTTTTTACTTTAATCTTTATGCTGAACATAAATTCTTAAGAATTGAATTAAACATTCACATAAACATGAAACATGAAAACAACACATGACACCAATATGGTTATGGAGAAACCCAAATAGGTAAAAACCCCGGCGGGACTTGATACCCACTAATAATCTGCACTAGTGTTTTGTGATCCTTGTTAGAAGATCCTTTACCCTGTTAGGAGTAGCTTTACAATGCTTTTAGTATAGCAGACCTTGTTAAGGGTCAGACCCTGTTAGGAGTCTTTTACAATGTTCCCTGTTAGGGGAGTGGACTCACTGTCCTAGAGCTCACTGCTCAAATGATGAAGGCTACAACCTTTTGAATCAGATACACACTATATCTGTAGGTGAACTGTTCACTATGACATTGCTTGTCAGGTCAATTCCTTTGGTGCACTGATGCTTTGACCTCTAGCAAAGCTCTACTACATCTTGTGTTTACTTTGCATACCTCTGTTCTGCTTAACATAACTCTCTTCCAACTTCCATACCAAATACAATGGGTGCACCTTATATTTATGTGCTCATACCAATTATACAATTAGGTCGGCCCTATAACTAATTACAAACAACACTTCCAAATGAATTGGCTTAAGCGTGCTTACAATTATACATGTAAATATGTTGGCAACCTAAATACAATGGGTGCATGGCCTTTACATCATTAAATTATAATCGCAAACCATAAAGCTAACTGTCAACTCCATGCTCTGTTCGCTACTGGCACACGCTAGCTATGCAACTTCAACTGACTGTAACTTTCACATCTTTGCATATCTACTTATGTGCTCTTAGACTAAGAATAAGTATAGTCTAACAACCTTAACTTCTAGGGTGCACACCATAATTCATTCGTACACACATGTGCTGATGCTTTGAGTCTCTGGTGCTCTATATGATGTCTAGTCTTGAACACCTAACTGAATTCTGATCTTTACACTAAGTGCGCTATCTTCAAACTACTATATGACTTTTTTACCATAATTACAACACTATATCTAGTCATATACTTCAGTATAGACAACTTGCCAACAGTCCCTTCATGGGATATGTCTATTTATTAATCTAATTTATTAATTTAACTATATAATCATTATAAGAATAAATAAATGATTAACTTCATATATATATATATAAAATAATATCAATTATTGAATATATTAATATATATGTATATGTATATATATATATATATATATATATATATATATATATATATATATATATATATATATATATATATATATATATATATATATATATATATATATATAATAAATTAATTCTCATAATAATTATATAACCAATTTCATTTATCTGACCGATGCCACATACATCAACGATTCCATTTTATTTCTTCCCCATAAAGCCTCTAGATCTATTTAGCTAGCAAAGCATTGTTGATAACCTTAATAGGTTTTAACCCCAATCACCCCGACTTTTTGGGTTTTCAAACCTTCTCCCAAGCAATCAAATGGATACGGTTCCTTTCTTCAGCTCCAGACCAGAGGAATCTTTTTTGAATGCTTTCCATCTTCTCAGAGAAATTCACATGTATCTTAAAAAGAATAAGAGCATAAATGACCAAGTTTTGTAAAGTAGATTTAACTAATGTCACCTTACCAACTTGAGATAAAATAATTCCTTTCCACCTAGCAAGTCTTTTGTTAAACTTATCAATCATCAAATTCCAAAAGGAATCAGCAATCTTTAGACCAAGAGGTAGGCCTAGATAGGATGGGGGAAAGATACTAATTTTAGACTCCAAGATGTTGAAAATTCTATTATGTCTTGCCTCGGGGGTATTAATAAAAAAGAAAGAACTTTTACTCCAATTGATCAATTGACCTGTATCCCTGGTGTAAACATTAAGCACACATTTGATTTCTTTGGCTTCTTGGATAGTCGAAGTACCCATAGTAATGGTGTCTTCCACAAACTGGGCATGCGAGCAGGTGAAGATATTGGAAGAAGGTCGTAACTCCTAGATGGCTCCCTTGGAGACCATTAACTTCATATATCTCCCCAAGCATTCAACCAAAATAGTGAAGAGAATAGGAGATATCGAATCTCCCTATCTCAATCCTCTAGAATTTTTAAAGAAATTGGAAGTAGTCCCATTAATAATCACAACAAAAGAAGTAGTAGAAATCAGTTAGGATATAATCTGGATTATATGATCATTGAAACCAAATTTTCTTAACACCATGCTCAAAAAATTCCAGTCCACATAGTCATAGGCCTTAGAAGGATCCATCTTGAGGAGAAACCCATGTTTACCAGCCACAACTAGTGAGTGGATGTTTTCATGAACCATAATAACAATCAAGAATTTTCTTGCCAGGGATAAAACCATTCTATTGAGGGGAAATCAGCAAGGGGAGGATAGCCAACAGCCTGGTAGTCAAAACTTTTGAGATCATTTTGTAAACCAAATTTAAAAAATTAATAGGTATGAATTGTTCAAAGGAATTTTCTCTAGAAACTTTCGGAATGAGCACTAAAAAATTTCCATTGACTTCTTTGAGAAGGATCCTACTCCCAAAGAATTCCTTGACTGCATTAGAAACATCATTCTCCACAATCAACCAGTAGTTTTGGAAGAAGAAAATTGGAAATCCATTCAAGCCAGGGGATTTATCTCCATCAAATGAAAAGACAACCTCCTTAATCTCCTTACCAGAAGGTATAGCATTCAACTTCTTGTTCTAATCAATAGTAACAATATTTGGGATAGCTTCTAAAATAAGATTCTGATTAATCTTGTTCAAGTTATTCTCCATAGTAAGCAAGGAAAATAAGCAATCAACAACTTCCTTCTTAATATCATCTTCCTTGCTTACCTCTTTGTCACCTTTAGTAATTTTGGCAATTATGTTAGTCATTATATGTTTGAGAGTGGTTAAATGAAAGAACTTAGTGTTATTGTCCCCTTCTTTGAACCAGAGGGCTCTAGATCTTTGGCGCCAGTAAGAGTCTTCTTTAGAGATAATATCATCATAACTAACTAAAGATTTTTTCTCTTCCTCTCTAAGGGTTTTAGATATACCACAGTGCTAGATGGAATCCTGAATGGTTTTTAAATATTGTTAGCATTGTTCTTCTGCTGGAATATATCACCAAAAAATTCCTTATCCCAGACCTTAATCTTTGATTTGATATTTCTGAGCTTTTTGGTAATATTGAACATTTTTATCCCTTCAACCTTGATTTTCCACTAGTCACATATTCTTCTTTCAAGATCGGGGTGACTCATACACATTTTCTCAAAATGAAAGGGAACATTTTTATGCCCTGACGAGGGATCAGCTTCTAAAATAATTGGGTAGTGGTCAGATCTGATTTTGATAAAAGAAGATAAAGAACAATAATACTTTGTGAACCAATCATGAGATATAAGAGCTCTATCCAATTTGATTTGGATATTATCTTTTAAAGAACCCTGATTAGACCACGTGTAGTTTATACCCTGGAGGTCCAAATCCATAAGACCTTGATTATTTATGAAATCCATAAGATCAGTTATTCCTTCAAATTGAGTCTGAATACCACCATATTTTTCCAAGTCAGTTAAGGGAGTGTTGAAGTCACCCATCACCAGCCAACACTCATCAGTAAAGGATTGTCTTCTTTTAGCAATTTTTTTCTAGAACTTGGATTTGTTCACTCTAGAGTTTGGGGCATAGATGTTAGTGATGATCCAACTGAAGTTATCTCTAATATTATATATTCTAACACAAATCATATTAAAATATTAAAAAATAACCTCCCCATGAATATTTTTCTGGCTCCAAAATATAGTAACCCCTCTTGAGGCCCCAACCAAATTACAATTGCTAACACCATTTTCTAGAAAATTCTAATTTTATCCACTTTTTCCTTACACATTTTGGTTTCTTGAACAATAAAGATGTTCAATTTATGATCTCTTACCATATTCATCAAAATATCCTATTTATGGGGAGCATTCAACCCACTAATGTTCTAGGAGATGATCTATTAGAATAACTTAGAGGGGGGTGAATCAGTTATCTAGTGTCCCAATTCAAAATGTATAATCCAAAACAATTCTATTACTTCTGCAAGTCGGTAACCATAGAATACTTCCACTGTCTATGTATTTATCGATTGACAATCTAAACTCTGTATTAATTACCGATTAAATCTAACATGTAATATGCAAAGTATGATCACAAACAAATATCACAATCAACATATAACACAAGAGATTTAACGTGGAAAAACCACCTGGGACTGGCAACCCAAAATTGTTCACTCTTCTGAAGTGAGGTTGGTGAAGACCCAACCCTGTTAAAGGTTTACAAACACACTGTTAGGTGTGACCCTGTTAGAGGATTTTAGACCATAAGTTATCATCCAACCAACAGTTACTCTAGGGTTGATAGGATAAAAATGTTCACTCTATGAATGAAACATCAAAAGACTTTCATAGTCCACTTGGTTAAGAGATTTAAATGTCTACAATGGTTAAATGTGTAATAGTAGGTGATCTGCCTAAATACAACTTCAGTTTGTAGTTTACAAATCAATGTTTAGCTCATTAAATACTTTTGACCAATATAACACTTCAGATTTAATACTGTATCAACTTACTGTCCATCGGTAATAACTCTTTGTACCTCGGTAACTGTTCTGCAACTCAGTTCTTATTAACCAGTATGATCAGAAAAACTTCTCCACGTGATTATTCTGTAGTATCTTCTTCTTCCAACATCTTTTTCATAATGAAATCAATGTCTCTTATATAGATGAGTAAATCATTTTCTTTTCCTCCATAAAATTTTGCCACTTAATTATATTCATAGATTTTGCCGCTTTAAGCTCCCTCGGCTAATGTGTTAGTAACACATTTCAATCTTCTCCATTAGATCCTTTTTTATTTATGTTAGTCATCGATCTTCATAAAAAACATTATCTGTTACCTCGATTTCATATACTTTACAGCTCATCACTTTATCAGCTAAATTGATCATTTAATTCCTTTTTGTTTTGCTTGGTTAACAAAGAAATGCGTCGGTGAACATAATCTCAGTTAATACTACGCTTGGTATACACTACACTTCATCGGTGTATACTGAAATGCTTTATTTATCGACAACACTACTTTGTGTCTTTCAGCTCTATTCTTCATCATAGATGAATGAAACATAATAAAGTCAATTCCATCAAGTCATAGACTCATCAAAAAGTTACTCAGTGTATTCCTTATCCTCATCTGTCATATACATCTTCCTCATGTAGATATTTCTATTCTTCATCTCTTTCACCTTCCTTCAGATGTGTCGGTATAGTAACTTACAAGATAAGTATTGTCAAGCTAGTTGACATCAGTGACAATATAATACTGATTTAATCATCTTGCATTATCTAATCAACAACTCCTCAGTAATCTTGAATTATAGATTCTTCATTCTGGTTCTGAATCAGTTGTAGTTCATCAATCTCTCCCTTTGGCATTGATGATAACTCAAGTAATATGAAATGTACCATACACATACCAAACATGTTTTCTACAACTTTGTGATTAAATATTGTGTAGTGTAAGCTCTCCCTAGCTTAATATGTTTAATCACTACATTACTAAAACAACATTGTAAAATACAGCTTTGTCATTCTGTAGATATAACCTTATTTCCTTTCAGATCATCTCTCCCTTAGATAGTTCTCATTGGTGCAAATATCCTTTTCTTTTCATATTATTTATCTCTCCCTTTGACAACAATGCTAAAGAAACAAATAAATAATCAGCTCTGTAGTAGCTAAGTAACTCTCTGGTGTCTAATGCTTCCTCTGTATCTTAGTATACTAATATCCCAATCTACTGCAATTCTTCAAACTTAATCACAACCTTGAACAAAATTCAAAGTGTGAACTATGTTGCATCAACATGGATGATCTTCTGATAAGATTAGGCTGATGCAACATCTAGATCACATTAGTGACCGATAGATAGGAGTCAAACCCCAAGTCTAGTCCTCAAATATTCAAAAGTGTCCTTCGGTAGAGGCTTTGTAAAAATGTCTGCAAGTTGTTCTTTAGATGTAACAAATTCTAACTTTACTTTCTTCTCTTGCACTTTTTCTCTTAAGTAGTGATACTTAATTGATATATGCTTTGTCTTTGAGTGCATCATAGGATTCTTTGAGATATTAATTGCACTTGTGTTGTCACAGTATATGATCATCGGGTCAATGATTACCTCATTCATTCCTTCCAACACTTGTTTGATATATGCAATGTTTGAGAAATTAGTAGCAATAGAAACATACTCTACTTCAGTTGTAGACTGAGAAATACAAGCCTACTTTTTACTTGTCCAGGTTACAAGTCTTTCACTAAAGAAAAATGCTCCTCCGGTGGTACTTTTTCTGTCATCCACATTTCCAGCCCAATCAACATCGGTGTAAACTTTTAGCTCAAATGTACCTTCCTTAGGATACCATAATCCATAATCTTCTATGTTTTTCAGATATCTTAAGATTCTTTTAGTAGCAATCATGTGTGATTCTCTAGGATTTGTAGAATATCTAGCAACAATTCCCACAGCATGTGCTATATCTGGTCTACTGTGAACTACATACATTAGCTTAACAATCATGGATCGGTAAAGTGTTTGGTTTACCTCTGTAGTTTCATCTTCCTTTTTCAATTTACTTCCAATAGCCATTAGTGTTCCCATAGGTTTAGCATCTTCCATGCCAAATGTTTTCAAGATTTCCTTTATGTACTTGGACTGTGTGATGAATATCCCATCACTCTGTTGTATCACTTGTAATCTGAGAAAGAACTTAATCTCTCTGAACATAGACATTTCAAACTCATTCCTCATGTCATCAACAAAAGATTTACGTATATGATCTTGACCTCCAAAAATAATATCATCAACAAAAATTTCAGCAATGATAATAGTGTCATCAGTATCACCTTTCATGTACAAATTGTTGTTCTCACTGGTTCTTACAAATCCAATACTTAACAAGTAATTATGCAGTCTTTCATACCATGCTCTCGGTGCTTGCTTTAAACCATATAAAGCTTTGTGTAATCTACATACCATGTTTCTGTTGTCTGGATCAACGAATCCTTCATGTTGTTCTATGTAGACCTCTTCTTCAAGTATACCATTCAGAAATGCTGATTTCACATCCATTTGATAAACCTTAAATTTCCTATGTGCAGCATATGTAAGTAACATTCTAACTCCTTCCAATCTAGCAATAGGTGCAAATTTTTCACAATAATCAATGCCTTCTTCCTGTGCATATCCCTTGCATACCAATCTCACTTTATTTCTTGCCACTTCACCATTTTCATTCATTTTGTTTCTGAATATCCATTTAGTACCGATAATATTCTTATCTTTAGGTTAGGGTACTAAGGACCAAGTTTTGTTTTTCTCTATTTGTTCTATTTCTTCCTTCATTGCATTAACCCATTCTTCATTTTCTAATGCAACTTTCACATTCTTTGGTTCAAATTCACAAACCAAACATGTACCTTGTCTTGTTTTGCTTCTATTCTGCATTCTAGCTTGTCTATTTCCAATAATTTGTGTCTCGGGATGATGTCTTCTGACAAAACTATTCAGTACTCAGTTTCTTCTTTCTTGTTCATCCTATTCAGGTTCATTTGCTTGCTCGGTAGCACCATCTTGTTCATTGGTTTCCCTTTCATGTTCCTCGGGGTTATTTTCCTGTTTACCGGTTATCATAGGTTGCGACTTCGATAGATAGTCAGGAAGTTCAATGTAAGTGAATCTACCATAGTCTTTCAGTTCCTTTCTTTCTTCTATTTTTATGTCATCATACTCATCAACATGAACATTAGTACTTTCAATCATCTTATTTGTAACCTTATTCAGACATTTGTATGCTTTACTCTTAGTAGAATATCCTAATAATATTCCTTCATCACCTTTAGAATCAAATTTCCCATTTCTCTCATCCTTCAGAATAAAACATTTACTTCCAAAAATTCTAAAATAACTTACAGTAGGTTTGTGTCCAAACCATAGCTCATAAAGTGTCTGGTTGGTGTCCTTCTTCAGTTGTACTCGATTAAGCACATATACAACTGTGCTAACAGCTTCCCTCCAATATGTCTAAGAAACATTCTTTTGTAGCATTAGTGTCCTAGCACAGTCAATGATTGACCTATTCCTTCTTTCAGCAATCCCATTCTACTGAGGTGTTCTTGGTGTAGAGACCCGTCTCTTAATACCATTCTCATTACAGAAATTAGTAAATTCATCAGAGATAAATTCACCTCCTCTATCAAATCTTAAGCATTTGATTTATTTTCTAGTCTCTTTTTCTACCTTAGCCTTATACCATTTAAACAACTTAAAAGCTTCAAATTTCTCTTTCAAAAACATAACAGTCATCAGTCTAGTGTAGTTATCAACAAAAAGAATAAAGTATCTATCACCATAATAGCTTTGAGTTCTCATGGGACCACATAGGTCAGTATGAACCAATTCAAGTATCTTCTTTGTTGAGTAGTCTTTTCTTTTAAAACTAGATTTAGTCATCTTACCTTTCTAACATTCATGACACATAGCATGATACGGTTTAGAAAAGTTAGGCAATCCTCTAACCCTTTTCTTCTTGCTAATCTTGATCATGTTATCAAAATTCACATGACATAACCTCTTATGCCACAACCATGCATCTTCATCTTTCATTAACAAACAAGAGGATTGATCAATATCAAGATAAAATAGATTACCTCTGGATTGTATACCGGTTCCAACAAGTCTTCCTCCATCATCATAAATTCTTACCTTTATGCTCTCAAAAGCAAGTCAGTGACCTGAGTTGTTCAATTGTGCCACAATTATCAAATTATAATTTAGTCCATCTACCCAGTATGCATTCTCACATTTTATTTTGTCATTAATCATCAGTGAACCTTTACCTCACCATACAAGGTGCATCATTTCCCATTATAATAGATCCACCATCATATTCATCAATCAAATCAAATTTCTCTATATCATCAGTCATATGATGTGTGCAGCCACTATCTATGATCCATGTGTCATTTCTGCTTACTTTAGAGATCAGTGTTGTCTCCTCTTGTTTCACTTCTTCCTCTAAATCATCCTTCATACTAACAAATACTACTTCTACATCATCATCAATGTTAGATTCATATTCAAATTCTTTGGCTATGTAACATACCTTTTTCCATTTTTCATAGCTATCTCGATTGTCTTTGTTGTTGTGTCAGTAGCCTCTGTTAACTCTTCTCCCATAGCTTCCTTTGGATTGGTCTTTGGATCTATCATCATCTTTCTTATTTAGACATCTAGCAGCAATGTGGCCAACTTCTTTACAATTAAAACAAGTTAGAGGTAACTTTCTTCTATATCTTCCCTTACCTTTGGGCAATCTTCTAGCCATAAGAGCTTCAAGCTCATCAACTTCATCATCGGTATTACTGTCACTGTCATTGTTCTTATCAATCTTACTACTAGACTTATCAATCTTCAAAGAGGACATGAAAGTGGATTCAACAAAAGGTACAACACTATTGTCAAAGTTATTCAGTTCAAAGGTTGTAAGCTTACCAATCAGAGTGTCAAGGGTGAGGTTGGATAGCCCTTGTTTCATGAATTACAGAGATCCTAATCGCATAAATTGGTAGCAAAGTTCTGAGAATCTTGCTTATAACTATTTTATCATCAATAGCTCTGCCAGATGCTCTAATAGCATGTACTATCTCTTTTAGTCTATTTGAGTATTGCACAATGTTCTCACCTTATTTCATCTTCATATCATCAAATCGACCTCTTAGACTTTCTACTCTGGCTCTCTTGACATTTGCATCTCCACTGTATATTAGAGCTAGCTTGTCCCACATCTACTTAGCAGTATCACATTCATTGATATCATTAAATTCGGCATTGGTATAGGCAGTAGCAAGTTCCATCATAGTAATATTGTGTTCATGCCTATCCTTTAGTTGATCAAGAGTCAAGGGACATGGTGTCAGTTCAATGTAGCCATTCTCCATCAATTCTAGTTCAGAATTCCCAATTCCATATATGTGCAACTTCATTCGGCTTTTCCATACTGCAAAGTTATCTTTGTTTAGCTTTGGCACTTCCCTCTTATACATCTTCAGACCTTTTTGCTGAAGTCCTTAAAACTCTATTCTAAGCAACCACAGCTCTGATACCAATTGTTAGAATAACTGAGAGGGGGGTGAATCAGTTATCCAGTGTCCCAATTCAAAATGTATAATCCAAAACAATTCTATTACTTCTGCAAGTTGGTAACCATAGAATACTTCCAATATTTGTGTATTTATCAATTGACAATCTAAACTCTATATTAATTACCGATTAAATCTAACATGTAATATGAAAAGTATGATCACAAACAAATATCACAATCAACACATAACACAAGAGATTTAATGTGGAAACCCTATAAAGGGAAAAACCACCTGGGACCGGCAGCCCAAAAGTGTTCACTCTTCTGAAGTGAGGTCGGTGAAGACCCAACCCTATTAAAGGTTTACAAACACACTGTTAGGTGTGACCTTGTTAGAGGATTTTAGACTAGAAGTTATCGTCCAACCAACAGTCACTTTGGGGTTGATAGGATAACAATGTTCAATCTATGAATGAAACATCAAAAGACTTTCATAGTCCACTTGGTTAAGAGATTTAATTATGTACAATGGTTAAATGTGTAACAGTAGGTGATCTACCTAAATACAACTTCAGTTTGCAGTTTACAGATCAATGTTCAACTCATTAAATACTTCTGACCAATATAACACTTCAGATTCAATACTGTATCAACTTATTGTCCATCGGTAATAACTCTATGTAGCTTGGTAACTATTCTACAGCTCAGTTCTTATTAACCAGTATGATCAGAAAAAGTTCTCCACATGATTATTCTATAGTATCTTCTTCTTCCGACATCTTTTTCATAATGAAATCAATGTCTCTTATATAGACGAGTAAATCATTTTCTTTTCCTCCATTAGATTTTTCTGCTTAATCATATTCATAGATTTTTTCGCTTTAAGCTCCCTCGACTAATGTGTCAGTAGCACATTTCAATCTGCTCCATTAGATCCTTTTTTATTTATGTTAGCCATCGATCTTCATAAAAAACATTATATGTTACCTCGATTTCATACACTTTACAGCTCATCACTTTATCAGCTAAACTGATCATTTAATTCCTTTTTGTTTTGCTCGGTTAACAAAGAAATGCATTGGTGAACACAAGCTTGGTTAATATTGCGCTCAGTATACACTACACTTCGTTGGTGTATACTGAAATGCTTTATTTACCGACAACACTGCTTTGTGTCTTTCATCTCTATTCTTCATCATAGATGAATGCAACATAATAAAGTCAATTCCATCAAGTCATAGACTCATCAAAAAGTTACTCAGTGCATTCCTTATCCTCATATGTCATATACATCTTCCTCATGTAGATATTTCTATTCTTCATCTCTTTCACCTTCCTTCAGATGTGTCGGTATAGTAACTTACAAGATAAGTATTGTCAAGCTAGTTGACATCAATGACAACATAATACTGATTTAATCATCTTGCATTATCTAATCAACAACTCCTCAGTAATCTTGAATTACAGATTCTTCATTCTGGTTCTGAATCACTTTTAGTTCATCATGATCTTCATAATCTTTTTGGGGAAAAAGCTTCTGGGATGGTCTTCTATTTACCATTTGCAACATCTTGCCAGTTATCCTACTCACATCTTGCTTTCACCTATTTTCTTCCTATACTAGATTTTGGTTTTCCAACATCAACTTTCCTACTTCTGGTTTTAATTCCATCATGGGTGAAAGGGGACGCTTTGTTTTTCCCTTTGAAAGTTTTTTTAGCTCTCTGAATAAGGCCTTTTTCTTTTTATGTTTTAATAATCTTGTTAGTCTAAGGAAAAATTTTCCCCACATTCATTGGGATGATCAACACCATCATTGTCTTTGCCTTCCTTAAAAATGTCCACATATTCAATCACTCCCATAATATTACATCCCTGGGCATCTTGAAACTCCACGTGATTGGGCGTGGATAGGATTTCAATTTGTATAGATATCTCATGGTTTTGATCCTTATGGTTGTCCTCCTTGACATCATTGTCCTGAATCCTCTATTCCTTTTCTTGGCTATCTTTTTTTTCTCTTTGCTAGATTTCTTCCTTCATCTCACTATTGTCAAGCATTAGTGGGAGGAACTAGTTTCCTCCAAGAATTTGATCAAGCGTCTCCTCATGCCTTTTGTCTGGGGAAAAGAAAGTTCTTCAATCTCAACATCTTCTTGATTCACTAGTCCACTGCTCTAGTTGTTCATCTGGGATTTGTTGTAGAGGTCTACCTCATTTCCTTTTGTTTATTGAGGATCTAGGTTTTTCTCTTCTTTTCACTCATTTTCCACATTACCTAATTTTATTGACTCTTTCGTTGAACAATAATTAGCTGATATTTTTGGTCTCCATACTGCATTATTCATTCTAGTTTTAGTCTTCTTTTTTCTCCATCATTCCCTCATTTTTCTTGTTGACCATGCTTAGACAATTATTAGCCCAATGACCCATTTTTTTACAGTTAAAGCACACAAAGGGTAGAGATTACCCATTTTAGAAACTAAGTCAATAGACAAAGGGAGGTCAGTTGACTTACATATGTTGACGCAGATTCTGGCATTAACCAGCCTGGACTTGGAAGCCATAGTCGGATCCAGGGTCAACAGTTCCCCAAAGACCTTGGCTATTCCTTTAAACAAACATGCATTCTAGTACTCCAAAGGAAGGCCTAGCAGTCTTACCCAAACTGGGGCTGAGTCCAAAAAATTATCATTTGAATCCATGTTGGGTTCCCATTTTCTCAGAGCCAACGATGACTTACCCATAACCCATGGTCCTCTGCACGGGGCCTTGGTCAGGTCCTCTTGGTTGGTAAACGAGAAGGAGAAAAACCCCTTAAAAACCATCTTCTCTGAATGAAACTTCAAACATTATCTATGTTCAATCGCATCCTAACAAATTTACCCACCAACATAAGATCCATCAAAGCCATAGAATGATCAATCACCTGATCAGAGATAAAGATTGCAAATTCTCCCTTGGATGGATTAGAAATGTTATTTGCTTCTGGGAGGAAAGAATTTCCCAATGGTTTTCTCCCAAAAAGCACAATCCAGGGGTGATCGAGCAGTTTTGACTCCCCGTGATTTTGATCTTCAAAAAGATTATGAGCTCCTTCCCCCGAGTATGGGGAAGCACTACCTCCTCATGGGTCCCCACCTCTCGAATTTCTGACATCTTCCAAAAACTTCGTTGACCCACCATCCTCCGGACCTCCTGACTCCAGCGATTCACCAGCTCCCTGCAACAGAACATCAGCATGCCGACTCCCACTACTACCATTGCTCCCACCCACACTACCATTCAAATTTTCTCCCGCCCTTGCTCCAACATTCGCTCCAACCATACTCTAGTTGCAAATTACTATCTGTCAAATAAATAGAAGCACTTTGTTAATTAAATGATCTAGATACTACACTGTTCTTGTTATTTTAGTTTTCAAAATTACTTACTAATATAATATATTTCTACTATATATAAATGAATCAAAATATTTTAATTAAAAAAATAAAAATTACATATTATTTTTGAATCATATAATTACATTATTCTAATAAACATTAAAAAATAATATGAATATTTATGTTTTTAAATCTTTTATTTTATGTAATAAATTATAAATGCATGTTAAATAGACACTCACATTAATAAAGCATGATTGACCTTTCTCTTTAATAATTATATACTTTTTCAAATATTAATTTTCTTTAGGGTAGTTATAAGATTCTTAATTAAAATACTAATGTTTAGTATATAGTATTTTGCAATTTTTAATATATCAAAATTGTAAACAAGTAAACGTATTCCTTCCCTTGCTTGTAAATTTATATTCCCTCTCTTAAGATTTGTCTTGTAGGCCACTCAAGATTTTAAAAATATTGAGAGGGAGAAAGTTTTGGACATTTTTTTTCAGTTTTGAGTTGATTGAAAGTCAAAGCAAATAGAATACAAGGTGGATTGCGAAATCAGCGTAAACTTTAAGATTTACAGCTATGGCCTAATTTTTAAAGGAACATATAAATTGAAGGTGGGGCATGGTAGGATTATAATAAATTTTGTCCTTATAAAGGTAAACATGGCAGCTGGTCTTGTCCGGATGACTAGGAAGATTTAATAAAGATTAAAGTTTTTTTAAATCTGATTCCGTTTTCCAAGTTTGGTGGAAATTGAAGGGAGGATCTAATAATGTAGCACATGTTAATCGTTGAAATAGTATTTATACATTTGAAAATCAATATTTTAATTTTGTAGTTTTATTAGTATAATTTTAAGGTTGTTGGTATTGATTATTTTTTATAATAATTGAATAAAATCTATTGGTTAGATTTAGGAAGTAATAGATGTGATATCATATGATTGTACTAACAAAACTTGATTTAATGTATTCTCGCAAGTCTAAATTTTTTGGAAACTTTTTTTTGACATTTCGATAAAAGCATACTATACTAGAATATGGACATGGACCTTTAACTGAGATGAGGATAAACTACTACAAAAATTTAAGTGTCATTTCACATCTTTATATATGATTTTGAGAGCACGGAACTTTAATTGAGATGAGGATAAACTACTATGAAAATTTAAGTGTCATTTCAAATCTTTATATATGATTTTGAGAGCACACAACGATGGAAACTATTGACTTATATTTTTGATAAAGGAAATTAATTTAATTCAATGTAAATATAAGAATAAGACTTTTATTCTAGAATGGCCAAAAAAAATTGACATTGTTTTGACTCTTTGTGAAATAATTTTAAATTGCTTATTGCTTTTATATATGTATAACATAATAAAGAATTAATCATATTGTATGGGCCCATGAAGGAAACTTCAATACAAGGGTAAAATACTCATTACAGCACATGGTGACTTTGTTTTTCTTTTATTTAATAATGTAACATCTATAACGAGGAATAACACTAAGAACATCCATAACTATGTTTATCTTAAACACCAAACGAAACATTCCTATGATAACTCTTCAACATGAGATAAGATAAGGCATACAACCACAATACTACCAATATATATCATTGTGTACTTGATTTTTGTTTTCTTGTTTATTCACCATGTCTCAATACCTATATCTACACACACGTCTTCACAACTAGATACATTACATAAGAATCATTGATTGTTAGATACAAGATTATAAATATAACCCTTTTCGTCATCTCATCTAGATGAATTGTGAATAACAAGAGACAAACCCCAAGGGGCTAGACCTACATCTTGGGGGCTCATTATTGATGGCATTGCCTACGTTCATGCTTAGTGTATACACTTTAAAATGGCTTGATTAATTAATTAAATATTTACTATTTAATTGATATTGACTTGATAAATTAATTAAATATTTATTATTTCATTAATAATTATTTCCTCTATTTATTAAATAAATTATTCAATTTATTTAATAAATTCATTATAGTCTATTCCTCTATCCTAAGTCTTCTAATTAGTCTTATTAAAATGATTTAATTAAATATACAATCACCTAAATATGACTAAGTCCCCTAGTCCACCTCATCTACCCACTCACTTGACACATCACTTTGGCTAAAATAAATTATTATTATTAATTATTTATTGGTAATTATCCTCACCCACACATGTCCTATTCTTAAGGGTTATGTGGCCTCATAGGACTTGGTCTCAGGACCACATGTCCTCTCTTAAACCAAGTCAAGAGACAATCCTTATTCCTAAGGGCTTCTCAAGCCACCTCTAAAGGTGACTCATGGGACACTTGTACCAAGAGTCCTATTGAGGAAAATGTATCTCCCTCTTTCTCTCTTTGGTCTTTGTGAGACACTTGACATGTGTCTTTCTCTTCCACCTTGTTCTCCTCCATGTCAATGTGAGAGGAACATCATCCCTATTCTTCCTCTCACATTCCAACTACATCCCCATTTCTCTCAACTCCTTCAACCAAGTCAATCCTAGCCCTAGGATCTTCCACATTTCATTCTCCACCGTAGGATTGTGCCACCTAGGCTTAGATCCTCCAAAACTCTATAAAAGGAGCCTCATTTCCCCTTTGTGAGCTAATAGGTATTTTTGTAATCAAGCATTCAAGCAATCAAGCATTTTCAAGAGCATTCAAGCATAATCAAGCAATTTTCATATCACTTGCATCTCATTCACCATATTTACATAATTAGGCTTTAGTTTTGCATATAACTCATTCAATCTCCACACTTTGGTGACATCTTGGGCAAGGAGCTTCAAATTGGAAATCTGAGAGCTCAACCATCCAAGAAATCAAGGCTAGGAGGACAATGGAAACAAACTACATGGTAGGTGAAGGTAATTGATTTAGTTTCATCATTTGTGATTACTTTGCATTTTTCATTGTGTTGCATTAGATAGATTTGTTAGCTTCTAAATAGTAAATTAATCATTTCTAGTATTAGACATCTAATTTGCTATTATACTGATGAGACATCCATTGCCGATAGACTTTCAAATGATCATAAGCTCTCTGATGACGTTCATCCAGCAATTCTAGTTCAGTCAGTCGTGCAACTCGATACTCTTCATTTGGAATCAAATCTTTGAGAGTGACAAAAAGAGAAGGAAACTCAACCTCAGGGGGAAGGACAGCTTCGGATCCATAAACAAGGGAATATGAGGTGGCTCCAGTGGGAGTACGAATGGAAGTGCGGTAAGCCCATAAGGCAGGATTCAGTTGGATAGTATTGACAACATACAAATCATGTTGTTCTACAAATTCTATTAATGGTGATACGCCACACATACCTCGACTCCAAATATTTGTTCTCCGATGGAGGGGGGAAAGTATTCCTTGTCTGTTATGCAAACAAAACTCAGGTCATCTTGGTTCAATTATACCTAGATGCTTGTCAAGTTTGCTATATTAAACTCCATGCAAGAAGTGCTCAGGTCATCTTGGTTTAATTATACCATGATGCTTGCATTCCCTTGCAACATAACGAGCTCAATGATGAGAATCAAATTCCAGTTATTATGAAGTTTTAAGATGCTACATGAAGTTGTGGAGATACTCATTTCATATTTCATTTTGCATTACATTTAAATAGCTCATGACTTGCATATCAGTGCTCCTTTTATAGGGATTTGTAGGTTATCTTTCTTATTAGGTTATCCATTCTCCTAGTCCATTCTTCTTGTGTCAAATACATTGTTATTTAAGTTGAGAATATTTGGATAACAAAAACATTAAGTATTTATCTTGCATCTTATCATTTTTTGTAATTCATTTAGGACATCTATTATTTTCATTAGGTATGTTCATTTATATATTACCCATCTATGTTGACATGCATATTTCAAGTGTTGTTTTATCATAGTTATCATTTTATCTCATTATCTTTTTATCATGTTGTAAGTTGTTATACTTAATCATATTAGGTACATTTTCATTCATTACATAAAACATTATTTGCATTACATCATTCATTTATTAACCATTATTATATCATTGCATTAGTAACAAAATTGCATTCATGAATCATTTAGGACATACATTTATCATTAATATAATCATTATTCTATGCTAGATCATTAACCATTATGCATTCAATCGAAAGTAAACTATTTGCATCACACAATATAAAGACTGCATATCAAAGTAAATCATCACATCCTGCATATGTCAGTTTGCACATGTATATAAAATCATCAAAGATAATCATGATAGAACTGCATCACTGTATATATAGAGTCCATCATATAAAGTCCATAAAATAATAAAATGTCCAAATGTCCAATGATATATCATAAATAACAATGTGTCAATATCATGTAAATCAAGTCAACAACATAATGAAACATACTGATACAATGATACAAAGAGTGTATACAATGGTGTCATATATCTATGATCCACTACCTCCAGACTCAGTCTATCGCTGTCTAAGAGATCCAATGAAACCACCTGAACTTGCGACTCATGCTGGATCTCTTGAACCCATGGGTTCTCTAGGAGGGTGTAATGATACACCTTCGCTACCAACTGGTACCTGTCTCTCATGAATTGATGTCCTAACTACATAAGAGCTCTCTTTATAGCTCTCAATCCACTGATCACTAGGAACCGCCTGTCTATATGCATCTTGCCAGTAGGAAATCTCCTCCCCGGCCCATACCATAGCACGCAGACTGTCTCCATGGGGACCCAAGTCCTCTGTCCTTTGTAGCTCATCTAATAAAGCCTTTGACTCCCCTAGCCACTCTATGGAAAAGTCTCTCTCATGCCTAATCATGGTGTTCTCTCTCTCCAATGACTCTACCCATCTCTCCAGTCTAGGGACATGGTCCACCTGTACCTGTGTCATTGCTAGTATGACTAGCAATGAATCAATGTCTAGCTCCTTGTTTGTAGCGTCCCTCTGTAGATAGGGATCCTATCCTCCAATGTCCATCTTTGCCTGCTCATCCTGGACATCCACATCTAGCATCTGCTCATCCTGTATGTCATTGTGGACCTGCCCACCTTGTACTACTCCGACCTAGGCTAATAGTACATCTACCTCATCATGTCCCTATCCTGCATGTATAGGCACTTGTACCTGTACTACTAGTACCTATCCTAGGGCAGATGGTATCTGTGGTGGAGCTCCTACTACTAGCTATGCCAGAGGCTATCGCTATCCCTATCTAGCCAGAGGTGGCATCAAATGCCTCTATCTCACACCACCACCTCTCATGCGTGGTCCAACTCTCTATCCTCTCCCACCATCTCCTCCATCCCCACCATCATCACCATCTCCGCCATCACCTCCACCTCCTCTCCCTCAGCCTCTCCTATCTCAGCCTCGACATCTCCCACGATGTCTCTCTGCTGGATCTCTCTTTGGTGGCCTTATCGCCAGATCAGTCAAGCATGGAACTGGAAAATCTCTCAGGTACTACTCCAGATCTGCAGTCATCCCTAGGTCCATGAGCCCCTGTCTCTTCATCCATGCCTGAAATGACATGTTAAGAAAAATCTTGTCTCGCTAACTCAAATGACACCATGGGTCCCTAGTCACGTCACTCTTGATGTGTCTGGGTGAACTCAGTGACTCCCTATGGCATACCCTAGATCCTACCAAACTATCGCAGAACTCGACTGACCAACTGTCTCTAAATAATATAGGGTGTCCACCCTATCAACCATCATGACTCGAAACAAAACCCAAGCTATCTCTCATCATCCCAGGGCTCACACCCTAAGTAAGGTCTCCATATCACTGTGTCAATCATGTCAAAAGTGTAACGCCATAACTCTAGATGTCCTAGCTTTGGCTGAGACAAGACTGATGAATATAAATGAATATATGGTTGTCTTGTGTTGTAGAATCTAATAGCTACTGGACGTGTCACAACGATATGCTCCCATGCCCATACATGAAGTAATGTCACCCCTGCTCATAAAGAAGCACTCCTATGGTACACCACCTGATGAAGATCATGGTATAAATGTGCTAAAAGACAGACACCCCAAGCAAATCAAGTCCCGTCATCCATCATCTGTTGTAATGTACAGCCCCAACTAACTGCAAACCCGTGTGACCTATGATCAGGGCATACAAATCCCCCAATTGCTCCTGCTAATACAACTGGTAGTGGCTCATAAAAATCAACCACATCCTCCCAACTGATCTCCCCCTCATCTATCTCATCATCACCAAAGATTGCTCTACACTCCATCACTCCGCCATGCCGATCATAGTGCACCAACTCACCTATGATAGGAAGTTGGAGGATGTGATATACATCCTCGAGTGTAACTGTCATCTCTCTTGTCAGGAGATGAAAGTTACTCATCTCCGAGTGCCATGGCTCTGCTAACACTGTCATCATGCTCAAATTTGCCTGAATCTCAAGTGTGTAGATAACATAGTACAATCCAGTCGCTCTGATCAAGAGTTTGTTAGTCTCTGACAGCGCCGGTCTCAAGTTTTGTGTGATGGGATATCTCTCCCATGACATCAAAACATCGGTAATATCCTCCTATTAAATTCAACATTATCAAGCTATCAGATTTTGATAAACTGATCTACCAATCTATCTATCCTATCATATCAATTACAAACATGTTTATCATGTGTTTACAATAGATGATTCTATCAATTATCTCATATCAAGACTGGTTAACTAGCGACCATACAACGACGTTTCCTATCTTGACCAAATTGATCAAATTCAACCGTCGACAGATCAAATCGGCTTATCGACATCCAGTTTGACCTAATTGACTTGCTAATTTGACCAAATTCTATCAACTAAACAAATGCACAGCATTGAAAAATGCATGTGAAGTTTCCCTAAATATTTGTGTAGGTTTAAACACTTGCGTAGTTTTATCTAACCTTTGTGCAGGATCCCCTTATGTTTGCGCAGTTTTAATCAACATTTGCATAGAAATATTTGACAAAAGTGCAAATATCATGTATGTGCGCATTTATTCTATATTTGCACAGCCTACTCAACATTTTCTATGCATGTGTAGTTCTACGACATGTATGCGTAGAAACACAAGTTTGTTGTGCAAATGCCGTGAATTGCTATGCATTCATGCGCCGCAACTGCACATATGTTTTTGGCTAAGAAAAATAAATTTTTATAAACATTCCTATGATTTTATCTAGCCTAAACATACTACAAATCCTAATCTAACATGCTAAAAATCACAAATTGACAAAGAGGATCAAGTCACCTACCGGATCTCTAGAATTAGGTGGTCTCTGGAATCATTTGACCCTCTCGAAGTGATGATTTGACAGCAGGAACGACATCCTGGCAGCTCTACTCTTCTCTCTCTCAAGCTTTGATCTCCAAATGACACGTGTGCACAATGAGTCTATTGTGGACCCCTTTGCACTATTGATAGCCTGTGGACCCGATGTGCTTGGTGTGTGGACCCTACCTCCTATTACTCTTCCGTTTCACCCCATTCTCATCCATCTTTTCTATTGTTTATTTCATGAGATTGATTTGTCAAAACTTGACGTAAAAAAAATTTAAAAAAATCCATTAAATATTTTTTGTCAATCAATCTCTCAAGGGGGCATGCATAGGTTGTCTGAGACATTGTCTAGAGCAGGGGCAAAATGCTTGAATTTTTCTTTGAAACAATGTGACTAACACATTATTTCAAAGAGGGGCAAAATGTATACACTTAAAAATGGCTTCATTAATTAATTAAATATAATTATTTAATTGATATTGACTTGATAAATTAATTAAATATTTATTATTTAATTAATAATTATTTCCTTTATTTATTAAATAAATTATTCAATTTATTTAGTAAATTCACTATAGTCTATTCATCTATCCTAAGTCTTCTAATTAGTCTTATTAAAGTGATTTAATTAAATATACAATCACCTAAATATGACTAAGTCCCCTAGTCCACCTCATCTACCCACTCACTTGACACATCACTTTGGCTAAAATAAATTATTATTATTAATTATTTATTGGTAATTATCCTCACCCACACATGTCCTATTCTTAAGGGCTATGTGGCCTCATAGAACTTGGTCTCATGACCACATGTCCTCTCTTAAACCAAGTCAAGAGACAATCCCTATTCTTAAGGGCTTCTCAAGCCACCTCTAAGGGTCAAAGGTGACTCATGGGACACTTGTACCAAGAGTTCTATTGAGAAAAATGTCTCTCCCTCTTTCTCTCTTTGGTCTTTGTGAGACACTTGACATGTGTCTTTCCCTTCCACCTTGTTCTCCTCCATGTCAATGTGAGAGGAACATCATCCCTATTCTTCCTCTCACACTCCAACTACATCCCCCTTTCTCTCAACTCCTTCAACCAAGTCAATCCTAGCTCTAGGATCTTCCACCTTTCATTCTCCACCGTAGGATTGTGCCACCTAGGCTTAGATCCTCCAAAACTCTATAAAAAGACCCTCATTTCCCCTTTGTGAGCTAATAGGTATTTTTGTAATCAAGCATTCAAGCAATCAAGCATTTTCAAGAGCATTCAGGTGTAATCAAGCCATTTTCATATCACTTGCATCTCATTCACCATATTTGCATAATTAGGCTTTAGTTTTGCATATAACTCATTCAATCTCCACACTTTGGTGACATCTTGGGCAAGGAGCTTCAAATTGGAAATCTGAGAGCTCAACCATCCAAGAAATCAAGGCTATGAGGATAATGGAAATAAGCTGCATGGTAGGTGAAGGTAATTGATTTAGTTTCATCATTTCTGATTACTTTGCATTTTTCATTATGTTGCATTAGATAGATTTGTTAGCTTCTAAATAGTAAATTAATCATTTCTAGTATTAGACATCTAATTTGCATACACTTAGAGACTTCATAGTTCAACTCTTTAGTCTTGAATCATGTCATACTTGCTCACTATAGTAAGGGCACAAATTGCATCATATGTTTATTATTATATGTTTTATAAAATACATAAGTGGGTACACAACCCTCTCTAGCGTAGAGTCCCCAGACAGTTTCATTGTTGGTTGTCACACACTAAGTAAAACTTAGAAATTAGGGCAAATACAAAAAGGATGATTTTTTAAAATAAAAATAAAGAATCATAAAGTTATTTTTTTTTACTTATCATATAATAAAAGTTCATATGATTATATTAGATGTCATTTAATATTTTGCATCTTCTCTCTCCAAACTTTATTGCACATTAGTTGTGTTTGTAATCTCTTGGGTGGTAAGTGCCTATATAAGCAAGACATATGAGCATTTGTAAAGGGTTGACCTTGTAAGAGTTTGTAATGATCTCATCTTGTAAGAATTTTTAAGGATTTCATCCTCAATAAGTTGTAAGGGTCTCATCCTCAAGCATTTGAGAGCATTGTAAGCATGCTTCAACATTTGCAAGTATCTAGAAGAAATTATTTTCAAGCATTATGAATCTATGCTTTGTGAAGCATTTTTTCCTTCCTCTGTCTCCTTTTCGTTATGTTTTTGTGTATGAGTTTGTATGGGTGGTGTGACCCTTCATCAAATGGTATCAAAGAAGAGGTTCCTAAGTGTGCAAACAGATCATTGAATGTGAGGCAGTTTGCACCAAGATTGTAGTGTGGGTCTAAGAGATAAGTGAGGAAAATGCTTCCACGAAGGAACCATGGTGAAAGAACTTATAGCATGATAGAAGAGGGTTTTAGAGCCCTCTAGATGTAAGTACAAGAACTACAAGATGATTTTCATAGATGAGTTGATATTAGGGCTAGAGATGAAAGTGGGGATGTATACAAAGAGGGAGGATAGATTGAAGAAGAGAAAGAAGCAACTAAAAATCCTAACAAGGATAGGATTTTTAGGGTCATTTCCAAGATTGGAAAAAGGCCAAAGATTGAGGTTTTCACCATTTTTATAAATCTTAATTCAAAAGAGTTGATGATTAGATCAATGATTTAGAAGAGTATTTTGAGTATGAAGAAGCAGAAAATCCTGAGAGGCTTAGCTTTGCAAAGGCCAAACTAAAAGGTCATGCTAAAATTTGGTAGAAATAAGTTTGATTGAAGAGAAATAGAAGAGGGAAGGAGAAGATAATGTAAGATGGGATCAAATGGTGGATAAATTGAAGATACAATTTATTCTTTTTAATTACGAACTTGATTTGTTGAAGAAAATGCAAGGGTTGAAGAAAGTAGGAAATATGTCCAAGAATATACATAAGAGTTCTATCAAGCCTTGATTAGAATAGGCCATTATGGGGCCAACAAGGACAAGTTTTCTCAATACATAAATGGGTTAAATCCAAGTAATCAAGAAGATTTGATAATGGTAATAATGAATACCATTGAAGACGCATATCAATTTTCTTTAAAGGTAGAAGAGAAACTAAATAAGAGGTTTGAGAGAAATAAAATCAAAGATGTTATGGTGGAAAGAATGGTGGACATTCTTATAGAGAATAAAATGAGGACCAAAAGAGGAATGATGACTCTATTAGTAGTCAGAATCAGAGGGATAATAATTCATATCGTCCTCTCAATCGAAACAATGGCAATCAAAGAGGAAGAGGAAGAGGACCAAGACCGAGAAGACGAGGTTTCTACGGAACATGTTTCTAATGTGAAGAAGAAGTACATAGAGCCTATGAGTTTCCTCAACATCAAGTGAGGACAAATAGGAGACCAAACAATAATTAATGAGTTACACATGTATATGAGGATGTTGGGTCTTCACAATCTAAACATTTTTAAAGAGGAGAGGTTCTTGTTACCAGAAGACACTTGCTAAATGATAAGAAAGAACCAAAACAAAGGAATAATTTATTTAGCACAAGATGTAAGTGTAATGGTAAATCTTGTAATGTCATTATAGATGGTGGTAGTATTGATAACCTTGTTTTTGTTAATAAGTTAAAGTTAGAGATAAGGAGGCATCCAAATCCCTATCAGATTTCTTGGTTACATAAGGACCACAATACTTTGGTCAATGAAAAATTTCTAGTAAATCTCAAAATTGGAAACTATCATGATGAGGTGTTATGTGATATTATACCTATGGATGTTTCTCATGTGTTTCTAGGGAGAACATGTAAATTTGATTTTCATGCAATACATGATGGGTATGAAAATACCTATTCTTTAACAAAGGGCGGAGTCTGATACAAGATCAATCCATTAAAGGAAACATAATAAAATGTATGTGGTAATGCAAGACTATGTTTAATAAGATGTAAAGCACACAAAGAATACATAGTACTAAAAATTTAACTTATACTGCTTGCGAAAATGCAAAAAATTAGACTTCAAAGGAAAATAACTTTGTAGAATCATCAGGTCAAGCTAGGACTTATTAATCATGACCTAGTGAAAGCCAAAAACCTAGATTCTGCCTCGGTGAAATTGTCCTCCAAGCCTGCTCAACATTCGGATACCAGATATTCTAGCCTGGAAAAGGAATTCACCAGTTATTGTTTTAATTGTTGGCAATATGGGCACAAACATATAGACTACAAACTCAGGGATGTCCGTCATCTCCATCCCAATTATGATCACCTCAATGAGTTCATTGCAAAGCAGAAGGCAAAAAGTTTGCAGGATGCTCAGCAAAATGAGCAATCTAAGGGTAAGATCATCGCTTCACATGTTAATTAAGTTAATCCCCCAAACAATGGTTACAAAGAGCATATTGCTAAGAAATTTGATAAGTGTTTAGCAATTAAAACTAGGGTTTTGGAACCCAGTTCTGAAAACCATACTTCCAATGGCTATTGGTTCCAAAACAAGATTATGGAGCTAAAGGTTTTCTCTGTCAAATCACTAGACGCACAAATGAATTTTTTTGCTAAAACCAAGTATGCGAATTTGAAGAAAAATAATTTAGAGATGGTAAGAGAAAAGTCTATTGAGCAGGTCTCACTTCAAGCTAACTCCAAAGTGGGGAAAGATGGAGTGGTACCTTCTCAGAACCTTACCACTCGTAGTTTGTACAAACCCTATCTACGACTATCAGAAAGTAAGCGGTATGATCACCCTGGGACAATAAAGGCTCTGTCATCTAGGACATCTCCAGCCAAATGCCCCTATGAACCTCTATCTGCTATGAGGGGAGGAGGATTGACAGAGACTAAGGCATCTTCCGGTGGTGGCAGATCAAGAAAAGAGGAATGGCACATGGTCAAAGGTAGGAAAATGGTAAAGTCTTCTCCTATAAATCACAATAGCAGTAATATTGTTCTTAAAAATTCTTTTGAAATACTAAGCAGGGATATTAACCCTAGTAACAAACTTTCACACTTAGTAAATCATTAGAGTAGTAGGGTTTTGGGAGGGGGAGTAGCTTCCTGGGGGAAATCACATCTGGAAGGTGAACCTGCACAACCTGATATGAGAAATTCCCCCCTCCCCCTATCCAAAAATCTAGGCATGGCACATAGAAATTCTAAGGATATTAAAGATCTAGCTTTTATTCATAGATCCCCAAATGCTTACAGCCCTCCTCATCGAAGGAAGGAAAATATGGGTTCTATGAACAGGAAGTCATATAATATGGTTAAACCCTATAATGAGGGTAATTCATCTCATGATAAGTGTAATGATAGCATTTACACCCCACCACATAGGCGTGCAGCTAACCATAGCCATTCAACACTTCCAAAATATGGTAATCATGGTCCTAATCATCTTAGGATAACATTGGATGAAAAATACATTGTGCAAAATCAGCATGTTTATGTAGAAACAGGTGTCATATGCAAATGGATGGGTACAGGTGCCCTTTCAGAGGATACAATCAAAGGTTTGGCATCGCTTCTTCCCCCGGAGGTAAGTACTACTATCATGATAGATAACTTTATTTTTGTAGGTTGCAAGAGTAGTAAGCTCAAAAATGATATTTTAGAGAAAGGTGATCTAAAATTCAAAGATATTTCCCTTTTTGTATGCTCGTGGTTTCCCTTTTTTAATCCAATAAAAGTAGCAGATTTCCAAGTAGAAAAAGCTATTTTATTAAGAAATCTGCCATTAGAATTTAATCATCCAGAAATCATTAAAAATATAGGCAAGAGAATCAAAATTTTTAAAAGGATAGTTAAGACTAAACATAACAAAATAGATGTGATTATCATAATTAATTTAAATTATCATGATAATTGCATTCCTCCCCTTTAGTTGTGTTTTAACTCTAATTCCATAATTATAAATCCCCAAATCTTAGATAACTACATAGAAGATTCTGAGAAAGGAGGAAATCCTTTCTCACTTACTCTTAGAGATTGCTCAGATTTTCACCATGGCATAGATAATAGAATAAAAGTAAACTTCTTAAATAAAAAAGGGGGTTTTGAAATCCTGAATAATGAAGAGGAGTATTCTAAGATTCCTCCTCCCAATTTGTATAAAATCAACACTCCGGTTATAAATGACACTCCTCAGGACTCATCCAACGCTCATACTTCTTTAAGGAGGATAGAAACCATGAAAATATTGAGCCTGAACATGGAAAATATAACTAAGAATGATAAACAAAAAATTTTGGACTATGGCTATAAAATTAATAATACAAACAAATCAATACCTGATCAACACCCAATTAATTTACCTATGGTTAATCTAACAAACCCCCAAATATCTAAAGCGATGCTTCCAATAAATAATAACCCAGTTAACATTATAAGGCAAGAACCATATGAAAAATTCAATAGGGAGAGTAAATCAAAACAAATAGAACTTGGAACAAATAATAATAAAATCTATTTTCAAGATGAAGGTAATAGGACTAAACTACCAACTAATTTGATTTTGAAGCCAGAATGTGTTGATGCAGTAGAATTAGTTGAGCAGGTAAACAAAACAAAAGAGGAGGTGAATCAAATTATTAATTACTTAGGAAAATCACTAACGGATGAACTTATGGACATGTTTCTTAACGAAACTTCTGACTTCGATGAACTAAAACTCCAAAAGGAAATAATAATTAAACAAATTCAGGAATGCATCCTAGAAGAAAATAAGGAACAGAATAATAGTCTGAATCAGCATCTCCTTCCCTCTTCCCCGGAAAAGGAAGCTTCAGACATTGCACTTTTGGATAACCCTGACAAAAATTCAGACCAATCAGATAAAAAAATCAGTCAAGAAGCTATAGACAGGCATAACGCAAAAGAGAAAAATATAAATGATAAGGAAAAATTAAATGTGCCTACCTATGTTAATGGGAAGGGACTAGCTGTTTATATTCCTCTAGAGCTAGAAGCATTAAATCTGGATTTGGTAGGAAATGATGTAGATATAGTGGAAATTTATGGCAAGGAGATCATAGATAGAGATGAACCCCTAGATTGTTCCTTAAATGAGCAAAAAAACTCAGACAACCAGGTTAATTCTATAATAAGGTTTGATGGAGAAACAACTTTGGTTAAAGAAGCAATAGAAGGCCTTTTCAGGATCACTAATGAAAATAGAGAATTAGGCATAGCCATAAATAGAGGTAGTTTAAGTACACCCAATATTAATAAACTCAAAAAGAAAAGAGGTAGGAAGTCAGCTGTTGAGTTGAGAATGTTGGATGGTAATGCAGGTAACCAAAAAAAGATAGCAGATATTCTGAACATAGGGAAGGGGAAGTTCCTTCCCAAAGAACAATGAAAGTCACTACTTGGAATGTTAGGGGTCTAAATGCCCCTAACAAATAGTGATTAATCAAAAGATACTTAAGAAACTTTGACTCTGAAATCATTATGTTACAAGAAACTAAGCTTAATGAAGATGAAATTAACAAGTTTAGTAAAAGACTAGGTATATGGAAGTCAAAATATGTCCCATTAGTAGGCCTCTCTAGTGGTTTGGCAGTTCTATGGGATCCCCGTAAAGTAATGGCCCAACTCGCACTCATTAACAATAGATGGATGACATTAACAATTAATAGCCTAAAATTTGATTTAAAATTTTACCTGATCAACATATATGGGCCAATCCCTAATGAGGAAAAAAGAAAAGTTTGGATGGAAATACAAAATCTTCTAATTGAAAAATGAGAACATCCCTTCATCATCGGAGGAGATTTCAATGCTATCTTAAATCTAGAAGAAAAATTTGGAGGTTCTCAGTATATTTTGCAATCTCATAAAGACTTTGGCAAATGGGCTGAGGTTAATCATCTAATAAGCATAAATACTATTAATGGAATCTATACTTGGAATAATAGAAGAGCGGGCTTCAGCTACATAGCTTAAAAATTAGATAGATTCTTTACTAGAACTAATTCTAAAAACTTTAATCAAATAGTCAGTGCGGAGATATTTCTTGAAGCAGGATCAGATCACTTCCCTGTCAGGCTTACCATAACAGAAAATTCTAAACCCTCAAGGAATTCATTTAAATTTGAATTTATGTGGTTCCAAAATCCAGAATTCATAATCCTTCTTGAGGATTGGTGGAAACAAACCTCGGTCAGAGGATCGAAAATGTTCTGCTTAATAGCTAAATTAAAAATTATTAAAAACAAAGCGTTAGAATGGAATAAGAATCACTTCAATGACATATTCAAAGAGAAAACCAAGGTAGAACAAGAAATCTCTAACCTTAACAACATAGTAATAGAACAAGGTATGAACGATCTTAGTTTCCATAAGGAAAAAGAGATGATGGCTAGATACAATGATATCCTTCTCAAAGAAGAAATCTTCTGGAAGCAAAAATCCAGGGAATCTTGGCTTAAGGAGGGTGATAGTAACACTAAATTCTTTCATAATACAACTACTTTTAAAAGGAACATCAATAGAATAACCAAAATTAAGTCAGCTGAGGGACTTATTACTAAGGATCCTATACAAATCTCAAATGTACTAATGAATTTTTACAACTCCCTACTCAACACTACAAAAGCTTCTGACCTTCATGCCCAAAATGAAATGCTTAAAGCTATTCCTAAGCTGATTATGGATTCTGACAACAAAATGATGAATAATAAGCTCTCAATAGAAGAGGTCAAAGCAGCAGTGTTTCAACTACATCCAGATAAAGCACCAGGCCCAGATGATTTCCAAGCTGGCTTCTTCCAAAAATGTTGGCATTTCATTGGAGAAGAAGTATGGCAAGCTGTGGAAGCTACTAGAAATTCAGGATCTTTATTAAGTGAAATTAATAATACCTTCTTTACTCTTATTCCAAAGAAAGATGAGTGTTTGGAACCAGGGGATTTCAGACCTATCTCCCTTTGTAATACCATATACAATATCCTATCAAAATGCTTAGCTAATAGAATCAAATCCATCCTTCCAATGATTATCTCAAAAGAGCAGACGGGCTTTGTAGCAAATAGATCGATTCTGGATGGTATTATTATAGCGCAAAAAATAGTCCATACTACTCAAATAAAAAAGGAACCTAGTATGTTAATGAAAATTGACATTCAAAAAGCATATGATAAAGTAGATTGGAGATTCCTGTGCAAATGTATGGAAGCGTTTGGTTTTTCTAAACAATGGATTAATCATATCTTTAACTGCATCTCAACTCTCAGGATTTCTATTCTTGTCAATGGTACCCCAGAAGGCTTTTTCAGTATATCCAAGGGCATTCAGCAAGGAGATCCATTATCCCCCTTTCTATATGTCATTATGGCAGAAGCATTGGGGAGATCAATTACTAAGCTTCATTTAGAAGGGAAAATCTTGGGATTGAAAGCCTTGGAAAATGTGCCAAATATAACTCACCAACAGTTTGTGGATGATATGATTTTACCTGGATTAGCTAGTAGATAGGAAGTGAGTGCCTTCAAAAGCATTCTAAGTCTTTATGCAAAAGCCTCAGGTCAACATGTCAACCCTTCTAAGTTAGAAATTTACTTTATTAACACTAGCTCAAAAATTTAAAAAGAAATTTGTGGTATGATGGGATATAAAATTGGCAAATTTCCGTGTAAATACTTAGGTATTGATCTGGATATAGGTCTCTTATCCTCCAAATTATGGCAAAAAGTCATATCCAAAGTTCAAAACAAGAAAATTTCATGGAAAGGAAAGTGGTTAACTAAAGCAGGTAGAACAACTATGATTAAATCTATCCTTTCAGCCATTCCCACATATCATTTATCGGTCCTACCCCTCCCAATTTGCATTAAAAAGGAATTAGACAAAATTCTTCAAGAATTCTATTGGCAAGGTCCTTTCGAGGAAAAAAATATTTCCCTTATCAAATGGGATACGTTATGTAAACCGATTTCTAAAGGGGGCCTAGGCATTAAAAATCTATTATGGCAAAACCAAGCCCTCGGGGCTAAACTTATATGGAGAATGTTCAAAGAATCAAGCAGTAAGTGGGCATCAATTTTATTACATAAGTACATCCTTGATGTGGATCCCATCAACATTTTCAAGTCTCAATCACATGTTAAGGGCTCACGAATATGGAATTTTATTAAGGACTGTAGAGGGATTATCAGCAAATTCCTTTCCTGGGATGTAGGAGCAGGAGATCAAGCTTTGTTTTGGGAGGATTCATGGGCAGGCCTTCCCTCACTTAACAAACTAGGTTTCTCCAAGGAGTTTATGGAAGAATGCGAAAGAGCCATTGGCCCTTACCTTAAGGTCTACCTAGGCAAGATGGAAGATAATAAATGGAATGTTACAAATATAATTGAGGATGTTTGGCCAGAGAAGAACAACCTCCTAACAATCTTAAATGATAGAGAAGTAATTCTTAAAGATAGACCAGATACTTTAATATGTACAGGATCTAACAACGGAAAATACTCTATTAAGGAGGGTTACAATACAATTATTAAGAACCAAAATATGGATAACATAGATATACCTTTGAACCTTTGTTGGAACAAATCTTGCCTCCCTAAAGCTGGATTGTTCTTATGGGCGGCATTACAAAATAGAATTCTTACTATAGATAGGCTTAATAAATTAGGATTAGAAGGACCATCTAGATGCCTGCTATGTGAAAACCATTCTGAGGATGCCAATCACATTCTCCTTAATTGTCCTTTTTCCCAAAATTATTGGAATTGGCTTCATCAAAGTTTAGGATGGAAATCTGCTTCTCATTGTGATTTAATCAGCAACCTTAAAGCGCGGGCATCTCTGTATAAAGACAATCTCTTCAAGGACATATGGACAATAGCACCTTCTATATTAGTATGGGAATTATGGAAAGAAAGAAATAGAAGGATTTTTCTGGACCAAAAATTAACTTGGAACTCAATAGCTAACAAGATAGAAGCATCCATCGTAGAAATTATTAACAGTAAACTCAAGGACAAACAGAGCTATGAAGATTCCTTTAAGAGTTGGGATAACAGATCAGGTGCAAATGGCCAAAACTAGCTATCCCTCCCCTCTATGGTAAAGGGGGATCCAAAACTAAAATAGATAGAGCATCATGTAAATGGATACCACCAAAAGCTGGTTGGTATAAACTCAACTTTGACAGAGTGTCCCGAGGCAATCCTGGGGTAGCAGGTATAGGAGGGATCATCCACAATTGGAAATCAGAAGTGGTAGAAAAATTCTCAAGACCCATTAGCCCTACAACCAACAATATGGCCGAATGTGTAGCGGCATTAGAAGGGCTTAAATTATGCAAAAATATTAACATTTCAAAAGTAATTGTTGAAGGAGACTCCCAAATTATTATCAACGCCATCCACACTAAAAAAAATCCTAATTGGGTTTTAAATTCAAAAATAGAAGAGATTAATTTATTAATGGATAATATTCCCAATTATGAAATCAGACATACTTTCAGAGAAGGAAACACAGAGGTGGATAAGTTAGTGAATCTAGATGCCAATGGAGTAGTAACATTGGAACAACATATATAATAGTTTAAGAGGTATTTTAATGATAATGTTAAGGTAGAGACCTTACCCCGTGTTAACCTCAGTAGGAAGATTGGGAAACTGACTCTCCTATGAGGATACAGGATCCTCATATAGAGACATTCTAACCATAGGAACCCTTCTTACTTATAAGAACATAGGAGCTCTTTGGGGAAGATAGCTTACTAAAGAATCATATGAGACCCTTAACTAATAATAAATTAGATTAATCAGAGATTATGAGTAGGTTCACAAACTTAGCCATTTCCTTTTAGACATTGTAGCTCCACATTCCTTTAACTCTTGTCCTTTTAAAATGCAATATTGAGTCTCTTGGCTAGTTCTAGCAAGAGAATGGAGCAATTTTTTAGCTCTGACCTTTGCAGCGATACAATTAGAAGATCTAGCACAACAAATGTTTAATAACTATCATAGGTGAACATCAAACCTAGTATACTCTTAGCTAATATACCTTCTTGCTACTGGATTATAAACAAAGAATCTAACTCATTAATTACTTCCATCCCAGTAATCAAAACATAAAATCAGCTATTCTGATTCTTGTTCCCTCCTACTCCGCCAAGTATGTATACTATAATAACCAAAACCATGGTATATTGCCTATTTATTTAACGAAGATACTCATGCCCACCTTTCTCCTCCCTGAGTTGAACAATACTCCCCTGTTAGAGTAATACTCAAGCTATGGGCTCATTTAAATAATAAAGCAAGGTGTCCCTTGATATCAATTTAGAGATTATATCATTAACTATAACATATGTATCTTAGGATTTCAATTACGACTCTAGCATATTCACCTAAGGATTGTATCCTTTCCTTCATCTCTACCCATAGTAGATGGGTCAGATATATTTTGATGAACTATCCCTTCTATTTATTGAGTTTTTTATATTTCCTCCACTTAACACCTTTTGATATCATGATTGCTACAAATTTCCCTCCTAGAAGCGAACTGAGGGATAGCTATCATTATCTAAGTTGGGATGAAGGTGTCTCTACTGGCAATGATAACTTGGTAGTCTCAATACAACCAATCAAGCATTTATGTTATTACAGCCATTATAACTTATATATCTCGGTTCCTTCTTGTCATCATGATAATAGAGTTTAGAAGATCCATGGCTTTAGCAAGGCTTCCTCCATTAAAGCTGAATTTTATCCCCTCATCATTTTTACCTGCCAAGGATTAATATACATCTAGGTTTGCATAATGCACTTTATCAGTCTATCCTTGGAGATATCTAGATCCCTGTAATATCTAGACATAATTACAAGTCCCCCTTTTTAGAACACGAATATCATCTTTCTCAAAGGTGCTTATCTCTACTCATTATCATCATGACCTACATCGATTACCATCGATATCTCTCTAGATTAGTTGTGTTCTGGTTCTATCTTTTTATCCCTTTCTTCTTTTGATTTGTAGTGGGTCTAGGGTTAGACTGCTTTCTCTTTAGCATTACATAGTAAGAACTCCAACTCTGGTTTGTCTAGCAAGCCTACTCAGCCACTTACTACTCCAAATATGGATACTAAACTACTTACTTTCTATACTAAAGCGGACAGAGCCATGGCCTTTAGAGGCCCGATTTTCCCTGAGAGATGGAATCAGATGCTGACTCCACTCCCAGATTCAACCAGAAGAGCACTGGTGAAGGCTATAAGGGATCAACACTTTTAAAACTCCTTTACCTATAGAATGAATGGAGGGGTCATTGGCCATTTTATAGCCCTTTCTTCCTTTGCAGGCAAAAAGGAAGAGGACATAATATCAGTAGCTAGGGAAGTGTTCTTAGCAGAACATCTGGGTGGTTTGGAGAAGATGGTCCATTGTATTGACCAAAACCTCACAATCCCTTACCCAAATCGAACTATGCAAACTTGCATTGAGGAATTGGATACTATCCCTCAGTCCGACAGGGTGGCTCTCATGACTTTTAAGGACGAAGACAATTTTGATGAACACTGGCCGGAGATGGAGAGAAATATTGACTACCTCTAAAAAGAAGTACTGGAGGAAGGTATGGATACGAAGTGGAGGTTGAACTATTGGAGGAAAAAGGTTTCGATCTTCCGACTCTCCTATACGATAAGCTTCCTGAGCATATCCATATCATAGCCCCGGTAATGCCCAAAAGTACTAGGAAAGTGAACAAAGGTAAGGATGAGGAGGAAAATATTATAGTTATGATTAAAGACAACAATGTCTGGAAAGGTACTACCGTTCAGAAGGCCAGCTTGGAGTAGGTCACTTTGTTCATAGTATATACATAGCATGTACATAGTAGCTTGGAAAGATGAACACTATGTACATAGTATGTGCAAATTCTATAAAGATCTGGAATATTTTAAAGGGTTATTAGCAACAAAGGCAAGTTGGGATGTATTTCAGTATAATTTGCTGTAACAACCGAAGATAGACTGTAACTAACAATTTTGGTGTCTTTAGTTACTTTAAAGAATAGCATTATGTTAAGGAACAGTATATACAAATTTGATGTATATACAATATCTACTTACAATTTTGATGTAAATACTATTTTCATGGTTATGAGTACAATATTTTCATTTGTAAACAGCATATGCACTCTGTATTTAGTATTAAGGTTAATATTGTCAGGATGCCTGCTCTATTTTTTCTTTTTGGATCAGGCCTCTTAATTTCTATGGCTTATCAAAGTATTTAAAGAAATCTCATTTATTAATCCACAAACAAAGCATAGAAACTAAAGTGGTTCCACTCTACTAGGGTTAATCTCCACATTCAGAATAAGGGTGGGTTTCTTTCATACAATAGACAAATAGTAGAGTGCATTAATAAGCCTAATCAATTTATAGAAATTCCCTGCGGAGATAGCCAGTTCTTTTAGCAGTAGATTCCTTTCATGACTGGTAAGTCTGTAAAGTAGATACTGGATAGTTGTATGCCTTAGAATAGTAATTTAATGTAATTAGTTCAAGAATATATTCCTCAGTCGGTTCTAGAAGCATATGTGTTAAGCAATAAAAGGAATCTTTAATGCAGAATTTATTCATGAAGCCCAATACAGTCTTAGAATACTATAAAATCGAGTCTTATATAAAGGAGCTCATGGTTACTAACGACATTAAAATTCAGAAAAGTTTTTTGATCAGGTTGATATGTTAGTCACCAATCTTGAAGTCAATAATAATATTAACTTCAGACTGGTGATTAATAGGAGAACTCTTGGATCAAGCTAGAAATTGAAAATAGTATATAGTATGTATATTATTTCATCTAAGTAGTGCAAAGCATTCCATACACTGTGTGGATTTTGGCATCTTATCTTATTCCGCACTATACATAGTAAATGTATATAGCATAGGCACTATGTTTTGATGTATAGATCAGCTTTTGTCATCAAATTTAGATGTAGCATAGGATTTTTATGGAGACCTATAGCAAGAAATGTACAAATAAGAGTAATTAAATCATATTTTAAGGTAAATCTTCTTCCTTTCTGTCTCTCCCAAACATCTCCTAACTCAATGGTCACATGATCGCATGCGATTAGAAAGCCACATGCGATCATGTGACAAGCCTTTACTACCTATCTTCTTGCCATGAAAGACACCTCGGGCCAACCAAAAATTCAAACTGCTAGCTAAAAACCTATGCTTGAGATATGACTGCAATTTTAACCCCAGCTTCACCCTAGGTTTATTTTCCCTCTTAGTCACCAAGTTGCTTAACTTTTTCTTAACCTTAGTTACATCCAGCAACCACGTGAAATCTCTTAACTGCACAACTACGAATCTTCTTTACCATCCCCGGGCCCACCAACTGAGATTCTAATCTAACGGCGAGTGCATGATCTCATGGGGTCAGAAGATCCCATGAGATCATGAGACCGTTGTTGATCCTCACCACATGGTCATTGCAAACTGAGACTCCATCAGACCCACGAGCCATTGAGATCCTCATCAGACAGTTGTCACATGATCTCATGGGCTCGAAAGATCCCATGAGAACATGCGACAACTATCATATATTCACCGCACTGGCACTTCACTTAAGAAATTCGGACCCACCTGCAAATGTTCACCACCACTAGTCGGTGAATGAGAAACTAACACATCTCCCTGACCTGGCACTTCAGACCCACAAACTACTTGTCGCATGATTGCATGCGGTTAGAAAGTCGCATGAGATCATGCGACCAACCGCATGATGTCACCCTACTAGTCCGCAAACCACCTGTCGGCTTTTCGCATGGTCACATGCGGTCTTGAGACCGCATGCGATCATGTGACCAACATAAAAGTAGCTTTTCTTGACTGCTGACCGGGCCCACCTGGTTGAAGTTGCGCACATAAAAAGAATGTTGTCATTAGGAAGAACTAGTGCGAAGATGTGAAGAGGTCAAAAACATAGAGGATTTTCGGGCTAAGAGTTGAAAACATCCTGAGCTTTCAGGGTGAAGGTCGAAAACATCCTAAGCTTTCGGACCAAAAGGAAGAAAACACAGAGGGTTTTCAACACTGAACCTTTTTTTGAAACCCTACAATAGTATTTCCTGCAACCATTCAAACTTGAATATCTTTGAGGGTTTTGCGAATTAGGTCATGCGATCTAAACTGGGGCTTGACAACATATTAAAGAACATGGGGCTTAGATCGCAAGCCATGAAACTTTGAGGATCTACTTCACAAAAATGAAAACAAGTTGTAGCAGGGTGGGATAAAAATAGAGACCTGGAAACTTGGCCAAATTTGCAGAATAGGAAATTTTGGGCAACAATACTATCCTAATTCCTTCTCTATCCTAAAGGCCTAAGCAGCTGATCCTCAGAACACGCAAATATAAACATATTTTACAAGGATTTCATTAGGTATAATATGTATACATCTGCAGTCCTCTACACATATACATATATGCTCAAATATGTGTGAATGCACTCTTATATTTCGAAGCACCTTATGAACGCATCAATAGATGCCTCTTATCTATCTCACCCTCTCCCTATGTGGTTTAAACAAACATTAACAGCCTAATAAGGAAATTAGAATATTAGTGCAGTATGGCAATATTGGCTCTACAAAGAGGAAAACATATATTGATGTAAGGTACATATAAGCCTTTGTATATTATGTTTAATGATATATAGAACAACTATTCAAACAAGGATAAGATGTAACAGTGAATAGGTATGAAGAACTACAGCAAGATATGTACAAAGCATTACATAGAGGAATATAAATCATACAGTATGTTATATCACCTCTTTTAGCATGTTGGATCGATCTCCACATAGGTAAGGTAAGATAAGACTGAAAGTTATACACAAGTAATGCTTTCGGCGTAAAAAATCACTATGCATAGTATCAGGCACTTTCTCCTTTGTGTAGATAAACTTTAACAGACAAGCATGAATTGACATTCTTTAAGCGTTGTTATCATATCTTGTAATGGTTCCTTTATCTTTTTTTACATTTCTCTGAAATAGTAAACATGGAAATTAATTATATATGTGTGTGTGTGTGTGTGTTCTTATATATATGTATATACATATAAATGTATATGTTTTGATCACTGCATATGCATATATACATATAAAGGTATATGTTTGATCAAGATATATGCATATATGTATATTCATATATATGTATATGCTTTTATATATATGTATATATGTTTTGATCACTACATGTGCATATATAAACATGTATATATATATATAAATATGTATATACATATTTATATATAATCATTTATATACATATAAGTAAATATAGATAATCATTATATTTACATATATGTATATAAAGAAGATCAAGGTATATACATATATGTAGATAAGCATGTATATATCTTTTTAGCATAAGTCAATTATTACAATGTTGAATGATAGATTAGCTCTTTAGTATTCGACAAGTTGTAACTCTTTTGTAAGATCTCCTTGCTGAGATAGATGGCTGCCTCTCTCAACAAGTAAGAGAAGCTTGGTTGACTTAGAAAATTTCTATCCAGGATTTTAACCAGTTTGGCTATCAGAATTAGTAGAAGCACCTTAAATGAGCACAGATAAGGGCATATCCTCATAATAGCAACAACACTTCTATATGCAAATAATAATAAAGAAATAAAAATGGATATGATGATACTTTTATTCGCTTTAGATAGCATCATTATCTAAACTTTTGCCCATGTCAGCATCATATATATATATATATATATATATATATATATATATATATATATATATATATATATATATATATATATATATATATATATATATATATATATATATATATATATATATATATATATATATATATATATATATATATATATATATACACACATATATATATATCTGTGTGTGTGTGTGTGTGTAGAATGCATAAAAGATATGCTCAAATAGTATACAACACAAGCCTTACTTGAATTGTTGAATAACATTTGAGCATATATCCTGAGATGGGAGAATCAAATCATATTAGTTCAAGACGCTGATGTTAATCCAACTAAAAGTAGATTCATAATCTTTAAATACTAAGTGAACTTCATAGGATATGTTAAATATAATTGGAGGTTCTCCTTTTTACTTATATGATACATTGGAATGTCAGGTTTAAGTTATGAAAAGTCTAGCTTATTTATGCATTAATTCTTACAGTACAACAGATATCTCAGAGACAAAATAAAAGAAGGTTATAGTATTTTTGTTGTCTTTACATAATCGCTTTTTAATATTAACCCTTGATTAGTTGGAGTGGTAGAGTTTTACTATGTTTTTCAGGAGGACACATTCAAGAAGCTACCTTTAGCACCAGATCATATATCTCTAGCATGGATGTATACAAATTCACATACTTAATGATGTAACAATAAAATGTATCATTTGAAAGCAGCAATGGAAGAGTTGTATTTGTATTTACTTGATATTATCGAGCAGTGGGTATGCCCACTGAAAGGAGGTAATTTGAATAGATATAAGACTCATCTTGTATAAAAAGTGGGGATGCCCATGAGGAATATGTAATAATAAAATCTTGACTATGGTTGAGTCATGGGTATGCCCACGTAAAATTGTATAAGTACAGGACCTCGGGTCCCGGGCTAGGCTGGAGGTTTTCCCCACCCTGCTCTTTCCTACTAGCACCCACAGTGAGCGGGGTCACATGTATTAAAAATTTTAATATAATAATAAAATTTTACAAGGCTTCGGCCTTTTACCAATAAAAATAAAATAAAAATGCAAGACTATGTTTAATTGATGGAAGGAAGTTTCTAGAAGGTATGAAGCATGAGCATATATGTGTTATTCTATAATTCCAAAAGTTGATAAAGAGGAAGTAGAAGATGTACTTGTGGAAGTTGCAAATCTATTAGATGAGTTTTAGGATATTATATTTGATAATGTACCTAATGTATTAACACTAGTAAGAAATATTAGTCACCAAATGGATTTGATTCTAGGAGCTAGTTTTCCAAACAAGGGAGCCCATAAGATGACTCCACTGGATAGTGAAGAGTTGTTGCAGAAAGGGTTGATTTGAGAGAGTTTTCATTCCATGAGTAGTACTAAAAATACTTGTGCCAAAGAACAATAGAGAATGGAGGATGTGTACAAACTCTCGGGCTATCAATAAGATTACTATTAAATATAGATTTCCCCTGCCAAGGATGGATAAAATTATGGATTGTTTGAGTGGAGCTAGGTACTCAAAAAGATAGATTTGAAGAAAGGATATCTTCAAATCTAGATTAGAGAAGACAATGAATAGGAAATGGAATTAAAGACAAAGGGGGGATTATACAAGTGGTTAGTCATGTCTTTGGGCTAACCAATGTATCGAGCACATTCATGTAGCTCATGAATGAGGTATTGAAAGAATTTTTGAGTAGATTTGTTATATTTTACTTGGATGATATTATAATATTCAATAAAACATTGAAGGAGCATATGATGCATATTTGTGGGGTCTTTGAGAAATCTAAAGAAGAAAGGTTATTAATTAACTTGACGAAGTACAATTTTGTGAAGGAGTTGGTGTACCAATAATTTTTTTCTCTGCAAATGGTCTTAAAATAGACCTAGAGAAAGTGAAGGTATTATTGAATGGATCACTCCAAGGAGTGCTCCTCATGTAATATCTTTTTATGATTTGGCTAGTTTCTATAGAAAGTTTATCAAAAAAATTAGTAATATTTGTGACCCACTAACTAAAATAATTAGAGGGGATAGAAAAGAGTTTAAGTGGACTATAGAAGCAAAAAAGAGTTTTGAATTGTTGAAAATAAAAGTTATAGAGAAACCCATTTTCACACTTTCAAATTTTAATAAGGTATTTCAATTAGATCGTGATGCTAGCAAAAATTCCATTGGAGTTATTTTGAGTTAGGAAGGTAAACCCATTTCTTATTTTTGTGATAAGTTGAATGATTCCAAAAGAAAACATATTATTTATGATCAAGAGTTTTATGCTATAGGTCAGACATTGAGGAAGTGGAGACATTATATTTTTCCTAAAGATTTTTTCTTATTTACTAATCATCAAGATTTATAGTATTTGAATAGTCAAGGCAAGTTGAATCAAAGATATTTGAAATGGGTTGAGGTTTTTTAGAGTTGCACTTTTTTTTTGAAGCACATGAGTGAAAATCCTAACAAAGTTGCATATGCCCTGAGTAGGAGGTAGAATTTCTTGATAGAGATGTACATAAAAGTTGTTAGGTTCTATGAACTCAAGAGTTTGTATCCAAAAGATCTTGATTTTATAAATTCCTAAAGAGCTTTCATGGAGCTTGTTACTTTAAAAAGGAATGAGTGGCTATATTTTATAATTCAAGATGAGATATTATTCAAAGGAAGCCAATTTTGTATTCTTAAGAGTTCCATGAGGGATAACCTAATCAAATAGAAGAAAAAATAAGGATTGGTTGGAAACTTTGATCTAGATAAGACCATTGTTGTAGTTGGTGAGAATTATTATTGGCTACAATTGTAGCAAGATGTTAAGAATTTTGTGCAAAGATGTAGAATATGTTAGATGGTAAAAAGGAACCAACCAAAATGTAGGGTTATACCAGTCATTACCTATACTAGAGAGGCCATGTGAGGATATTAGTATGGACTTTGTTCTCAATTTACTAAGGACTCAAAGAGGACATGATTCCATTTTTGTGGTGGTAGAAAAATTCTCAAAGATGGCACATTTTATTCCTTGTAATAAGACTAATTATGTTGTTCATATGGAATAATTATTTTTCAAAGAAGTGGTGAGACTATATGGTTACCAAAGAGCATAGTTTCAAATCGAGATACTAAGTTTGTTGGGTACATTTGGAGGACATTGTGGAAAAGGTTGAAGATATAATTGAAGTTCATTTTAGATCATCCATAAACTTATGAGTGGATAGAAGTGGTGAATAGGAGTTTGGGGAACTTGTTGAGATGCTTAGTGGGAGATAAACCCAAGCGGTGGGATCTAATTTTACCATAGGAAAATTTTGCATACAAATAATTCTATCAATAGGAGCACTGGTAAATAACCATTCCAAACTATATGTAGAATTAATCCTAGAAAAACTTCAGAGTTATAGAAAATAAACAATGGAGAAAAGAGTACTATTGAAGTTGAAGGCTTTGTAGAACACCTAAAGAATTTTCATGAAGAGGTCAAAAATAATATTACTAAAATGAATACTTAGTACAAGGATAAAGTAGACTAGAAGAGAAGACATAAGGAATTTCATATTGGTGATGAATTCATGGCTCATCTATGAAAAGAGAGGTTTACAATAGGAACATATAATAAATTGAAGATGAAGACATTTGGACCATACAAGATCCTAAAGAAGAGTGATTCTATTAATGCTTATGAGGTAGAGTTGGTAAGTGGACTTAACATTTCACATGTGTTTAATATTTAAGATTTGGTGGAGTTTCATGAAGGAAGTATTGAAGATGAAATAATAGAAGTATAGTGGAATATTTCGGCACCTACATTAGTTGCAAAAGGAATATATGATATCTGTGATATTCAGATGGGTAGAAGCACAAGAAATAGGCAATATGAGGATTCCATTGTTAAATGGAAAGAGAAACCTATTGAAGATTCATCACATATATCAAAATTAGAGGTTAATTTCCTTAGTTTTCTTGTAAACACCTAAGATGTGACAAGGTCACTTCTCAAATTACCTAGGTATTTGATGCAAGAGACTGTGGGGTGTAAAAGAAATCTTGTATCAACCAAAAAAATAAAATAAATAAAAATTAAATTAAAAAAAAAAAGAGAAAAGAAAATTCATGAAAAAATAGGGGATCCAAAAAAAAAAGGAATTCCAATAAAAAGGAAAATGAAAAAATGGTGATTTTTAAAAGCAAAAATAAAAAACCATAAAGTTACTTTTTGTAACTTATCATATAATAAAAGTTCATAGGATCATATTAGTTGTCATTAATATTTTGCATCTTACATTTAATATTTGTAGCAAGGTAGTTTTATCTACTCTCTCCAAAATTTATCCCACATTGGTTGTGTTTGTAATCTGTTGGGTGGTAAGTGCCTATATAAGCAAGGCACATGAGAATTTGTAAAGGGTTGATCTTATAAGAGGTTATAAGATCTCATCTTGTAAGAAGTTGTAAGGATCTCATCCTCAAGAAGTTGTAAGGACCTCATCCTCAATCATTTGAGAGCATTGTAAGTAAGCTTCAACATTTGGAAGCATTTGGAAGAAAATATTTTCAAGCATTATAAATCTATGCTTTGTGAAATATTTTTATTCTCTCTTTGTCTCTATGTTATGTTTTTGTGTATGAGTTTGTAAGGGTGGTGTGACCCTCATCAAAAATAGAGATGGGGACCTAGCTAAGGTGATATTTGTATCTCTACTAGATTCAAAAGTTAAATCTACATCTACTTAATTGTAAGCCCATTTAAATACCCTTTTCTAAAAACCTAACTTAAACAAGCACACAAAGAAGTAAGTACTTTCTTTAAAAATGACAACAATCAAGACATGTCACTCTATAAATAATTAACTTTAGGAACATGATAATTATTATGATACCAATAAATTATTATCCTAATTTAACCCTTGAAATGATAAACTATTAAAATGATAAATTCTTCCATGTAGTTGAATCTACATGACTCTCTATGTGTAATGTTGTGAGTCCTTAGTAAGCAAATGCAACAAATTTAATAATGCCTAAATGAGAAATCAAATTTATAAAAAAAGAAAAGAGATCTTAGCTATTATTGAAAATGAGGTATATTGCCTAGCTAAAATCATTTTATCTCGGTCTAATTAAAGATAAATAGCATGTAGAAGTCAAATATCAAGGATATAGTAAATTCAACCATAGACAAAAAAACCTAACTCATTCACAATTTTTGCTTCTTCAATATGTATATTTTTATTTTAATGATCTCTCTCTCTCTCTCTCTCTCTACACACACACACATACTCATTATCATCAAATTCTCAAGAATTAGATTTTGAAATAGTCCATATACTATTAACCAAACAATGAGTACTCCTTTCACATGTAAATTCATGTATTAATAAGTTATACTTGAGCATGAAAATGAAATCAATAATTGCATAATATTATTACAATCAAGAGCAATAGTAATCTTAAACTGGAGGATGTCGCACTCATTACATTAAACAAATATCACTACCTAGAGGGTTATCTCAAGGAGGTGATGTAATCAATATCAATTAAACATCATGAATAATCATAATTTTAAGAATACAAAAGGAGTTAAAAGAAAACAATTCTAAATCATTTAAGGAACTAGTCGCATTTGATATAGATAGATCTTAAAGGTTAACACGACGGGAAAAAAAAAATGTAAATTAAGGTTTTCGAGCATTTGATGATAGTATCCCTATGAATGTAATGGTCGAACAATTATAAAAAGTAGAAATCTTACTACTTTATCAACATTGTTAGCCTTATATAATAGTTTGGTCAAATCTTATTTTAAACAACAATAAAATCAAAACATAAAATTATTCTCTAAGTCAGAATCAGAGAATCAAAATAGAGGTTGCCTTCAAATTGAATTCCTAACTATTGACTATGTATATCAAGGATCAAATCACAGTTCTTATAAAACTTCCACATACTTGATCTTAAAAGAAAATAAAATGAGCACATGAAAATTTTTCTTTAAAAGGTTGAGATGTGTAATCTTTGAATCTTTCAATCCCTTGTCCCATTTTCTATTTCAACTTGAATAAATGTGGACAATGTTACAAGAATTTGAGTATTTCTCAACAGTAAGATGCACATAGTGTGTTTCTCAAACCATTATTTTTAAACCCATCACTTCACTTCAACCAAGATGAACATATATTCCTCCTTCTAATCAAACCCCTCTAGCATGGTGGGTCTTTCCAACACTAGAAAGTTAGCTAATCTCCCCCCTCATAGAAGTGAAATTTTTATTTTAATATATTTAAATTTCCATGATATCTTCACTTCTTTCATCTGGTCAATAGAAAGAAGATACATGAATGATTGAATTTCCATGTATTTGACATGGAAGACAAAAGGAGTGTACATATGTCCTATGTGATGGCATCTCTATTGAGACATCCTATCAAACAACCATGTGCCTTGGATAAGAATACTCTCCAGTTTACATGCATGTATTCTAGGTTGATGTCCTACCTTCAACCTCTCTTCTATTTTATTTATCTATAACCCTATCTGGTGACTCCCTTCAACCTTACCACTTCATCCATGTAGCCAATCCAATAAAAATGAAAACTATGAACTATGTCATTATATTAACCATTTGAAATATATTCCTTCTATAAATGCACCACTTCATTACTAATTTCACAATATGAAAATTATTGTCTTTCTTTTCTTAGCCTCTGTACTACTTGGTGCCCACTCAAATTAATATCATTCCATTTATAAAAAAAATATCTTCAATTTGAGAGTGTGAACCAAATCTCTTCTTCATACCATCTTGCCAAAATTTTCCTTTGCAACTAATAAGGATTTTTATTTAATGAATTGCACCAATAAATAAGACATAAGTGTTGTTAATTTATAATGTAGTTGTTGTCCTATCTCCTGTGGTTTACATTGTAGAAAATTATTTCTATTAGAATAGTATGAATCACCTTTTTAATTAATCTTCAATTATAAAATGTCACTCAATCAATATTATTCTCTATTATGAGTATGGTAATAAGAACTATTAATAGTGTCATTTTGGATCCTTAATGGTATTGGATTAGCACTACATCCTCCACCCTAGGACTTGAGTCATTCCTAGAAGTCACAAAGGATAAGAGGAAATCACATCACAAATTAGTTTGAAAATATCATATGGCCAACATAAATGATATAACCATTCCTTGGATTCATGCAATGGCATAGAATAATCTTCATAAAAATGGTTAATAATTATGTATTTATTTAAGCACGTTGATTCTTATTCCTACCATATAGCATAATTTCAAACATGATTCCATATTAGTACTCATGGAAAGTTTCCCTTTGGTTAGTTATCAATGATATTTATGCATTACAATATAGATCAATTTCTTATTAAAAGAAAGGTTAGTCATCAATACACTAAAGTTCAATTCCCTAAGAGAGTTATGGTGACATACATAAAATTTCCAATCAACCATTCAAATTTCACATTTTACATTATGTCACTCATTTGTATGACCATTTTATCAATTTGTAAGAAATGTAAACAACTTGAACCACTCAATTTTCCTTGAGAATATATCAAAGTTTTCAAATGTTTTCATCACTTTCTAGAGATATTCATCCATAATACAATTTCTATTTATTTTCAAATTACATGACTTGCATAGAAATCAATACTCATAAAATATGTTGATATAAGTATTTAACAAAATATAATGACCCATCTCTATCTATACTATGAAACTACAAACATAAAAACATATGCATTTTACACAAACATGCTAGTCTACATTCACTGGGATTAAACATCACAAGACTCAGGAGAAACAACATATCTCTAGGCAAGCTCTCACTCTAGGTTACAATATACCAGTCTCATTTGAAACCAAAGTCCATTATCCATAACTCACTCAGTGGCTTGATGGTATTTTGGACACACACACACATACATTGAGACCCTCCATATTATTGGACTAATTGCCAATGTCGTCCTTTAGGATTTGTTACATGGCTTAACAAAATCTTGTGTCTTCTATAAGTCTAGTGGTTGTATTGTGCATTAATAAGTAGATCTTTTGGTGTAATGAAAACCTCTAGTTGTAATGAGTGGTATCAGATCTTGGTTATAGGTTTGAATCCCGTCGGGTGACATTGAGGGGGAGATTATTCGACTAACTACCAACGTCCCCCTTCGGGATTCGTGAGATGGTTTAACAACCTCTTGTGTCTTTTATAATTCTATTGGTTGTATCAAGTATTAATAGGTCAAACTTTTAGTGTGATGGCAACTACTAGTTGTAACACATACAAGGCCATGTTCTCTATTCCTTATTTTTGTAATGTGTTTAGCTTCTAAAGAATACACACCAAATGTAGGTGGGTAGTGGGAGTTTCATAACAGCCTCACATACCTCCATACTCCAGGGTTCACTACATCTACTTCCTCATATACACTCACCAAGTCCAACCAATACATTCTTGGTGAGGAATCACATCACAATATAAGACCAAACATTTAAAAACACCAAAGAAAAACTAGTTTAGCTACCAGATTTATAAATAAGTGAAAATATATTATCAATTTCAATAATGAGATAAGAAAAACCCATGAAATTTATAACAATAAATTTAAAATTAAGATAAATCTCAAAAGTTGTGGCTAAACCATCATAGACAAGGTAAAAAAAATGTTGGTCCACACAAACATAATAAAAATCACCAAGAAATTTTATGTTACATCACTATGTGACTAGAACTATCCACCCAATGAGGAAGAATGGAACAATCATCTGGATATCAAAATATCCCCTTGTGTGGTGTGAAGTGAGTATGAAAACAACATGGAATGTAGTGTACACCTTAGATACACCCCAAATTAGGTAGTACTGAATGAGCATGTGAGACACCTAGCATGACCATACACCAAGAGGAGAATACACACACTCTTTGTATGTTACATGGAAGTGCACCGCATAGAGAAAGCATGAACAAGACACACCCCTCATAGTGATACCTCATGCAATTTATCACTATAGATAGAGGTATATATTTCTAGGGCCTTCCCATATGCCTACTAGTTCTTGAACAACCAAGTGACCAAGGGTGCCTCTTTATAAGCATGTAAGAATTTCTACATCTCTCTTCATCAATTAGGAATGCATAAAACACATATATTATGCATTCACACAACTACATACATGGAATCATGTCCTTGAGTGTAGCTTATCACCTCATACTACATCAGAACATTAGTGGGGTGTGGAATTATATCTATTGCATCATGTTAGAACATGTGTGGATATGGTATTCATTGCACCATGAGAAAAAATCTCCCTATACATGTTGGACCACATAGAAATACATATATCCAAATCCTTAAAATTATATTTATGTCTATAGAATATCTTACCCAGTATTGGTATTATGCTCAATAACTATGGGGATTGGGCTAATCACATATGAAACACGTATTTGGTTCCATCATAATGGGAAGTATTGATTGGATCCTCTATTGAGTAGGAGAAGCTAAGGTCACTTTTTACTAACATCATTCATACACCATTAATTCTACCCAAGGAAGTGGTAAAATTACTAGTATACTGCCCCTTCATAGAGTAAGTTATCTAAGGGACAATTATTGATGACTTCATCCCTTAAGTAATAGAAGTTAAGGTCACTTCATACTACCATTATTTGCACACCGATCATTCTAACTGAAGAATTGGTAACATTACTACTAGTTTATATATTAAATTATTTACAACATGTGGGTTGACACTCAGTAAGGTAACAAACAAGAAAACAACATATAAGTGGTACGATTCTCCCATGCCCATATACAAAATAAAACTTCTATAGATGGGTCCTTGATTATACCACCTCATGGGAACACAAAATAATTACTTTTTTTACACAATACCAAACATAAGCACTGATACTATTTTATCACATTGATAAGGGAGTACATAATAGCATCATATATTATCCATATTTTATCATTTCATCTTTTTACAGTTCATGTTATTTCCACATAGCATAAAATTTCAATGGTGTACTTATTTCCAATTCTACATTCACATGAGCATATGCCAACATGCAATATATACATGTCAATCTCATCTTTTCTCATTACAAAAAATAATAATGTCTATAAAAAAGATGACTTAAATTGCTACAAAATAGGATATAGAAAATAATAATACATTATGCTAGCTTTTTTTCTTAAAAAATCATTGAATGAGAACATATTTTGTTATAATTAAGGGAAAATAATTTTTTTTTACTTCACATATCTACTTAAAAACATAAGATATTCATTTATAATCATCATAAACCATTAAGTGTATCCAATTTTCACCCAACGAAGGATACATGATGCATCATCTTTTCAAAGTATAATGAAATAACTAGATACTTCCCATAACATATCTAGGAAAGTCCTTCAAACAAAACACATTAATCCATAATCATTTCACAAGCATTCATTTCCACATTCTAATTAAGGAATCTGATTAACTTCTACTTCATATAGAAAATCTTTTCTTTTCATTGCTCAAGGCACTAGTATTTATCAACATGATTATTTCAATAACTCATAAGGGAATCCATCAAAGTAAATTAATAAGTGTTAAACCAATATTAGTTAGTCAAAAATAAAATTTCCAATTTTCATTTGAGGGGATAGTCACATCACTACTCACATATTGACAATTTACCATAACATTCATATTTCATTAAAAATACACATTTGAGCTCTTACCAAGTCAAGGATAGTTTACCAAAATAACCAATAAAATGAAGAGATTTTAATATATAATGCATAATTTCTAACATACTTTTAATATTTGCACCAGGAAAAAATATATTGATTTAACCATTTATAAAAGCTCCTAATTTTATCAATGCAATTGACCCCTTATCACCCTTACTTATGCTTCCAAATCACAAATAATATTTGGGGACTTAGGTCCTCTACCCAAGGATTTATCTAGTCACATATTATATACATTCAAAATTACTAGTTTAAACCATACATTTGTATTTATTAACTAACATCTTTTGATGGTCATTCATCAAGCAAAGAGGAGAGGGGGAAAAAAGATATTTATTTTCATTGCCAATGGTCATTATCAAACAAAACCTATTATTATTCATTTTAATATACATACGATAGAAACTCTTAAATATAGTCAATCATGTATCCTTTGTATTAGAGATATAGTTATTTCTGAGTCGCGTGATATCATTTTAACAACTACTTATAAAAATCAATGCTTAGTGAAAGAAGGAATACACATTCAATCAAATATTTGATTACTTAGAAAAAAGATAATATAGAAACAAGAAAGACTACATGGAAAGTCATAGATCCATGAGGAGAATGCTCAAATAAGATAACTCCAAACTATCTCCAACATAACTCAAACATAAGTCAAGAATTTAAGCCACACTAGGGTAAGAGACAAAGAATGGATGAGTATCAATGCACATGATTCAAGGATACCTCAAGAATACATGATGGGAACATAAGTTGTAGAGTTCCCAATGTAGAAAAATAGGATCTAATACTAGATGTAATGTCCTAGTGAAGGAACCCTCAGTTTAAGGACAAAATACTCATTAAAACATGTGGAAAGTTATTTATTTATTTATTATTGTAACATATACAATAGGTAATGTAATCACCTAAAAATGGAGAAAGACAATTAAGGATAAATCAAGTCAAATCAAAACAAATTTAGGACAAAATTGAAGTAATTGAATCACAATGAATAATTAGCCAATCAAAATTAAAATCAAGTCTTAATTCGAGATAAATCAAAATTGAGAGTGTTTTAATCAAATGCAATAAAATCAAAGTGCAATTAAATCAATTAATTGTATAGTTTTGGATTAAATCAAATTCAACTCATTCAAGGGGTACATGGCTAAACAAATGAATTAAATCAATTAATAAATCCTAATTTCCCTCAACAACCACAAAGGAAGGAAATTCAATCAACCAATAGGATTTGAGAGAAGGCATTCACATGGATCAAGCCAAATTCAATCTCAATCACTCAAAGTGAAAGAGCATCTTGTCCATTGATCTTGTCTACTTGTCCCAAGCTTTGAGGACACAAACTTTGCATTGTCTTCAAAGGGTGGAACCAAAGACTCAACCAAGGCTTAATCATGATCAACTACACTACACCCCCTACCATTGAGAAAATCTATAAAATGAAGGCCTAAATTCCTCATAATTCATAGCCACAAGTCAAATTTGCATATGTTTAGCTCTCAGGTTTTTCAAGAAATGACACTTTTGATAGATTAAATGGTGCTTCTGATAGATAGAATGGTGCTTTCAAGCACTATTTTGGTGCTTTCATGACAAAGTAGTGCACCTTTGCATTGATCCACGATGCTTTCACACTTTCTATTTTATGTCTATCATTCTAACGGGGCCTTTGCACAGATCCACAATGCATTTTCCCTGACTCCTAAGCACTTTTTTCTATTTTACGAAGCGCTTTGGCTGTCTTTTTACCACCTTTAATCAATTCTACAACACTTTTGCAAATTATTTGTGCGCTTTTGAATTTTTTGACAGAGTTAAAATAGCGCTTTCAATCGAATTAGAAGCGCTTTTAAGTAGTAAAATAGCACTTTTAAGCATTTCAGGAGCGCTTTTGCATAAATTCTTAATTTGCATAATCTGACTATGGTAAAATGATTTATTTGACCTTGCAGGATGTCTAATCACCGAAAAGTGAGAAAACCAGAGAGCAAATTTAACCAAGAAGGGAAGGCTTTGGCTAGGAAAATCAAGAGGGAGAACTTTGTGCACATCAAATCAGTTCTTGAGGAATCACAAGAGGAGGAAAATCAGGTTTATGAGAACTACCTCAAAATTGTAGAAGCTTATAAAACTAAGTTTGTATCACTTAATTGAATTTTTTCACCTTCATTCAAGTTTTTCTTAAAATTTGCAAATAAGGCCTTAAGATTTAATTCAAACTTTGCTTCTTCAAATTCATTTTGGTTTCCTTAATTGTTGTTGTTTTTGTTGACTAACTTTGTTGGAGGAAAAACACATTGGAAAGGAACTATAGCCAAGGTAATGTTAAAATGACAAAAATCACTCAAAAATGCCCCTAGCCTATGCTAGCTATAAGGAAAGGTAAGCCTCAAACTAGTGAATATTTTCCCTTAAATTGTGGCATTGGTGCACTTAAAAATTTAGCAATTACAAAATAGCCTATCTTTGTTTGGAAAGTTTAGCATTTAGGCCTATGCTCTTCACTTCTTCTAGTGAATCAAAATGCCAAAGGTGTTGAACTTTTTAATTAAGAAGAAAGGTTGAGGAATCAAGCAAATAAAATCAAAGCTCCTTTTTTGTAGAAGAGAGTATAAATACTCAATTCTCTATAGTTGGTGGGTGAAAGAATTGAACATTGTTTATTGTGTTTGGGAAATTAAGGAAAAGTTAGGGATATGCTCTTCACCTTTTAGGTGAACAAAATTCTCAAAAACTTGTTCTTAACTCCATTTTCTTTCTTTACATGAACATGCTAGAACATTAGTGGGCTCACCTCTCGAGAAATTGCCTTAATGAGACCAGTGAGAGGGACAGCCCAATGTGGGATATGCTTTCTTTTTCTGCGAGAATCCAACCCACTATAAAATGAAACACATACATCCTTAATGGGCTGTGTGACAAAAGGATTTTAAATTTTTGAACTTCCTCAAGTAGTCCTCACGGATTGCACAAAACTTTGATATACCGATGGTGGGAAGCCCCTTAACATACTTGGGGGATGAAAGTTTAAGATCCATTTTGAATGGAATCTATATTAAATCCTTGATAAAATAGAAAAAACACCTTTTAGAGCCATGTTTACGAACCAAATCTTGTGCTAGGTAGGTGCTTGAAGTTTCTTTTTGTGCAAAACCTGTGACAACGTTCTTTCAAATCAAACATTTTGTGTTAAGTGGGTAAAAAGAGACAAGTGAATGTGTGATTGTTGTGTTTGAAATACATAAACAAGTGAGAGAGATATCCATTGAAAATTCATCTTACATTTTTAATCTCTTCAATTTAAAATCAACGATTCTCAAACCAAGGATCATTCCAAATCAAACCCTTATTGGATGCCAGTTTCCACGCGGTCCCACACATATAGGGTGTCTTTACAAGGAGATAGAAATCTTGTTGCAAACAAGGGACAAGAATACCAAATTCTTTTCAAAGGTCCTAATCAAGAAGAAATTTTTCCAAACTTGTTTGACAAAAGACTTGGAGAAATGGATAGAAACTCTACATATCATAATTACCACCAAGGAGGAAATAATCATAACATCAACAATGCCAATCATAATCCCAAAGAAACACTTGAAGAAAAGGTTGAGAGAGTAGCCCAAGATCAAGAATTCCTATAGGTCATGGAGAAATTAATACATAAGGATAGGGAGAAGTTTTTTTGAAACCTAGCTCAAGCGGGAGTAAAGCTTCCCCATGATTTTGATATAGAAAAACTTAAGAAAGATCAAGAGCAAGATAATCCCATGAATACTATGACTAGGAAAATAAAGGCCTTTCAAGAACAAATAGATACCATGAAAAAGGCGGCTGAACCTAAGGCATTTTCTATTGAAGCTTTGTGTCCTTTTCCATTCGATAAAAGCTTAGTTATGGTATATTTTCCTTTTAATACTATTTTTCCTAAATACAATAAATATATGGGTAAAATAGACCCACAGGATCATTTAAGGGAGTTTTGTTCCCTAAGCATTGAGTTCATGCACAATGACACATACCTAATGAGACTCTTTCCTAGGAGTTTAGGAGGTCTCACCATGGAGTGGTTCTCAAAACTACCCCAAGGAATAAAGACCTTTGAGGAGTTAGCCTCCAAGTTCGTAACCCATTATTCTTATAACATTGAGCATGAAATCACAATGCTCAAGTTTTGTGATACCAAACAAAAAGATGGAGAGTCCTTCCTAGGATTCCTACAAAGGTGGAGGACCATTTTCGCAAGGTATCCACGAAGTATCCCCGAGAAAGAAAAGATGGAAATCTTCACAAAAAATTTGACCATGGAAATGAATTATAGATTACAACTCCAATGTCCCCCAACATTTAAAAAACTCATTGAAAATGGGATCAAGATTGAGGATGTATTGGTCAAGAGAGGTGAGATAAAATTATTTAAAGATAACAAATCCAATAACACCAAAAACAATAATTATGTGCCTAAATATGTCAATAATCAAGGGCCCAATAATTACAATGATAAATCTAAGTCATGGATAAAGAATAACAACAAAAACCTTGGGAATGATGGAGTTGTGGAGGCCCACAACTTGAGGGCAACCCCTTTTACCTTACCATATGGAGCTAATTCTTCAAATAATGTCAACCAATCAAACAAGGCTCCATTTAATTCCAATAATTCCAATAACAATTGTAACAATTCCAACAATAATGTCAATAATCCTTATAATAATGCTAATGGGAATAAGTCCAAATCCTTTTACTCCACTTATAACAAGAGATAATTCACTTATCTAGGTGAACCTTTGGAGAATGCATTAAGGATCTTGGTTGCCAATAAAATCATCACATTACCCAATGTGAGAGATTATGAACCTCAAATCAAACCTAATTGGTGAAATGACTCACATCATTGTGAATATCATTGAAATAGAGGTCATCCAACCAATGAGTGCATGAGATTAAAACACTTGGTGCAAGATTTAATAAATAATGGAACTATCAAAATTGAAGGACCTCAAAAAAATGAGGATCACATGGCCTTCAAAAATCCCTTTTTGAGCCATGAAAAGGGTGAGTCATCTAATGCTAATCAAAGTCAAAAAAAGGAAATGAGAAAGTAAACTTTTCTCATACTTATGATAACACGATCAACACTTTAAGAGAAGAGGATAATACTATAAATGTTGTCATAGTAAAGAACAATTCAAGAGAGGCATCATCAAATGTTGTCACTAGGGGGCAAGCATAAAAAATTATCCTACCTAATAATGCTCCTAAAATGGTGGTATCAAATCAAGCTTCAACCTTGTCATCAAAACAATACAACTTGGTTGATCAACTACAAAGAACTCCCGCTCAAATCTCTATTTTGGAGTTACTCAAATTGTCACCAATCCATAAAGACATTTTTGAGAAAGCCTTATTGGAAACCAATGTGCCTCTAAACTTGGAGGTAGAAAAATTCCAAAATATGGTGGGGCACCTCATTTCACCCCATTGCCTATCATTTTCTAAACAAGATGACATGTCCCTTAATCATCCTCAAAATATGCCCTTGCACATAGAAGTTTTGATTCACAAGCATAGGGTGAAAAGAGTCCTTATAGATGGGGGAGTCGGCCAAAACATTTATACCCTTAGCCTAGTGAAAGCCCTAGGATTTTCTGAGGAGGCTATTGACCCTAAGAAAAAGATAACCATAAAAGCCTATGATGATGAAGAAAGAGCTTCAAAAGGAGTCATAGTGTTACCCATAACAGTTGGCCCTATGCAAAAAGAGACCATATGCCAAGTGTTGGATCTAAAGTTGACTTACAATATCTTACTAGGAAGGTCGTGGATTCATGAGATGCAAGCCATGCCATCTACTTATCATCAATGCCTAAAATTTCCTTATCTAGGGCAAGAGATAATGGTAAGTGGGGACCTAAACCCTTTCCAATATTGTAACAATATCAAGCCTATCAATGAATCTTTAGTCCCACACAATGCAGAATGGTCTATACATAATCAAAGGGAGCAAGGGAAAAGTTCTAGAGACATCCCATTATTGAAGGGAAAAGAAAAGATGGAAGAGGAAATTTTTACTGAAGATACACCAAAACTCACTAACCTAACTACATCAAATAAAGGAAAAGAGAAGGTTGGTGAGGATAATAGTATTAAAGAATCAAAAGAAGACCATACCAAAGCTATCCAAGTATCCACCAAAGAAGCCCATTATCAAAAAATGGACCAAATGATGAAGAATTTTGATAAGCAATGCAAGATCAAGAAAAAAGGCGTAGGTGAATACTCCTTATCTATGTTGGACTTACCCTTATCACCCAAGTCCTATGGAAGACCCTTAAATCTACCCCATAGATATAATGATAATTTTGTGAGGGCAAGTACATCATCCGCCATGGATGAAGAAGACAATGAGATCCTAAACTAGTTATATAAAGATGAAGAATCAAGTGCACATATCAAACATATTCAAAATATAACCATTCCCACACATCAATATGGGAAAGGGTTTCAAATCATGCAAAAGATGGGGTACAAAGGTCAAGGACCTTTGGGCACAAGGAATGAAGGACTTGTTGAACCAATAGAAAGTACATGGTGAGATAGAAAGGAGAAAATAGGATTAGGGTATCTTGAAGAAGGATACACACAAAAACATTATCCCAAACTTCATAGCCAAATATTGCAATTAGAATCTCATAGTGATGAGGATTATAATTAGTGGGAATGGGAGACATTATCTGATGAGTCATGTCATGATAAGGGTATTGATTTTATTCATACTTATACTTCTACCAAGGATAAAGGACCCATAGTAGAATCAAGTTCAAATCAAGCATCTAGTTCAAACCAAGTGGTTCTAAATGATGTACCAAGCATAGAAATAGAGATAAATCAATGGGTAGGTGAACCCTACATACCTTCATGGAGACCTACTATGGAGGAATCAAATGTTAGGTTTAATCCGCATGAATTTTATCCAATGGAAACCTTAGAGGAGTCTAGTGAGGAGGACTTTGATCCTTCTTCTTTAGAACATTTAGAAGAGGCCCATGTTATAGACTTACATGATACAATGTATGAGCCTTCTAACGAAGTATTAGCCTTAAAACCCATTGAAATGAACCCAAGTATTGACCCATTAACCCTCATACACCCATAATTAATTCAATGGAATTACATTGAACCCACTATCCTTCCAATCTTCTTGAATGAAAATGTGGTGTCCCAATACCTCAATGCGGTTGAACCCTCTTCTATCAACGAATATCATGAAGAATTGATCAAGGGGAGCATCCAAACTTTCAATCCGAGAAAAATTGAAAAAAACAAAAAAAATAAAAAAGGAAAAGAATCAAGTGTTGAAAACCACGTTGTGGAAACATTAGATCGAGAAGGAAAAAATAAAGAAATAAAGGATGTTTCCAAAGGTGAAAACCCAACTAAGGCACCTAAGGAAGGGAGTTTGGATGCTCTACCAGAACATTATGAGGAAAGATCTCCAATTTTGATTGAGCCCACAGAAAAGATAAATATTGGATCAGAAATAGAGCCAAAGATCATCCACCTAGCGACATCACTATCTAGTGAAGAAAGAATAGAATTCATCAAGTTCTTTAAGGAAAAACAAGTTAACTTCACATGGTCTTATGATGATATGTCAGGATTAGACCCAAATTTGATAATGCATCATCTAAATATCAAGGAAGGAGCCAAACCTGTTAAGAAAAAGCTAAGGAAGATGCATCCACATATAGCACTACTTGTTAAAGTGGAGTTAGAAAAATTATTGAAAGTAGGATTTATAAGGGCCATTGATTACGCATAATGGATCTCAAATATAGTGCCAGTATCAAAAGAAGAAAAATCCATCAGAATCTGCACGGATTTTAGGGACTTAAATTTGGCATGTCCTAAAGATGACTTCCCACTTCCGAGTATAGATGCCATTGTGGACTTAACAACAGGACACACTATGTTTTCACTCATGGATGGATTTAGTAGATACAACTAGATAAAGATAGCACCAGAAGACCAAGATAAGATAGCTTTTACATGTGCATGGGGTACTTTTTGCTGGAATGTCATGCCTTTTGGTTTGAAGAATGCCGGAGCGACCTATCAATGAGCAATGACCACAATATTTCATGATATGATGCATAAGTTCATGGATGACTATGTGGATGACATATTAGCCAAATCTCACTCAAGAAAAGAGCACCTACCAATTTTGGTGAAATTTTTTGAAAGGTTAGAGTAATTCAAAGTAAGGCTTAACCCAAAAAAGTGTGCATTTGGAGTCCAATCTGGCAAACTACTAGGCTACATTGTATTTGCAAAGGGAATAGAGGTGGATCCTGCTAAAGTGAAGGCTATTATGGAAATGGAAGCACCTAAAAACATTAGTCAAATGAGGTCTTTACAAGGAAGGATACAATCCATCAGGATATTTATCTCCCAATTAGCGAAAAAATGTCATAATTTCACCCAACTTCTGCATAAAGATATAATTTTCAAATGGGATGAAAAGTGTGAAGAAGCCTTTAATCTATTGAAGAAATATCTCATGAACCCACCAATCTTGATGCCACCTATCAAAGGCAAGTCCTTGATCCTATATATTTCAGCAATGGAGAATTCATTGGGGGCACTTTTAGCACAAGAAGATGAAACAAGAAAAGAAAAGGCAATTTACTACATAAGTAGAACTCTAGTCAAATACGAGCTGAACTATATATTCATGGAAAGGGCATGCTTGGCCATGGTTTTTTCTTCAAAAATTACACCATTATAAGCTAGCTCACAAGATAAGGCTCATTTCCAAAATTGACCCTTTAAAATATCTACTTAGTAAAACAACATTAAATGGAAGGCTAGCAAAGTGGGTTATGGTGCTAAGTGAATTTGACATTAAATATGTTGATAGAAAATCAATCAAAGGACAAGTCATTGTTGACTAGTTACCAGAAGCACCACTTCAAGATGATCATCCCATTCAAGTGGAATTCCCAGATTCAGAGATTGTGAATGTTGAGGCAAAAACATGGCAACTATATTTTGATGGTTCATACACTCAAAATGGGTCAGGAGCAGGCATACTTATAATCACTCCTCAAGGCTCTACTATTCCTAAGTCCTATAAATTTTTGTTTCCATGCACCAATAATATAGCAAAATATGAAGCTTTGGTCATTGGAATCAAGTTGGCACTAGAATGGAAAGTAACAAAATTAAAGGTGTATGGAGATTCACAATTAGTCATTAATCAAGTTAATGAAGAATATCAAACAAAGGATGACAAATTGGTACCCTACAAAAACATGGTGGAAAGTTTTAAGAAGTATTTCATATTTATTAGATTTGAGCAAGTGCCAAGAGAAAAGAACAAAGTAGTAGATGCAATGGCAACTTTGGCTTCACTTCTACAAATGCCTGATCAGAGTGCCAGATATGAATTCTTGGTAGAAGAAGTGGATCAACCTGCGTTTGACCCTACCCACCCTTATACCATTTTCTTGCTAACTAAAAATGAATCACCTTGCTATGGACCTATTTATACTTACTTAAAAGATCAAATCCTACACATAGACCAAACCAGGAATCAAAATAAAAGTTTCATTTGCTAAGCCACCCAATACACCATAATCTCTAAAACATTGTATCTCAAAAGTTTAGATGGAATGCTCCTTAGATGTTTAGAAGAAGAGGAATCAAACGTAGCCTTACAAGAAATCCATGAAGGAATTTGTGGATCACACTTGAACGGATTAACCCTAACTAAGAAACTTCTTAGGATAGGATATTTTTGGCCTACGATGGAGAAAGACGCTTGTAACTTTTCCAAAACTTGTAGAAAGTGTCAATTCCATGGAAACTTGATGCATGTGCCTGCACAAGAGCTTCATCTAATGACAACACCTTGGTCATTCTATCAATGGGGTCTAGACTTAATAGGCATGATTTATCCACCATCCTCGAATGGTCTTAAATTCATCATCATGACAATGAAGTACTTTACTAAGTGGGTGGAAGTTGTACCCTTATCAACTGCAACGGGAAAATAGATATCTTTGTTTATCCTCAATTACATTATTTGTAGATATGGCATACCTCATGCCATCATAATGGATAATGCAAAACATTTCAGAAACAAAGACCTAAAGGAATTATGCACCAAGTTTCACATGATTCATCATTCTTCTTCAATCTATTACCCCTAAGGTAATGGACAATCCGAGGCAACACATAAAAGCATTTTGAAGATATTGAAGAGAACGGTGGACAATTCAAGTAGAGATTGGCACATCAAAATAAACTTGACCGTATGGGCTTATAGAACAAGCATAAGAATGCCAACAGGAGCTACACCTTTTTCCTTAGTCTTTGGAACAGAAGGAGTTTTTCCTTTGGAGGTAGAACTCCCATCTTTGAGGGTATCTTTTCATGGCTTGATAAGTGAGGAAGACTATAGGGTTAATAGATTGCAAGAACTAGAACTCCTAGATGAGAAACAAAAGCAAGCATTTGATCATTTGAAGTTTTACCAAAATAGAATGTCAAGGACTTATAATAAGCACATCAAGTCAAGAACATTTCAAATAGGTGACCTAGTTTTGCAAGAAAATCCCAAAAATTAGGCAGAAAGGGAAAAGAAAGGAAAATGTGAGGCAAACTGGTTAGGACCATTTATCATCATTGAAAATTTTGGGACTGGCACATACAAATTAGCAGATTGTGATGGAGAAGAGCTACAAGAATCTATTAATAGCATACATCTAAAAAGGTTATATACATGAGGTAGATGAAGGAGTATAAAGAGTATCAGATGGAAGGCATCATATTTATTGTATATAGTCAAAAGAGATCTAGAAAATATCAAAAACATTTGAAAAGTAGAAAAGAACAAACAAATTGAAAAGCAGAAAAGATAAAAAATAGTGGAAAATTGAGCATGAAGAAAGAAAAAAATTCATATATGATCCTCAAAAAGATGTTGTCTTGGTGAAAACCTAGCAAATAGGCACCTTGATGATATGAAAAAAATGAAAAAGAGAAAAAAAAAAAAAAAAAAGAGAGAAAAAGAGAAAAAGTACCTTGGTGAAAACCTAGCAAATAGGCACCTTGGTAGCAAAAAAAAAAAAGAGAAAAGCTTTAAAAATAGAAAAAGAGCAAGATCTATTCAATCAGTGAAAACCTAGTAAATAGGCACCATTGAAAGTCCAAGTCAGTCACATGCCTAGAAGGTCACCTTGTAAATATTGCATTCGCCAACATTTGTATATATTGCATAATAAAACCCCACAGTTACATTTGCAAGTACTTGAAGATTTTGGTCACCTGATCTACAAATTGTCCTAAGGCCCACAAATGAAATTATCTCAAACTAGGGGCAATCTACTCAAAAGGAGAAAGGATTCATCAAAGCAAGATTTATTCAATCATGGAATCAATTCATCAAATTTGAAAGAGGAACACTTAATCAAATCTACATTCTAATCCAATTTGAGCCAAAATGCAAAATTTGATCCAAGATCTTACATGACCTTATCTTTATTAGGATTAAAAGTATGAAATGGATGGAACTACACTTGAAATATGGATTTGAAAAACATTGTAAGAAATTTTTCTAAGTGTTGATATCAATTGATGAAATCATGTCTTTCTAGTGAATCGATGAAAGTTTTAGACTAGACAAGCTATGATGAAAGGATGATATTTTTTGTTGATTTCTGAATGACTGTCTTAAAATCAAAGTTTTAAATCATGTATTATTTTTCTAAGGACATGATCATCAAAGAATCATCGAGGACTTGTACATAGGATAAAACTGAGATTTCTTCTTGTTTACGCAAAATGATACCTTGGTTATTTTGATCTTCAATATCATAATACTAACATCCACTTGCAACATAGAATTTGACAAAATCAGTATTCACACTCTCATGATTGGCTTCAGTCAGTGATAGTCGTACCAAAAAGAGAAGGGAAAGCAAAGAAAAAGGTGCAAAAAGTGTTCATATCATCATAGTTGAACTAGTGATGATTGTACTAAAACAAGATTAAAAAATGCTCAATGATGATTATAAGCTCCAAATTTTGAATAATGACAGTTAGCTACATACATCTTAGATTAAGTGCATTGTATTTTGTTCACCTTTCTTAGCTTAAATTGCAAGAGGAAAATAAAAAGAGGGTGTATTCAAATAAAAAATCAAAGGATCATCACAAACACCTATATAAGATTGAGTGTGTTGGAAATAAAAAACAAAGTGCATTTCATTAGTTCACTTGCATTAAGGTCATTTTAAAGTTGCATTAAGTCATCTTCATTAAACATTGCATTCATTTAAATGTATCCAACATTTGAATCATTAAGTTGCATAATCATTAGATTGCATCTATAACATCCACCTAGATTGCATTAAGTTCATTAAAGTTCATTAACATTAGATTGTGTTCATCTCATTCTAAAATATCAATTCGTTAAGTGCATTGCATTAAGTTAGTTAATCATTATTTGCATACATTAGGATCATTCAACATTAAATGCATATCATCCATGTTCCATATATCATTAATCATTAAAAGCTCATTGTATTATTATATAGATCCATCACATTTACATATCAAGTGAAAAACATTCATAAATTCATCACATTTGCATATTAAAAAGAAAGAGATACATTAGAGCCAATATTCATTATCCATATAACATCATACATTAATCCATTGCATACATTCATCAATACCATAAATCATTAAAATAACATCGCATTCATTTAGTCTACGTCATACATAAGACGATCATTAAAAGCATCATTAGGACATATGCATACATTTGAAAAATTGCATTCTAAAAAGCATAAAACAAAGCATATGTGAGATAGAATCATATAGAACTGCATATCATGCAAAACACCCGAAAAAGAGATCCAACACATGATAATATCATCTATAGTGAAATCTATCAAAGAGAGTATCAGAGTCCATGGTAACATCATCATAAAATCAACAAGATATCAAAGTCCACATGAATGATCATCAAAGCAATATCCAAATAACAATGTTCATCAACTATCAAAGTATCAGCACAAGCAACATCAATCGATCAAAAATGAAACAACAAGAGGTTAATGTCTTGAGCATAATAATAGAAAGGAGATCATATATCATCAAAGTATAAGTAAAACAATGGAAAGATCTCAGAGAATAGATCAATTGATGAAGTCACCAGTACCATCGGTACCATCAAGACCATCACGACCAGGAGCACTATCTCGAGGCTGACTAGAACTAGCCTTTAAACCATGCTAACTCATAGCAGTCATGAAAGTTTGCATCATCAAGCTCAACTGCGAAACCTGTTGTACTATTGAAATCTGAGTTTGCAAAGATGCAACATCTGATGTTGATGCTGGGGCAAGAGTCTGTGTCGTAGAAGATTGAGGAGGAGGAACAGAAGTAGATGGCATAAAAGAAGATGGATCACCCAAAGATGGAATAAAATGAGAAGATGATGTACATGAAGATGATGAAGGCATAGAAGCTAAAATAGAAGCAGAAGTAGAAGAAGTTGCCTGAACCTGAGGAACAATCAAAGGAATAACCTGTTGAGCAGGAGGACCTTGTGCCTAATCAACTAGTACCTATGCAATATCTGCATCCATCTCCCTCTAGTGCCTAGCCCTAGGCCTATCTACTAGATCTCTAGCCACCTGATGTAAAATCATGTCAACCTGTCAACTTCCCACCTAATCACCACCCCTAGGAGGAATCGAAGTAGCAGCTATCACTGGCATCTACACTCTGCTCTAGCTCCTCGACGACCCCATCATCCACATCATCCCCTAATCCTACGACCACCACCTTCATTTTCATCTCCATCATCATCATCATCACCATCATCTCCACCACCACTGTCATCCCCATCTAATAACTCATCAATAGTAGAAATCCTCTCCACAGGATCTGTAAATCTAGGAAAAGGGTACCGATGTAGCCAAGTGGCATAATCATTTGTGATACCTGCATTTGCAATATGTCCTCTCATAGACTAGGGAAGATACAAAAGGTCTCGACTCTCCCTCATAGCAATACCAAAATCAACACAAGGGCCCCATAAAGATCTCTCTACCTAAACACAGGCATACATCGCCACTCCCTGTAGCATACATTGTTTGCACCCGTACTGACACAATACCCTGCGGAAGTAGAATCTCTCTATAACAAAAGTAGACTATCCAATCATCCGGAGAGGACAAAACATATAAGATAGCTCGGAGTCATCCTCCAGCCAAGCCTCACAACCAAGATAGGGCCTCCAGACAACTGTATCCATATCATCAATCCTACGTTGCCAGTAATCTAGCTTACCCATATGGGTATGGATAATGATACCCTCATACATCCAAGAAAAAGGCCAACCTAGCTGACGATCTTGTGCTATAATAGGACGTGTCACTGGGATATGCTCCTAGGTCCAAAGTTGTAATAAGATAGCTCCAATAGTCAAAGTGGTAGAATGTCTATACACAACTATGTGCAACTCATGATATAACTGAGCCAACACACAGGAACCCCAGTCGAACCGATGAGGCTCTACCATCAAGTCCTCTAGAATGAGACCCTAGCCAACAACAAATCCACAACTACACCTATCAGGAAGAAGGAAACCTCCAATCAGAGTACAAAGTATAGCTGGTAAAATAGGGAACAAAACAAATCAAGCCCACTGGATGTGAGCATCACTGATAGTAGGGTCTTTGAAGACTCATCGACATGCTGAGCCATCATAAACATAATCATAATAGACAAGCTCTCCTTGATTAGGCAACCATAGAATGAGATATACATCCTCCAGTGTAATCATCATCTCCCCCATGGGAAGATGAAAGGTGTTATGGTTTGAGTGCCATCGCTTAGCCATAGCAGTGATAAGGCCCCGATTCACTCGGAATTGAGGAAGATATAGAAGGAAGGACAAGCCACAAAGACTAATATGTTGACAATCAACAACACTCAAGTCTAGGATCATACTCCATGACAAAGGATACGCACCACGGATACGTAAGGACCCAAGATCCTCCTATAAAAGGAAATTTCAAACACATCAGAATTGAAAATAGAAATTATTTGGACCATCCTAAGTCAATCAAAATTTATAAACCTATCAAACCACAATCAAATTTCATGTTTCTACTCAGATAGAAATTTTTTTTTATCATCACCCATCATCTGAATCTAGATTGATGAATGATATTCCAATTATAACTGACTCATACTGACTATTACAACTTGCTAAGGATGTCAAGTTTGGGAACTTCACCTATCAACTGATTGACAACATTGAAGAAAATAAAAAAGTGGACTTGAACAAAATTCAAAAATTTTGCAGAGTGAAAGTGCTATTTCATGGTATAAAAGCGTAAAAATTCAAAAGTGCTTCTTAAATTGGTAAAAGCACTTGTTAATTGATTAAAAGTGGGAAAATAATCAAAAGCGCTAAAAAACATAGCGGAAGTGCTCTTTAAAGGTGTAAAAGCACAAATAAGATTAAAAGCGCACCTATACATTATAAAAGCAGAAAAGGGCAAAAAGTTTGTGAGAAAAAGCACAATCGGGTCACGAAAGTGCACTTTCACATCGTGGAAGTGCCACTTGGAGGTCAAAAGTGCCATTTAATTAGGCACAAGTGCTTGTTTCAATAAAAAATGGAAAAAAAAGGTTGTTTACAAGGAAAAATTCAGAAAAATTGAAATTAAATGCGTAAACGGAAAAAGTGAAGAGGTATATGGACTCACCAGAGGTCCTGAGCCAAGCAGACGCTGATAGCGGTGGCATTTCTCAAACCAATGCTCGCAAATGGGGACAGACATCATGAAAAGTCAAAAGTGGCAGAGAGAGTAAAAGTGAAAAGTGGAGGTAAAAATGAATAGTGAAAAAGGGATTTTGAACCCTTTATATAGCTTTTTGACCTAAAGAGAGGTAACTTTGACCTAAGAAAGGACAATTTCACTAAAATTGACCAAGGAACTTGAACTTTTTCATCAAACCTGTCAAAATAGGGGCATTTGAAATCAAACAAACCTAACATCAATATCGAAAATGAAAATAAAATTCATCAAAAATTGAACTAAATCAATGTAAAATGACCTAAATCATAGAGATTATCAAACAATGATCAAATTTTATTTCATTTCCGAGGGGGCATACCATTGGATAAATCAACATCAGTAGTATCATCATTGAAATAGGAGTCTAATCATCAAAACAAATTGAAAGCTTTTATCAGGAAATTTTTCCTACATCAATCGAATGGGGCATTGCATCAAGATCAATCATCAAATTAGGTATCACATCAGAATATTTCATCAAATTCTAACATCATATCGAGGATCCATCATCAGAATGACCATCAAATAATGATCATCAAAACTGCATCAAGGGTATCAAATCAATCAAAATTTGCATCAATCTCGTATCAGAAATCAAGAATCAACCATTGAAAGACATCAAATGAACATCCAAGATCGACCATCAATGAATCAAGACGTATCATCAGCAAGATTAGATTATTCTTTGAATTGACATGCTTCGCACGTCAACTCAAAGAGGGGCATTTGTAATCACCTAAAAATGGACAAAGATAATTAAGGATAAATCAAGTCAAATCAAAATAAATTCAGGACAAAATTGAAGTAATTGAATCAAAATGCATAATTAGCCAATCAAAATTAAAATCAAGTCTTAATTTGAGATAAATCAAAATTGAGTGTTTTAATCAAATGCAATCAAATCAAAGTGCAATTAAATCAATTAATTGTATAGTTTTGGATAAAATCAAATTCAACTCATTCAAGGGGTACATGGCTAAACAAATGAATTAAATCAATTAATAAATCTTAATTTCCCTCAACAACCACAAAGGAAGGAAATTCAATCAACCAATAGGATTTGAGAGAAGGCATTCACATGGATCAAGCCAAATTCAATCTCAATCACTCAAAGTGAAAGAGCATCTTGTCCATTGATCTTGTCTACTTGTCCCAAGCTTTGAGGACACAAACTTTGCATTGTCTTCAAAGGGTGGAACCAAAGACTCAACCAAGGCTTAATCATGATCTACACCCCCTACCATTGGGAAAATCTATAAAAGGAAGGCCTAAATTCCTCATAATTCATAACCACACATCTGAGAATTGCATAGAACCTCTTGCATTTTATAGCAAGAAAGGAAAATTAAGGCTAATTAGTTGTATTTCATTTGGAATTGAACAATTTATCTTGTTTATCATATCATTTATCATTCTAGGACTGTCATTAATGGTAGCTTGCTGAGAGCTTCACATTAACACTCTTAGATAAAGAGCCATAGGACGCTTAATTATGCTTTATTTTCTAAATAGAGTATTAATTGTGGTGTATTTAGTCTCTATTTGATTTATTGTATGATACTAATTCTATGAAGGTACATTTCCTTGTATACATGTAATAATACCAAGAACATCTACAACTATGTTCATTTAAAACACCAAACAAAAAATTCCTATGATAACCCTTCAACATGAGATAAGATAAGGCATATAATCATCATACTACCAAAAGATCATATCATTGCATAGCTAGCTTTTATTTTCTTATTTCTTCACCATGTCTCAATACTTGTATCTACACACATCTATTAACAATTATATGCATTCCATAAGAGTCATTAAACATTAGATACAATATCACAAATATAACTTTTCTCATTATCTTATCTAGATGAATTATGAATTATAAAAAAAACCTAAGGGGCCATACCTAACTCTCAAGAGCTCATCACTAATCATCATGCCTATGTTCACTCTCAGATACTTCGTAATTTGAATATTTAATATTGATCCATGTCATATCGATGAACTATAGTCAGGGTACAAATTGCATCATATGTTTATTATTATATGTTTTATAAAATACATAAGCAAGTATGCAACCCTTTCTAGGGTAGAGTCCTTGGATAGTTTCATGGTTAGTTGCCACCTACTAGATGAAATAGAGGCAAAGACATAGTGAAGGGTGATATGAGTATCTCTACTAGATTCCAAAGTCAACTCTATATCCACTTAATTATAAACCTATTTAAACACCCTTTTCTGGAAAACTAACTTAAACACACACATAGAGAAGCATCTACTTTCTTAAATAATGACAACAATCAAGAAAAATATGTTTGTAAATAATTAAATTCAGGAGCATGATAATTATGAGGATACCAATGCATTATTCTTCTAATTTAACCCTTGAAATGATAAACTATCAAAATTATATTCTTCCACGCAGTTGAATCTACATGAGTCTCTATGCATAATAGTCATGAGTACCTAATAAGAAAATGCAACAACGTTAATGTCTAAATGAGGAATCAGATTTATTTAAAAAAATATCTTAACTATTATTGAAAATGAAGTATATTACCTAGCTAAAATCAATTTATCTAGGTCTAATTAAAGATATCTACCATTCAGAAGTCAAACATCTTGAGGATATAATATATTCAATGAGACAAAAAGAAACCTAACTCATTCATCTCCATTATTTATATCTTTATTTTAATGATATCTCATATATCTTACAAGATTTATCCTTTATTAGACATTTCTATATATATATATACAAGCTCACTATCATTGAATTTGCAAGACATAGATTTGGAAAATAATCCATATACTATTCATCAAACAATGATTAATCATTTCACATGTAAATGCAACTATTAATAAGTTATACTTGAGGATGAAAATCAGTAATTGCAAAATATTATTAGAATCAAGAGAAACAGTAAGACTAAATTGGAAGATGCCACACTCATTGTTACAAAAATATCACTACCTAGAGGGTTATCTCACAGAGGTGATGAAAGAAATATCAATTTAACACCATGACCAATCACAATGTTAAGAATACAAAATGTGTAGAAAGAACACAATGCTAAATCATTTAAGGCATCTATCTCTTTTGATGTAGATAGATTTTAAAGGTTAATAGAATGGACAAGGAAGAATGTAAATTGAGGTTTTAGTGCATTTGATGATACTTAGCATAATGAGTGCAACACTCAATCAATTATAGATAGTACAAATATTACTAATTTATTAACATTGTCAACCTTATACAATAGTCCGATCAAATCTTATTTTAAACATCAACCAAATCAAAACTTCAAATGATTTTCTAAGTGAAAGTGAGATAATTAGAATAGAGTATGTTTTCTAAGTGAAAGTGAGATTATTAGAATAGAGTATGTCTTCAAATTGAAATTGATTGTCAATGAGAAGGACCAAATTGTAGTGCATATAAAACTTATGAAGACTTGAAATTAAAAGAAAAGAAAAGAAAACAACCTAGAAAATATGCTTTCAAACCTATTGAGATGTGTAGTTTCTTAATCTCCCAAACCCTAGTCTCATTTTCTTTTCCAACTTGAATGAGTGCACACAACATTATAAGAATTCAAATATTAGTCAACAGTAAGATGCACATAGTGTATTTCCCAATCCATGCTTTTCAAACGCATTGCTTCACTTGAGTTGAGATGAACATAGAGTCCTTCTTCCAATAAAACTCTTCTAGCATATTGTGTCATTCCAATACCAATAATTTTAAAATCAATTTCCTCCTTTATAAAAGTGCAATTTTTATCTTAATATGTTTAATTCCATGATATATTCACTTATTTCATGTGGTTAATAGAGTGAAGATACATGAATGATTGACCTGGCATGTATGTAACATGAAAAACAAAAGGAGCATGCATAGGTCATATGTGATGGCATCTCTATTGAGACATCCTCTGAAATAGTCATGCTCCTTGGCTAAGAATACTTTCTACTTTGCATGCTTTTAGTTTGATGTTGTCCCCATAATCTCTCCCCCATCATATTTCTCTATATCCTTGATCATCAACTATCTTCAACCTTCCCAATTTCTCCATCTTGCCGCCACAATCACACCGAAAGAAAATTTATGTGTCTTTATCTAAAATATCTTAAATATATCCTTTCTGTAAATGCACCACTTCATTATTAATTGTAATATGAAAACAATTGTCTATCTTTTTTATCCTCTTTACTACTTGGTGCTTGCTAAAATTAATATTGTGCTATTTATAACATAAACAAATCTCTTCAATTTGAGAGCGTGAATCACATCTCTTCATTGGACTACCTTGCCAAATCATTCCTTTACAACTAATAAGGATTTTCATTTAATGAATTGCACCAAAAAATGTTAATCAATGTATTTCTAAAGTATATCTACTTTTTTTAAAAATAAGACATAAGTGTTGTTAATTTATATGACAAACGGGGAGATTGTTGTAGAATTGTGCAAAATGAGTGATTAGGGATTCAATATGATTATATTGGTAAGGATGTCATTGATGTCAATTTTCTATTGTTGTCAATTATGATTTTTTAATGTAATCTATGATGAGTATATTGCTTTGCATACTTTGTGGTTCAAAACTTGGTATAGTGGATTTGGTGATTGTGTTTAGCTATGTCAATCTATAAATTCTATGTGAAATGTGTGCTTTTCATTTCTTTGCATGTCATTTTTTGATGGTGCGATTCTAGAAATGAGACATTAATTTCTTAGCTTCATTCATTTCAGATGGCACAAATGTTTTGGTTTTGGAGACTTTGTTTCAAAGTTCATTAGTGTTCCTACTCTAGGTTTGGATGACCTTAGGTGTTTACACTTCATTTATTTTGTCTTGATGTTTACAAGATGGAGTGTAATGTGTATGATGATTTTTTTTGTCCCTACTATGGAGTGTCATGGTCCACTTCTCATTCCTCCCCATTATGGGAATGTTTAGTACTAGCTTATTTCAAATTAGTTTTGGATAGCTTCCTAGATGACATTGGGAGACTTCACAAGTTATAGATTGATATAAATAAAGGATAAAACATTATGGATTTTTGTGTGAGAGTGTGGAGAGTAGAATTTGTATACTTGTGCAGACTTTTGTACAAGTGGGTACTAATGCGAAGAAAACATATGAAAGAGGATTTGTTTCCCTGATTAGTTGAGTTTCTATAATATATACATTCATGTGTTTTGATTAAGTAAAAGTAGGTTTTGAAAGGACCTAAAACCTTTTACAAAGATCTTACAAATAATCCATTAAAAGCTCATAAAGAATGTGCCTCGACACCCAAGAATAGAAATAGAAAAAATTACACACAATAGTTGCCTAAGAACAAAAATATACATTCATGTGTAAGAGTATTTGCAAACAATATATACATTCATGTGTTATCTTTATTAATGCAGTGAATATTATTTTTTTGAGTTGGTGTTTTTTATGAGTGCTAGATTTATCCTATTTTATCTTCTTCTTTGATAGTGAGTTGTCTCTCTTCGGACAGTGAGTCCTTTGGTAGTGAGCCCTTGAAAGTGAGCATTTCTCTATAAAAATCACCTTAACCAATGTTCATATATTTGAGAATAATATTCTCCATGGTTTTTCCCTTAACAAGGTTTTCCATGTAAATATAGTGTTTCATGTGTTTTATGGTTGTTGTGCTTTCATGTTTTTATCTTTCTACAATTAATGATTAAAGCAAGTTTGGTGTAATTGATTAACAATGTCATTAAGTTTAAAATTTTAAGGATAATTGATTAACCCCCCCCCCCCCCCCCCTTCTTAGTTGTCTCACATATTCAACATGATCCACTTGACTATATTCCCATGTGACTACAACTTTTGTTAGCCATATACCATTAATTTTTTTTTTTAAATGGAAATTTTTAATGTAATATAATTACTAGCTTACCTAAGTCATTAGTGTGTTGATTTACATTACCTTGTATCAACTACAAGGAGTGACATGTCTAGATTCCTAACAATAAACTCTACATGCAATAGGTGTGACAATAGACACATTAAGAAGATAGAAAAAGACATGATTTAAGTCACCAAAAAGATTTAGATGAGCAAGAATAATTTGTAACACCCAAATAACCCTCCACATAAGAGAGACATAATGAAAATGTAATAATGCCATTATTGATACAATGATATTGATTAAATAGAAGAAAATATAGAGTATCCTTGTATATATAGGTAGAGGTAAGACATAACATCCTATATAATTATGGCAAAGCATCACAGTCTCATGATGAAACTTAATAAATCAGTACCTTAACTAAACTGAACTAACTATGAATAGGACCTAAAAGGAAACTTGTTAGGGAATAACCATATTCACACCAAAATGACCCATTGGATTAATAATCATAGTTAGCATGAATATGATAACGCATCATAACCATTATTTTCTCTATCTGACTTTGATCCACATCCCCAAGGTATGGCCATCAAGTTTCACAACCATACAAGAGGGTGGGTATGATTGATGGATGAAATAGGTGGATCTTCATTTGTATGTCTTGAAATTGAACCTAAGAGTATGACTCTTAAGAGTGGTAAAAGAAACATATACCTTGGTTACTCTTATCTCAATAATAGTAGATAAGAAAAGTGTGGACCAAAGAAGAGGACCATAGGTACAAACATATAAAGAAGCAACATCAACCTTCTCATCTTTATAAGTAAGAAACACCTCAAGTGCATTGTCTTAGGAAATATTAAAAGCCATAATTTTATTTTTCTCAGGTTTATATAATAGATATCAAAAAACAAGAATAAAATATAAATTTATCTCTAAAGATACCTTATTGAGTGAGACATCAAGATAATCTCATATAAAACTAGGAGAATAGCAATAGATACTTGTATTTGATATGATTTCCTTTAGTTTGTTGTTGTAGAGCCAAAAATGTGTATAGAAGAGAGTGGACATGTTCTATTTAACACAAATAAAGTATTTGAACATCCATTGTATTGCTAAATATTTCTGACTAGATAAGAAGGGAAAGGGATTTTATCCCATGCAATTTAGGCACAACAAAGCATAAACAACATCCAAACATAACAAAATGGTGAGGGCCCCTCTACACTGAAAACACCTAGATTACCAAAACCCCAACAAAATATAATTAAAAAAGAGAAAAAATTTCTTATCAACAACATCCAAGAGACTACCGCTAAAGATTAACCTAACATCATCCATGATATCATCATATAACATTAAACTAACACATATGTCTCTATCAGTAGTTCTCTTAATAGTATAGTAAACCAGATAAATGATAATAGTCCAAAGAGTATTTAAACATTTAAACATCTTCATCTTGAGACATTAAGAAAAAAATACCAAGATAGAAATAAAATACCTTTGGAATTGTGGAGAGCCTCAATGAGGATCCAGTCTTTCTCCAACTCCCATAGTGTCTTTGACCAAGTGTCCATATTCCAGTCTGCAGATGTCCATGGGTAGTGCCAACATTGTATCCTAACCTTTTGAGTTGATTCATGATCTTGGATTTTCCTATAATAGTGCCCTTAACAACTTTATTCATGATTCCATCTATGATTCTAATAAGATACTCAAGGGCTTTGTCAATAGCTAGAATTTTCTCATCGTAGAGTCAAAAATTGCATACCTCCATTTGCAATTTAGACTACACCTTTGTAACCACATTATTGTCCATTCCCCGAGTATTTGTGAAGGTCCATTCTAGACCTTGCATCAAGCTTTTACCTCTTAGGATGCTCAAAGTTCTTGTCAACAACAATCTTTTAGTGTCAACTTTATATGAACAACATGTTTCTTTTTCCATCTGTCATTTTTTAGTGTGATTTGCTTATATACTAGTGCACTACATGGATGTCTGCACACTTTGCATTTGTCTTGTGACATATTAACATTCAAATGTCATTTTTATGCATGCTTTCCACTTGTCACCTACTTTTGTTAGTGGAAACGACCTGGAATCTTCTAGAATAGCTCGAATGCCTATTTTTTCCATTTAAATATATCCTCTTACTTTATTCAAGGTCTCTATCTATTCTTCATGGTTCTCTCTTGCTCACAATATGTGAATTCTCTTTCTATTTCATTTTGATACAACAATCTCTAATTTGCTACAACACCCTCTTACAACAATATATGTATATTTCTTGGCTCTCCTAAGCCTATCTAGTAATATCTCTCCATTTCTCTTGCACCTTTGAGCATCTTGAGATTTATCACACTCCTTGTCTATTTTTTTATCTCATGCAATAGGGGTTTTCCTCCATCAAGTGAGGTTTATTTATATTACGTTAACATCAATTTGTCTTTTGATCTATCTATCTACCTATTTGGTTGTTGTGGAGGTGGAAACACCAAAAAAGGGACTTGGCTAAGGCAAATCTCCAAACAGAACCAAACATTTTTCCTCTTCTTATTGTTTGCAAGTTTGTTGAAGACATTTGAATGCACAAGGATTTGCATATATTTTTCTCATTCTTTCTTTCTATTCATCTCTGTCATTTAATACATTTTATGAACTTTCACATGAAGCACAATTTGGAATTTCACTAGATTGTAAGCCTTTCCTATTCAAGTCTATACAAGACTACAATGTGTCATACAAATGTCCATGCACTATGTTGGTGCTCATCCTTGACTGAGAGGTTCAGACTTGGGCTGAAGACTCTCTGTTGTCTATTCTTCCCACTTCTATAACCAAAATTTTATTTTTATTTATTTATAATAAGCCATTTCCACTAGTTTAGCTAGCTGGAAATATCTAAATATATGTTGTGAGCTCGACTCTCAAGGGAATAAAGTCTTCCTTTTGCAGGAATAGATTTACTCCACTACAGTTAGATATTTTTATTTCAAGCTAATCCAATCTTTCCACTAATCGAATAAGAGGATATTGTTGAACAACCTCTTCCTCCCCCATCTCTTGAGTATCCTCATTATTATCTTCCTCCTCCTAGGAGTCACCTGAAATATCATTGTTAAGGGTATCATTGTCTTAATTTCTAGTATCCATAACTTGAACATCAAAAAAGTTAGGGGAAGAATTTTCTTGATCCTCTTGGTCCTCCTCAACATATCACTTATCCTTGTTTTCCTCCTCAACATCAAAATTTTCTTTGGAAGAGAGAACCTCCTCATCATACATTATACTTTTTTCCTTTAGAGAGAGGGTCAACTTGATTTTTAGCAATGCTTTCCCACCTTCTACTCCCAGCAGCAGAGGTGGGATCTTCAATTTTCACCCTTTAGAATTTCCAGCCATAATTTCTTCATCTTCTAGGATAGTTATGGTAACCCCCTTATTTTCAAAGGCTTTATTTGGTTTTTTCTTGGAAGAGCCTAGTGTTGACTTGGTGGTCAACACCTCCTTGGAGATTCGTGACATGGCTTAACCACCTCCCGTGGATCAAGTTAAATCTGACATTTGTATCGGGCATTGATAGTTTGAGCTTTTGGTGCAATGACAAATGATTCCAACAATTGGTATCAAAGCCTTGGGTCACGGGTTCGAGTCTCCCTTCAGTGGGTGTTGAAGGCTCAGTCGGTGTTGAGGGGGATATTGTTGACTTGGTGGTCAACACCTCCTTGGAGATTCGTGACATGGCTTAATCGCCTCCCGTGGATCGGGTTAAATCTGGCATTTGTATCGGGCATTGATAGTTCAAACTTTTGGTGCAACGACAAATGATTCCAACACCTAGGAGGTCTAGGGGGATTTTCATTTTTCTAGGGTAACCACCGACAACTCATTAACAGGAGGAAGATGAGGGTTATTGAATCCCTTCATTTTCTTACCTAAGTTAGCTTGAGGGGATCCCTGAGCATTATCCATTGTGATACATCTGAGAGCCACATCTATAGGTTGTTGAGGTAGGAAGGGCAAACACACATTATGTTCTGGGGGCATAGGATTACCATGAGGGTCCTTATCTAGAGAAAATTTGTACAGAGCCATAATGAGGCCTTAATGGAGAGGAGGGGAGGCTCCACTCTCAATGCTCTGTTGCAAGGAAGAGTTTAAAAAGAAGGGGATATTTATTTTCTCCTTATGCCTGACATGGTTCAACACAGGGAAATAATAGCCATGAACTACCATAAATCTACCTTCTAAAGTGAAATGGTGCATAATATGAAGGCTTACTAGGGTGTACAAGGGAGGGAGGTCCATGATATCATACCCCTTTTGAAATCTTTTCAATTTCCACCTATCTTCTAGAGAGTTTTTCATGAAAGTATGATAGTTTCCAGAGCTCTTCTTCGCCACGTTTGAGCCAACATTTTCTAGGCCAGTTGCATCTACTATCTTCCGAGGGATGACAATATTCCAAGCTTCCAATTTTTAAGTGAAACAATATAATTTAGTGTCTTTGGAAGGAGCTTATTTGTGTCATCTCAAAGATCCCAGGTTATTTGTGTCTTGCCAATAATAACTCATAGAGTGTCATTACTAAAAAATGTCCAAAGGTGGAAATTGATAAGTTGTAAGCTTATCCACAAACAAGTACCATTGGGCTATGTCAAATGCCATGCAAAATTTTTACAAAACAACAATTAACTCTTTTCTTATTAGCTTTAGCCTCCACCAATGCTAGTTGTTAAGGTGATGGTGTGATTTGTGGCATGATGTTTCCTAGCAAATATTGTTTATCCTTTGGCCCTCAACTTCTTTGCCATTGCCCATTTGAGATATGAATGTCTAACATTGTGAGAAAGATATTAATCAAGGTATAGCTCATCATAATAGCGTGGTAATCACTTTTGTTATTTTAATCTCTACATCTGTGAATATAGTGGTTGATATTGGAGGTCCAAAAATGTGGAAAGCCATAAATAACTATAGAGTTAAACATGTCTAAGGTTGGGTCCCATGAGGGGGGCTTAAGGATCTACTTTTGAGGAGTGAGAGGTGGGGGGCTATATATTCCAGTGGGTGGACAAGGTGGGGGGCTAGGAATTGCCCCACCAGCTTACCTTTTTTTTTTCTAACACTTATCAATCATATGAAATTTTTCAATTTTTATCAATCATTTTTAAAAAAATTTATATTGATTTATTCACGTGAATTTAATATGCTAAATAACAAAATTCATGAGACAACCAACTTCTATAAATTTGGGAGCTTAAACTTTTAAATCTAAACTACACTACAAAATCCAAAAAACCACCCCTTAAAATTAATTGAGAACACTCTAGCCTAACAACCTTAAACAATTCATCTTTAAGATTCCCATCATCTTAAACTTTGTTAAATATGAGTTTAACCAAAAACAAATAAACCAATAACAAAAAAAATTAAGTGGGCTCAAATATGGGTTCATTATATAAATTAGAGGCATAATCAGACAAGATAGGATATTGCACCCATTGATTTGTTTTGGGAAGGAATGCTGTCTAAAACGATTTGACGGTAAACGAAGTTGATTCATTGAGTATCCTTTCATAGTGATTAACAAAAAAATATTATTGAATAAAATAAATAACTATTTGAAGGCCGTCAAGCTTAGTCAGCTTGTAAAGTTTTATAATCAATTGCACGTTATTGAGCCCTAAAAGGTGGAGCTTTAAAATAAGAACTAATGATTGTATTTATGTTCATACTCGAGGAAGATCGTGTTGCTTTAAATGGCGGTCCAGCCTTCCTCCTCATTCTATATACTTCAAAAAGCTTGGCTTACTGCTTTGGGTCCCCCTTTTTTAGTTTAATGACTTAGATAACTGGTTGATTATCCTTTCTTTTTTGTAGTCTAAGGATTAATCATTGAGATAACATGATGATCAACCGAAACTTAATTTTCAATAGATATTTAAAGATCAATCAATAAAAAACTTGTTGATTTGTGCACATCTTTTATTTTTTGCTTCTGTGCTGTCATCTCTTCCTTGATGCACTGTAACAGAATAAAATCCATAAAAAGCGAATAAATTAGACATTGTGAACACTCAATTCTAGCTTAGAATATCAGGAATCAATGTACGTTCCTAGTCCATGTGTTGAATAAGTATGGTATTTAAAAACTGTTTGGATGGCAATAATGGAAACGTGATTCTCTTGCAGACGCATAATTTATGGGTTTTCTTTTTATTTTCTTTTTTTAAAATGCAGTAGGTGTATGATGATGTAATGCATAACATCAGGAGACACAGCAGATTTGCTGATTGGGTGTGAATGCATGTATTTCCAAATCTCAAGTTAATGGTGGATCGGAATAACCGTGATGAATCCAGCTCTTTAGATTCCACAATGTCTTTTTTTATGCCACTTCACCGTGACAATTGTGACAGTCCACCGACTGAATTGTCGAGCCTGTGAAATGTGTATAGATTTTGTACCTTACAACACAAACTTAAGGGCTTGAGTTCCATGTTATCCCACCCTAATGCATTGTACTATACTACTTTTTCATTTAATCTCTGATTGTAAAGTTGAGTGGTGACTTTCAGTTCTCTCAATTTCATGGGAGTTTACAATTTGTAGCTCAAAATCGATATTGGGCTGTTCAGATTAGTCAAGCCCGCTTCATTTTGAAGTTATTTGTTTCTATCTATTCGAAGACATGGTTGTTTTCTGATCCACTACACAAGTTGAATGCAGAATTCACCATGGAGTTCAATTTGTTGGGGTCATCCAAAAAATCATGCTTTATGCATTCCATCATTTCCTCGCCCCAAAATTGCTTTCACCTACTTCAGCAGGTGCATTTTTAAGAAGAGAGATCCTCTGGCTTAGATCTCAGGCCCTATGAGACTCCCATAACTCACCTGTGAATCAAGGCCTTATTGACAGAGCATGGAACGAAAAGCTTAGCAGAGATCAGGTAAAAAGACACCGAGGCATTACCATTATGCCATGTTTATTTACAGCTTTTGCACCATAATAAGAAGGATTGATGGTAGTCATCCAAGGGATAGAAGAGTAAGCTGGGGTCTGAAAAATAGTAGGGATTGATTGTAAGTACAGTTAAGGAGTAGAAGAGCAAGCCGGGGTATGAAAAATAGGAAAGATTGAAGGTAAATATAGCTAAGGAGTAGAAGAATAAGCAAGGGTCTGAAAAACAGGATGGATTGATAGTAAATTAAAAAATTGGGGGATAATATTTAGAAGCCTATGAAAACGCATGTTTAATAAGTGCCCACATGCCAATGGATCATTTTAAATAGCCCATATCCTTACTATTGCAATTAAGGTTCTGTGATAGTTCACTTGTAGATTTTTTCGAGGAGAATTTACTATATTGTTCCTTGAGGCAAAACATCTACCGGGTAGAATGGATGATAATAATTTGGATCCAGAAAGACTCCATGTACCCACTTCACATTCTCAAGAAGAAGCATTGTATACTTTTGGAAGGAAATCAGATGCAATGGATGCAGATGGCCGTGCCTATAATTCATCCCCTGTTCTTACTGGTAGGAAGTCTTCTTCGTCTTGTATAAGTGGAAATTTCCCAATTGGAAGCCCTAGAAAGAGAAGTGGGACATGGTATAGGGAAGGTAACGAACCCCAACAAATGCAATCTAACATAGGCCTCTACCATGAGGAGATTCACATTAGCAGGACTTCTAGTTTTGACACTCAGAGGTTGTCTTTTTCAATTGGAGGACCAGTTCAGGTCCCTGAAGGAAACTTGGGCCAGCTTGTGCATGACGGTATATATTTCTGCTACATAGCAGCAGTTGTTTTATCAATTTCTTATCAGTTTCTTAAGTCATACATTGAGTAGAAGCTGATTACTTTTCCTTTCCTTTTTATATATCTTTTCAACAGTGGAGTCAGGAAGGACTGAAGTTGAAGGAGATTTCCATCCGTATATGGAAGACAGTGATAAAGAGGGGAAGAGGAATCAACCCTCACCTATCTTCTTAAAGGTACATCTTGTTCCAAATTTGTAGATAGAATGCTCTGATTATAGTATTGGGTTTTTTAGCTTTCTTTCCGAAGACAGTAAGATTTTCTATTTAATTTCAAATGGACTAATCAGTTTGAACTTGGTCTGTAGTACAGTTTGTAGATGTAAAATACAAAGTGACACTTTCTCAAACAGCTTCATGGAAAAGCCTATGCGGAATAGAGAAGGCACCCTCGGTAGAGAAAGAAATCTTACATGGTATCACTGGTTCAGTTAGCCCAGGGGAGTTCTTAGCAATGATGGGACCTTCTGGAAGTGGCAAGACCACACTACTGAGCTTGCTAGGCGGAAGAAACCACCAACATATGACAGGACAAATCACTTACAATGAACTCCCGTTTCACAAATCTTTGAAAAGAAGGTTTGGACATATTTCTAGTCTCTAGTATTTATCTTATTTTTGTAATAAACAATTTTGAGACCCAAATTTTTAATGATGAAAGTCTATTGTTCGCATAAACCAGCTCTTCATTGTCTGTAAATTGAAGCTTTTTATTATGAGCCACTGTTTGTTCACTTAAGCTAGACAACAAAAACAAAAGGAGAAAAGAAAAAGGATGCCAGGTGAGATACTACATTTCTGAAAGAACTTGGGAAATAAAATATTAGATATCAAAAGTTTTAACGCCTGCCTTCCCCTCCAAATTTTATTTGAACTTTTCTTTTTTTTTGATAAGGCTTGGAATGCATAGGATATCTGCATCAAGCGATGCAAGACAGGAATACAGATACCACTTCTATCTTTTTCATACGAGTCAAACAAGTAGATGTGAGCAGCGTGTCTTTTAAAGGCAAATGAAACTCTTAATAATTATACTAAGAGTAAACATCAATGTTGATGTAATACTACTATGCCATTAAGATCCCTTCATAACTCATCTGATCCACAATCACATCTGGCATAAAAATCTAAAGTTTGAATTTTAAGTCAACTTTTTTTCATCTTCCAATCTTTAATTTAACCTCTTTAGACAGATATATGCCTGCTGATACTGTAATTTTTATCCTGAGTTTTCCTCACATGAAACTTTTGATGCCATGATTATGGTTAAAATATTTGTTGAGAAATATAGGAAAAAGTAGTTCAATCAACTTGTACAATAGAAGCAATGTATACAGAAGCTGAAAAATTAATTTAACAAAAAGAAAAGCAAACGGAGAAAATCTGATCAGAGGAAAAAAATCTAGCACACTAACCTTATATTGCATAAAAACTCAACCATTCACAAGACAATGACAAAGCTTTTATTCAACCCTTATGCATATGTGAATATTAACAGGCTCATTACAAGCAGTTTTATAATCTGTATGAATGATTTAAAACCATTGGTGAAAAATAATGCTTTTACAATTTGCACTAATGCCTAAAAACCATGGGCAAAAATTAGAAAACCCATAAAAACGCATACATTTTTCTAATCACTTCTAGTTTCCCCATTTGACCATGAACATCATAATGGTAAATATGGATTTTTGTCTCCCATTGTAAAATTCATTACATGGTAATTTGGTAAATCATAGTATGGCTTTTGTATTTAAATTTAATTCATTGCACAGGAAAACCTACATTTTGTATTGAAACATTGACCACCGGTTTGTTTAATAATTATTCTTGTGGTGTAATGAACATCTATTTTTAGTGTTTGGAACAAGTATACAAATTTTGGGTAGTAAAAGCTCTCATTTGATTCAAAACGATATCTGTCCTTGGCAAACAGAATAGGATTTGTTACTCAAGATGATGTGCTCTATCCTCACCTGACAGTGAGCGAAACTCTAATATACGCTGCCTTACTAATGCTTCCCAAAGATTTAACTAAGCAACAGAAGATTGAAAGAGTTGAGCAAGTAATCCAAGACCTCAGATTGGAAAGGTATAATTTGTTGCAGTGTTAGTTTTGCAATTGTCTTGATTTTGAAGATTAAAAAAATCTTAGCAATGAAGAGTATTTAATTTGAGGGTTAGGGTTCGTGTTCAAAATTAAATCTTGAAAATGGGTATTGCCACAATTTCAGGTGTAGAGATACCATAGTAGGAAGTCAATTTCTTAGAGGTGTTTCTGGAGGTGAGAGGAAAAGGGTGTGCATAGGCCATGAGCTTCTGATGGACCCACCGCTGATACTGCTGGACGAACCTACCTCTGGGTTGGATTCTACAACAGCTCTCCGAACAATACAGATATTGAAAAGCATAGCCCTGGTTTGTTCTATCTCATGTAATGATGTCTTCTATGAATTCAACTCACATACTAGAAGTGAGTAGTAATTGCTTTTTGATTTTGCTTACAGAAAGGGCGAACTGTGGTTACAACAATCCATCAGCCATCAAGCAGAGTATTCCATGTCTTTGACAAGCTTATTCTTCTCTCCGAAGGCCAGCTCCTCTATTTTGGAAAGGCCTCTTCGTCCATAGATTATTTCTCTTGTCTTGGTTTCAACTCTCAAATTGCAATGAATCCTGCAGATTTTCTGTTGGACCTTTGCAGTGGGAACATGGAAGATATTTCTTTGCCTCCAACATTAAAGCAGAAAACAGTTAAGGCTAAAGATATAAGACAGGTACAAATATATATTCTGAAATAATTTATTTTCCTGATGCATCTGTCATGGATTAAAATTAATATAAAAGCTTATTTAATTAACACTGGTTGAATTAGCAGCACATGGTAGATGCCTACAAATCTACAAGGCAGGGCAAGGTGGAAGTCGCAAGTCCACCACGGATGCTGGCTGAAAATTTTGAGCAGTCTGAAGACAAGAGAGAATGGAGAACCACATGGGGGCAACAATTTTGTGTACTCATGATCAGAGGATTGAAAGAAAGACGCCATGAGTATCTCAGCTGGCTCAGATTCATCCAAGTTTCCTCCATATCTGTAATGTCAGGCTGCCTATGGTGGCAATCCAAAATCGATACAGAAAGAGACCTAATTGATCAGGTACTTAATAAGTGAATAGTTTATTAATCTAGTTTTTAGGTGTATAGAAGATTTAAACAATTATAGACAAGTTTCAGACAACAGTAAAAGGTTCATTATCCATGTTGATTTGATTTGATACTACTTTCATGATATAACATGACTGGTACTGTAATATTTAAAGAGGTTAAGTAGCTCAAAAGCTTAAGGGAGATTAGAATTTCACAGTATATTAAGACTGCTGCTTGGTTTCTGGATTCCACTGTTTAGGCTTTTGTTTGCATCAATGTTGGATCACACTCCATATCCATATTGGGGTGAGAGAGCTGTATGATAAAGCTAACACAATTTGATGAATTCTGACGATAATAGATCATTGAGTGTGATCTAAAATGTTAATGCAAACAAAAGCCTACACAGTGGAATCCAAAAACTAGCTGAAAAGCTTGTCTAAATTTGATTTAACAATAAATATTAGCAAAGAAGGGGATACATAGTAAGAATAAAACAGGGCAGTGACGAGCTTATCCTTTTCTACAATGTTTGTGAAGTTGAAAAGTAATTTTATCCATCATATGGACACAAACATTTTTGTTCTTCATGCAACACAATTTATTTATTCCTGAAAATTCCATTGCCATTTACTATTAGATCTACAAAGCATTTGTAAGCAATCTATTGCTAGCAATCGGAGCTGCAAGTTACAGAGCACACCCACAAATAATGAACAAGAATCTTGGCAATGAAATATGCCACCTGAAGTTATTCATTGCTTTTCCAGATTTGAAACTGATTTCAATGGCATTAAGTATATTAATAAATAAGACACAGTATGCGTATTTCTTTAATCAGTATAACATTTGTTTTATATTTTAAACTAAGGGAACAAAATGGACCGGAAGTCTGATTTTGATGGCTTAATGACTCTAAACAGGTGGGCCTGTTATTCTTCATCTCTATGTTTTGGGGGTACTTCCCTCTCTTCACAGCCATATTCACTTTCCCTCAAGAGAGAGCCCTTTTAACAAAAGAGCGTAGATCTGATATGTATCGTTTGAGCAGCTACTTCTTATCTCGCACATTGGGTGATCTCCCCTTGGACCTTATCCTCACAGCTATTTTCATGGTGATTGTCTACTTCATGGCTCACTTGCGGATGTCCATTGCCACTTTCTGCTTAACATTGCTTGCCAATTTCTTGAACGTGATTACTTCTCAGGTACATATATCTTCATACCTGATGAAATTCCTCATCATGTCAAATTAGCATTAGCTCCACCTTCTTGGAACATAATCAACTGAACATGTTTGAACTGGTTCTTATAAGTACAAAATCTGTAACCTTGGTTTTAATGGATTTCAAATTACACAAAAAAAGCTGAAAAGTTCTCAGAATTTGTATCCTCACTCTGAATTATTTCTTATCAGGGTCTTGGTCTAGCAATAGGAGCAGCCATGATGGATGTGAAGAAAGCAACTACATTGGCTTCTGTTTTGGTTCTGGCATTCATGATAGCTGGTGGCTACTTTGTGCAGGTATATTTGAATACAAGAGCAGAGTAGAATATACTACTGTTATTTACTTTCTCCAAATATACTGCAGGTTCTATGGTATAAATATATATTATAAAAAAAAAATTCCGTCTTATATACCAGGTCTTAGCCCCTTTGTAGGAAGCATTGCAGTAGAGGCTGTAGTGATCATTAATAATACCAATGTTTATACTCCTAGGAGGCTGTCCTTTTGTTTTTTAAAGAGGGGTAAGCTTTGACCCGGAGTTATGAATCAGCGAGGTCATAAATGGGGACCTCATTTCCAATAGGATTTGAACCTTAATGGCGAGAACAACAACACAACTTAACCATCATAACATGCCACTGTTGGCAAACATGAGGCTGTCCTTTACTGACAACATCTGCCCTTAAATTTTTGTCCCTTAAACCTCTCAATGATTTGACTATCAACAATATTTCTGTAAATGCTGGACACTTTGTCATTAGTCTGATCACTTCAATGCAGTAAGTGACAGAATTTAATAATGATGCTATTGCTAATAGTTCTTACAACAGTAGAAAAAGATGCAGCCATGTAACTCTCTTGCAGATTTGGTTGGCTTAGCATGGTCTTCAAGAGGAGTGGTCAATGTGAGGGATTCAACATCAATCCCCACCAAAATGACCACAATGAGGATTATTATAGATGCTTAGCAGAAATGTCATAAATCCATCCCTTCCCCTCTCAACCCACCTGAAAAGGGAGAAAAATCTATTCCCTGGGTTCTCTTATCCATTTTCTTGCTTTATAATTCTTTGAAAATGTGTATGTAGCATATTATTTAAGGTAGTGACCATACATGCTTAATGGTTTCTTTGTTATATGACGGTGGTTAACTAGTTTTTAATCATACGATCAATATATTTCATAAGATTCAAAGGGATTTTATGTTGTAGTTGTAGGCTGACTTTAACTCAATCATGATATTGCTATCAAGATTCAACTATGTAGTTTTTTGAGTCAAACTCATGGAACCATGTTTCATGAGTAGTGATTCACATGAACCCATCTCTCATGAGAATGAATGGAACACTTAGCAGTCATTGCATCTAGATGATGTTCATAGAGGTGAAGCACCGGGACTTCGCAAGAGGTCACCCATCCCAGTACTACTCCAGCTTGAGGCGCTTAACTACAGAGTTTCCTCCATGGTTAAACCCACTCTGCTTGCAACCCCATTTGTAAAACCTTCAACAAGTGTTGTGCCTTATGAACCATTCATTAGAAAGCCCCTTAAGCTCATCAATTGATAAGTAGGAGATATTTTCCACAGTAAGTCAAATTGTGATATTTTCCACAGCAAGTCCTGGTGCTTCACCTCTATGAGCATCACCTAGATGCAATGAGCTTGCTGAAGGTTTTGCAAATGGGTTGCAAGCAAAGTGGGTTTAACCATGGAGGAAACTCTCTAGTTAAGCACGCTCGAGCTGGAGTGGTATTGGGATGGGTGATCTCTCGGGAAGTCCCGGTGCTTCATCTCTATGAGCATCACCTAGATACAATGAGTACTAAGTGTTCCATTTATTCTCATGAGAGCTGGGTTCATATTAACCACTATTCATGAAACATGGGTCAATGAGTTTGACTCAAAAAACTACACAGTTGATTCCTGATAGCAATATCACAATTTGACTTGTTATGAAAAATATCTCCTACTAAATCACTTTTCTCTGAAGCTCATCTAGGTTAGAGCTTTTGTTATTAGAGACACTCTGCTACCACCATAGTTTGCAATCCTCTCATAGCTGGGGAACACTTTAAGTTACAAGGGGAAAAACCGGAGCACTTTGACTAATGACAGCCAAATAGTCATCTCTTCAGACCCACAGATGATTTGCTCTAACCAAATAGCCCTGTATCTCTCTTGACTAGGGGCCCAAAAGGAACACTATATCATATTCTAATCATTATTCACATTTATTGGAAATGGACCTTATGTATTAGCTGTGGTTCATGTAGGTTAGAACTGTATTAGAAGGTAAAATTGACTTTCAAACAGCTTAAGAAAATGATAGAGAACATGAGAAAAGTACAACTTAGTTTCTGGATGCGATTGTGTGTTTTTCATCAATGTTTCAGAAAATTAGTTTTAAGTTAACTTTTAAAAAACTTAAAGAAAAGCTTGAAAACCTTATAGATCAGCATTATAATCTTGTAAAGTTGTTTGATAATTCATTAACGATCTTCTGATTATATGCAGCATATCCCGGGGTTTATTAAATGGCTCAAATATTGCTCGTTCCAGTATTACACCTTCAAGCTCTTGATGAAAGTTCAATACAATGACGATCAAGTCTATGATTGTGGCAGCTCCAGTGGATGCAAGCCCTTTCCCACTTCCCCTGCTTTCCATGGAGTAAATCTTGGAGGAGGGGGTGAAGAGGTATGGGCAATGCTGATAATGGCAGTGGGCTACAGAGTTCTTGCTTACATTGCACTAAGAAGACAGAAATTAAACTAGCAGTTTGTAGCATTTTACCTGACACAATAACAAATTATCAATTCCACTCTTATTCCTTCACAGATACCAATGCCAGGAGACACCCACTATTAATGTCTCTCTACTCAAAACTACAGGGTAGAATGATACAGAACTTGGTGTTTCTGTTAAGTCATGCATCTATTTTGAGCATGATTTTACTTAGTGATCAGTGCTCTGTATTTTATAATATGCCCACTATTGATGTATATTATATGATATAATTTTCCCAGTATTCCAGGTTCCACATTAATAATCCCTTAATTAACAGTGGACAAAGTTGGTCTAAACTAATGGTTCCTCTGACAATTTGTCAATCCTCTGGAATAAAGATTAATATAAGAATTCCCAATACATATTTTCTCTAACAATCTGCATAAGATCCTTGTGTACCAAATTTAGAAGATCCTTAGGTATTGGATGAAAAAAAGATTTGTCTTTTGATCTATCAGCATGGTTACATTCTACGAAATTTAGTCAGATTTGACTGACATAAGTTAGTTAGTAACTCACATAAAAGAATGTTCAATGCTATTTCCTTGGACGTTTACCGTTTTCAAAGGACTGTCAGACATGGTAACATGAACCATTTTATATTGACAAACTAGAAAGTTGTGTCAGCTCAAAGCAGGAATGTACGAGATAATATTCTGTTAGGGCCTGTTTGGACCACGGTATATCGGCCGATATTTCAGAATACCATATTCTGAATATGTTATCCATTGTTTGTGGTCGACAGCGAAGGATGAAATTGGAATTTCGATATTTCAATTTTAGCCAAAAAATGGGCATATCATCTTCCACTTGAAAAGGTGGAATTGGAATATGGGGCTCATATTCCTATTTCGTATGCCATTTTTTTAAACTTTCGGGTCCGCATGCAAAGATAATTTTTGACATCCGCTTCATTTTGACCGTGTCTTGCGATTATTTCCTCTTCGATTTCCTGCAATCGCCTCGTCTAATCAACACTGGGGTTTCTAGATTCTTTTGCTTCAGGAAAAGGAGAGACTGAGGAAAAAGAAGAAAAATTAAAAGAAGGGGTGGCTGTCAGACGTCTTCAAAATAGGGACCCTAAGGCACAGGCAACCTTTGTTGCTGCGCCAATTGATTGCAGAAGACAGTATGAGGCCTGCAAGGAAATTGAACACTGATTCTCATCCGTTTTTTCCCATTTAATTTCTCTGTTGAGTCCCACAAAACCACAATGGCGACCAACAGATCGAATCCGTTGAGTCCCCCAATTTGACAATGCGAGGCGGCTGAATAATTCAAGATTGTCATTTTCGGGTGAACCAAACAGGTCATCCCATATTTCGGAAATCATTTTGAGAATTTGATCTTCCAGAATTTCATTTTGAGAATTTGATCTACCAGAATTGACTATATCTGGCATTTGGTATTCTGGCGTCCAAACGGGCCCTTAGTTACAAAATGAAATTGAAATATTTTGTTTTCCCTACGGGAACACCTTAAATTGGCACCTCTCTAAATCATATTTGACATTTTGAATTTCTTTCATTTTAATATTCTAGTATATTGATTATGATGACAAAATTAAGAAATTGTGATGGAGGAGGTTTTATATGGGGTTTTGAAAGTGAAGATATGTGTTTATAATTTGTAGGTATGTTATATGTTTGTAGAGGAGAAAAATACATCTTTTAATATATTTCTTTAGTGTTCAATTCAATTGATGTTCTGAATTTATAATTCTAATATATAATTTGATCATTTAAGTATATATATTAATTCAAAATTTAATCTTTTATTCTATTATGTCATTGGATTTTTCTTGTTTTTTCTTAATTTTTCAAACTGAATTTTCAATAGTCTATGCATTTTGGACAAGTGATCATACCTACCATTTTTCAAATTTAACTTCCTACACTCTAAGGTTGATAGTCTAAGCATTTGATTACTATCCAACAGTACGAGTGCTAAAATTTAAACATTGTGTTTAGGATTATGTATTTAAAGGCATCATCTTGGGAAATTACAAATCACACCATTGAATCAAGGAACACATCACTAGATAAAAGTCATAAGAGCATAAAATATATTCTTCTTTTGCAAGTATATCACTCATCAGTCCTTTCTCAAATATTTGCAATAATTCATTTTTGTACAATCAATAAAGTGAGAATCACTTGTTAAAGAACACTCAAAGATCACTTTAACATAGTCACTAATTGGCACAATTGAGCAATTGACTCAATGCCATTCACTACTACATCATATCGATATTCATTTCCACCCATGTATCTCTTTACTTTTACTATTAATTTATTGTTAAGGCTTGATCAAGGTGTAAAGAAGTCTTGAACTTCAAAACATGTATAAAAAGTGCTAGAATGCTTCTTAATACAACCGATATTTTCTTATTCTCGAAAACATGTAGCAATGACATTTTGGAATAATAAAAGGTGTAATAATTTTTTTGATAGAATCACAACAAAGAGGACACAAATTGTGCCACCAATCAAGATCACTATGTTGAACATTGATGCCAAAGGAGTGATGTCAAAGTAGTGTCAAGAAAAGTCAACATGTAGTAGTCATTGATGACAATGTATGTAGAGGAAGGTAAATTACTTGTCATGTTATTGTAATCACCTGAAAATGGACAAGATTAATTCATATTAGCAACCAAGGCAAAATCAAGACAATTAAATCAAATCAAGCTAAAATCAAAGCTAAATTGCAGTCAAGCCATAATCCAAATTTAATTGAAAATTAAAAACCAATAAATCAATTTAAATCAAATAAATCATGATAAATTAATTAATTATGCAATAATCTAATTAATTGCATAGTTCATTTAAATCAAATCAACCCATTTAAGGGGTACACATGGCTAAACATATTAAATAAATTTAATTAATAAATCCTTATTTTCCCTCAACCACCAAATGGGAGAAAATTGCATCAACCAATAGGATTTAAGGATCAAGCTCAAATCAAATCTCCATCACCCATAAGGAGAGAGCATCTTGTCCACCTATTTTGTCTCCTTGTCCCAAGCTTTGAGGACAAATTATTTAAATGGTCTCCAAAGGTGGAACCATGGACTAAACCTCAACTCAACCATGATCAACTCAACTCCACCCCCTACCCTTGCCAAAATCTATAAAAGCAAGGCTAAAATAAGGCATTTATCATCCACAAATATTTGAATAGCATCAAACCTCTTGCAATTTTAATCTAGAAAGGCAAATCTAGAGCTAAATAGGCATAATTTCATTTGGAATTAATCTTTTAGCATTGTTTATCATTCTTTCTCATATTAGGACTGTCACTAATGGAAGCTTGTTGAGAGCTTTGTATTACCAAACCTAATTAGAGAGCCATAAAGTGCTTAATTGTCATTTAATTTGCTTAATTAGATTGTTATTTGTGGTAATTTAGTTATTATTTTGATTTATTGACAATACTAACCCTATGAAGATGCTTCTCATAGCATACAACAAACAAAGGAGTAATATACCTATTGAAATGTCATGGAGAGATAGTAAAGAAAATACTGGATTAGACTACCTAGAACAAGGGTACACTCAAAAGAAGTATCCTAGGGTTTATGACCAAATCTTGCAGCTAGGTTCCCAAAGTGATGATGATTCAAACAATTGGGGGTGGGACTCATTGTCAAGTGAGTCATGTCAAGATAAAGAGGTTGATGTCATCCATACTTATACTTCTAGCAAGGGAAAAGAACAAGCCTCGGGATCAAATTAGAATGAAGCTTCAAGTTCTAGCCAAGAGGTCTTAGATAATGTGCCAAGTCAAGAAATTGAAGGAAATCAATGGGTAGGAGAGCCTTATGTTCCATCATGGAGACCTAATATAGGGGGAACTAACCCTAGGTTTAACCCAAGAGAGTTTTACCCATCAGAAACCCAAGATGATTCAAGTGAGGAAGATTTTGACCCTAGTTCTCTAGAGCATCTAGAAGAAGCACATATCATAGATTTGAGCGATACAATGTTTGAACCTTCAAATGAGGTCATGTCCTTAAACCTTATCGAACCAACCCAAAACTTCAATCCCTTGTCCCTTATCTATCTAGACCTAATTGAGTGGGATTCTGTGATGAGCCCAACTGGCTCTCAGCTGCCAACTGGCTTCTAACCCACTTTTATTTGTAAATTTCTATTGAATTTCAAATATTTATAACCTTTACAATTTTTCAACAACAAAATAATTTGACATCCAATAACAATTTAAATCTGATTCCAAAGTTCATTATTAATTCATTCACATGGCTGAAAATTATTTAAAATATTACATATATTAAATAAGGAGGCAACACCTTATTGAATAGTTTCAAAATCAAATGACGCCACTCCCTTGGAATCAAACGTGACACCTAAGAATGAAGATGCAACAACTATCCAATGACACCAACTTTAAATGTTCTCTCCCATGCTATTGGCAGCGAAAGACACCATCAACTAGGAAGTCTATACTGCAGCAAACAACAACCAATTCTAAATTCTTCTCAACTTTTACCGTACAACATGTACGGCTCTGCTAATTCTGTATGGTAGCTGGAAAAATTCGTACAACTTCAATTCAAATGCAAGCTTTGACCAATCTGTTGTAACACCATTTCAATTTCGATCATAGCTTGGTAAATATAGCAAAGGATTCGATGCTCTCTCTAAAATTGAAGACCGAACACTCAAACCTTAGCTCTTCCTCATACAATTTCAAAATTCTCCTGTAAGCTCAAATTGAACTTTTGAATGAAGCCCACAATGTAGCAAATCTCAATGTTTATTTCAACACCTCAAATGCTTGTAAAAACTTTGAAGAATTCACAATTCTCCAAGTCTAAAATTCTGAAACCCTTGTTCCAAATTTTTCTTCACACAAATCAATAATATCAAATGCACCATAGAATGAATGAAATGAAATCTAAATTCCCTTTTATAATATTCAATTTTCATTTGTCTTTCTCTCCTTTAATTTACTTTAGTTTCATTTCTCATAAATAAACTTTATGTTATAATTTAAAGATGACATATAATAAAGTCACTTTATTAATTTAAACTCCCCCATTGCTCTAAAAAAGACCTTTTCATTAATATAATGATATTCTGACACATAGGGTACTTGTTTTATATGCTCAAGATTTAAAACTTCTCAACCTAGTTCCAACGAGCTATAACACCAAGGTGTCCAATATGCAATCCCAATAAAAATAACAACCTTAGCCAATTTAATTAAATAATAATCATAATTCACCCATCTTGCAAAAATGACTGAAGAAGTATCAAAATCAAAATATGACAACAGAGGCGTGATCCTGATGAAGAAAGATGATGAATGAACCTCATGAGGTGACTTACTAAAAATAGATGCTCCCTCCAAGATTCTTAGAGCCCAAACTGGAAGCCAAAAATATAAACGGAGAGCATCATTCAACTCCTCTAACTCACCTAAGCTCATCGGAACCATCCCTTGACTTACTATAAATAGTAAGTCCCACCAAATGGAGCTGTAACCCTCAACAAGGTCCTCTAATCACCAGTATTAGCCTACAAGGACTCGATAATAGGCTAAATCCAATAACTATGATGCTCGCTCAGAATAGGGACATTACAGTCCTCCCTCCCTGAAAGGATGAAACACTCAAACATTAGATAAAAATATGTTCATGAGTTCAAAGAAAAGACAACAAAGAAAACCAAGCCAACTCAAGATTGTTGCCAAAAATAAGCACTATAAAGCACTGTTTGATTTGCTTCAATGAGAGGGATGTGGGTGTGCTCTCTAAGCACAAGGAGCTTGCTTCTAATGCATTCTAAGGGATTTGAAATGATGCATGAATGTAAAGAAAAGCTTGAAAGAAACTAATTCAATCTATTAAAAGCTATTCTAGATGTGTTAAGAAATATAAAATAGAGCTATTCTAACAAATATAATTGAAAGCTTTATTATCTAAGATTTATTCTAGCATTATAACTGTACTTAATATGATTATGTGAATTGGTATTTTGCTCTTGGAAGAGGAGGGTATTTATAAAATTTGAGGAAGGGCTTGGGTTAAGGTTTGGGGTTTGGTTAGGGGTTGAGTCAAAGGGATAAGGATTGACTTTCAAAGGTTGAAGGCTCAAAGGTCAAATTTAGGATTTTCTAAAAGAGTCTAGAGATTCTAGAGTTTTCTAGAGAATATCTAGGATTTTAAGATTTAAATAAATATTAAATTTATTTAAAGGGATTGGTTGAGGACTTTATTTATCAAATGAATTTAATAAATAGGAGGGATTTTCATGGTCAAGGTTGAAGTGTGCAAGGTAGACCAAAGGGTAAGAGGAGACATGGGCTTCATTAATTGCTTGTAAGAGTCATTAATGGAGATGTAAGAAGCATTTATGAGGGGTTCTTATCCAAAGTCAAAGTTGAAGGGTTTAGGCTTAAGAAATGTAGGAATCACTTTTTAATTAAGATTAAAGCGAGATTAGGAAATTTTAGAAGAGGTTAGGGATTTCTAGAAGATTTCCAAGGTTTTAGGATTTAAATTTATTTAAAAGATTTTTGGTCAATTTATCAATTAATAATTAATAAATAGAGGAAATTCATTCAAACTTGATTTAATTGATTTTGGGGAGGGATTCTTTAATTAAAGATGTTTAATTAAAATAGGAGGATTTAATGGCATAAAAATAAATAAATAAATTAATTAATTAATAAATGATGATGTCATTAGGGGTTTTCAAAAAATAAAAATATCTTTATTATAGATTTTTAGGTGTCTACATTTTTCCCCTCTTTGATGCGATGTCACAAGTGGCGTAGCATCAAAGACATGAAAATAAAATGCCCTAGGCTAGAATTTAGAGGAATAAAGGGTTGTGCCCCCTCGAGAAAATAACGCAAAGAGGAAACTTTGTGAAATTTCTCGAAAGGAAACAAAACAAGAAAGAAAAGGAAGAAGGGGGATAGATAACCAAGCTTCCTAGAGCAAAGATGGATGAATGCAAGATGAGATGGAATGCAAAATGTCAGATGTAACTACATGAAGGTGCAAGATTAATCTAGATGATGCAAGATGAGGGGGATTTGGGGAGCTCCAAGTGTAAATGTGGAGAGCACAACCTAGTTTGATATAGCAATGCTAGAGACCTGCCAAGGTTACAAAAGAACACAAGGCTTTGTCACCAGCGTTGCATAGGACTGACGCGAAAAAGACACGCAGGGCTGCCCTAGCATCACACATGAATCCAAGAAGAAGCATGGTAGAAACAATGTTGGAGAAACCACAAGCACATGGCATTTCCCAAGTGCACCATGTAACCAATAAGATCACATGTGAACCATGCAAGGGTCATATCTGACTGACTCACAGCCAGAAGCAAAAGATCAAAAGACCTTGCCCCAAATTGCCCTCATTCACATCGCACCATGATATAAAAGAACGTAGCGACTTTGAGGAGAGGAAGCAACGAGAAGCTGTAAAAGATTAACAAGATCCAAAGGAAAAAAATCCAAGACCAAAATGATAACTCCAAAAGACATCATTTTCCAAGGAGAGAGATTAATTTGACAGATGGTGGGAAGATTGGTCTGAACGCGTGGAAGGATACATCAAGATGGACCTGGTGTGATTGGTGGAAGATTAGGTCTGATAGGAGGAAGGATACATCCTCAAGGACCCGCTAATTGATGAGAGAATGAGTGTTGTTGTTTGCTGGAAAATGATGAGTCAAAGAATAATCACTATGATCAAGGATAGTCGATAATTGATGTTGTTGAAGTACAAGGTTGGATAGGACAAGATTTCTAATCAAATGTTGTTGTAGGATTGACAAGGATATGTACAACAAGATGCGAGGATATGTACAATGGATGGGAAAATATTCACAACTAAGATGTATAGAAGCTCAGGATTTGGGATAGGAATATCTCACTATACATGATAGATATAGGAAGAATTGCACTATACAATATATGGTACAGGGTATGTGCAAGAGGGATTGTGGATTTTCTTGAGGATTAAATAGAGGAATTCTAGGGGATGGTGGTGGGGATGGGGATGGGAGTTTGATAGATAATGACTCGGTCCACTATGTATGGTGCCTGTTTGCCAGGTTTTCACCAACATACTTGTCCAAGGTGCTTGAATTGCCAAGTTTTCACCATTGGACGATTATTTTTCTTTTCTCTTTTTTTTTGCTTCTTTTTTTATTTTTTTGTATTTTTCTACTTTTTCCAATTTTTATGGATTTTCTGAATATGTAAGATCTGGTTCAGGCATAGAACCTGTTCAGATGGATGATGTTGATTGGATCACTTAAAGGCTCACCTTTTGGTGTAGATAGCTGATAGGCTCCAAAGCCGAAGCATGCTGTGACAACATAGGGGCCCAACCAAGTAGGCTCAAACTTGCCTTTCTTTTCTCTGTGTGCTTGGACCTTCTGATTTTCCTTTAAGACCATGTCACCGACCTGGAACTATCTAGGATGGACCTTCTTGTTATAACTCCTTTTGAGTCGATTCTGGTATGCAACCCGGTGATCATATGCTTGCTGTCTCTTTTCATCTAATAGGTCTAGCTATGTGAGATGTGCCACGCAATAGTCCTCATTAGTGGTATAGTTCTTCATGGAGACTCACAATGATGGGAGCTCGACCTTGATCAAAAAATGGCTTTGGCACCATATACAAGGGAATATGGGGTGGTGTCTGTGGGAGTGCGATAAGAAGTGTGATAGGTCTAGAGGACGGGATTGATTTAGAGGTGTCAGTCACGACCAGAATCATTGACAACCTTCTTGAGGATTTTGAGGATTATTTTATTGGTTGCCTCAGCTTGGCCATTTCCTTGCAGAAAATATAGACTGGAGAAATGGTGATGGATGTGGAGTCTAGCACATAGATTATCCACATGCTAGTTTTCAAAAGGTGTGCCATGGTTTGTGAAGATGGTAGATGGTATGCCAAAGCAGCAAACGATATGGTAAAGGATGAACTTGGATATTTGGATGCCAAAAGTTAGGGTGAGAGGAATTGCTTTAACCCATTTGGTGAAGTACTCTATGGAAATTATTATGTACTTATGTCCATCAGAAGAGAGGGGAGTGATTAAGCCGACAAGGTCGAAGCCCCAACATGAAAATGGCCAAGCTGGAGCAATGGGCTACAGGTCTTGTGCTGGTGCATGAATCAGATTCGCATGCTGCTGACATGGTAGACATTTTCGGATAAATTCACAAGCGTCATGTTCCATGGTAGGCCAATAGTACCCAACTCGAAGCAACTACTTAGCTAGAACCATGCCACTCGTATGGGCACTGCAAACTCTAGCATGGACCTCTTATATAGCCATGATAGCCTCATTTGAATCTAAACACCTAGAGAGGATATTATGATATCCTCGATGATAAAGGGTCTTGGCTACAAGAGTGTAGCGGGAAGCTCTGCGAATTAAGTTTTGGCGTTGGTTATTGGTGAGCTGGGGAGATATGATACCATTCTTTAGATATGTGTGGATTTCATGGTAGCATGGGGACTGAGGACCAATCAAGACATACACCATTTCTGCATCGGTGTTCTCATAAGTTGGCGTGTGTAGCTTCTCGACTAAAAATTTGTACTGGGTTGAATTGTGAGGGATCTCTAATAAGGATCCGATGGTTTCCATTGCATTGGTCGCTTTGTTTTGAAGCCTTGGTATCTGTGTGAACTGTAGATTCAGGAAATGCTCTTTTAGTCTATCCACAGTTCTTTGTGGGGTAGTAGCTTGTTGTCCTTTGTTTGGAATTCATCTAGGACCTGCTTGATAATCAGTTGTGAGTCTCCAAACACTTGCAGTTCTATGATATTCCATTAGACAGTCATTTTGAGGCCTAAGATGAGTGCCTCATATTCTGCAATGTTATTAGTACATGAGAATCCTAATTTGAATGACTTTAGAATATAGTCACCTTGAGGTATGATGAATAGGATTCCTGCCCCTGATCCATGTGATGTGTAGGAGCCATCGAAGTAGAATTTCCATATGGGTTGTTCTTCGATCATACACAGGTGTTCATTAGGGAATTCCATGATTAGTGGATAGGCATCCACTAGTGGTGCTTCTACTAGCTGATCAGAAATGACTTCCCCTTTGATTGCTTTCCGATCAATGTACTGGATGTCAAACTCACTGAGTAGCATGACCCATTTTGCCATACAGTCTCTAAGATTTATTCTTGATAATAGATATTTGAGGGGGTCCACCTTTGAGATGAGCTTGATTGTGTGGTTGAGCATGTAATGCCTAAGCTTTTGAGTGGCGAAGACCACTACAAGACATGTTTTCTCCATTGTTGAGTAATTCAGCTCATAACCAACTAGAGTTCAACTGATATAGTAGATGGCTCTCTCTTTGTTATCATCATCATGCTGTGCTAAGAGTACCCCCAATGCTGTAGTGGTCGCTAAGATGTAGAGTATGAGTGGGCATCTTGAAATTGGTTGTACAAGAATTGGAGAGTTGGCTAGGTATTCCTTGAGCTTCTTAAAGCTTTTCTAACAGATGGGATCCCATTTGAAGCTTGTGTCTTTGCAGAGTAGGTGCGTGAAAGGTTAGCACTTGTCTACCAGCTGTGATATGAATCATCACACTGATTGGAGCTTTCCTTATAGGCTCCTAAGCTATTTGAGTGTTCTTGGCGGAGACATATCTATTATAGCTTTGACCCTCTTGGGGTCGATCTCTATGCCACATTGTGATACAATAAAGCCTAGAAGGTTTCCAGATGTTACACCAAAGACACACTTCTTCGGATTCAACTTCAAATGATTGTGATGGAGATGATTGAACACACTCTCAAGCATGTTGAGATGTTCATGTCATGTTTTAGATTTTGCAAGAATGTCATCCACATAGTCTTCTAGGATCTTTTGGATCATGTCATGGAAGATGGTTATCATAGCTCTTTGATATGTAGCTCCTACATTCTTCAACCCAAATGGCATCATGTTGTAATAGAAGGTGCCCCATGGAGTTGTGAATGTTGTTTTATGTTGATCTTCTTCTGCTATCCAGATCTGATTGTACCCTGAGAAGCCATCCATGAGTGACAACATCTCATGGCCCACTGTAAGATCTACTATCATGTCTATATTGGGCAGCAGGAAATCATCTTTGGACATGCCTTATTTAGGTCCCTAAAATCTATGCAAATTTTGATGTCACCTAAAGGCTTCGTGACTAGGACCATGTTGGAGATCCAATCTGAGTAATCTATAGCTTTGATAATCTTTTCTTGGAGGATTTTCTCGAGCTCTGCTTTCACTAATAAGGCCACTTTTGGATGCATTTTTCTTAGCTTCTGCTTGACTCATTTGACATTGGGATCTACTGCAAGATTGTGTACAACAAGACTTGGATCAAGCCCTAGTGTAATGCCCCTCCAACCCTATCAAGTCTTGGTTATGGTGTCTTAAACCGAACCTCTTCCAACATACCATAATTTTATATTTTAATGTGGGAAATATTAATACTTACATAAGTATGTCCCTTTATATCTTCATGTGTGTCAGTGATAGGATCACCTGATAGACCTATATGCTTATATGTGAAATGCTCATTATTAATATTTATGTGTACATTAGGTTAATTGAATTATAATCATTTAAGGGTTAGATGGGTTACATTCTCTAATAACGTTAGTTGGGATTAGACATGATTTATGCATTTATGGTTGTATGATTTGTTTATCTTGATTTGATAATGGGACACTTTGAGTACATGTCTGATGGTTAAATGGGTTTGTGAAAGATAATAGATGATTTATATGATTATGTTATGATTCATTGTTGTTATATAATATAGAAAAGAGATTATTTTGGTACTAACCACACCAATCCAATTATGCTTTGTTGATGTCACTGTCTGATGTGAGTGTAGGATGAGGGGAGGCAGTCGTAGTTACTCCTATAGGAGGTCCACATGATGTCACACTCTCCCTCCTTGTTTGCAATTGTTTGTACATATGTATATATATTGGTGTACTTGGTTGGTGTTGCAGGATGCAGGTACCAAGCATCGACTCCACCTGGCTACATAGGTCTGAGCGTGCCTTAAAAATCTTTAAACTGTTGTTGTGTGGAGGTATTACCAAGATTACTCTCAAGGTTACCATGAACTTAGATTTCCATTAGGAGGTTACCCTAGTTGGGGGATTTGTATATCGTTCATGTTATGTCATGTGAATTTTGATTGGATGTTGTTCTTTGATTTTTGATGTGAGTTAGAATTATCCCTGTTAGTATATGTATATATGTTTATTTAATATGAATTATATTGATTGTATGTTATATAGATATGTGTATATGTGGGTGCACATGCATATACCCATGCTTATATAAATAATCATATTTGTATGTTTTATTGATTATGTAAATAGTATGGTCTTTATAATTATTAAATAAAGTGAATTAAATATTGAATGAAGTGTATTAAATAAAAAGTGAAAATAATAATAATAATAAAAGAAAGGTTATTTGTATTAAAACTAGCTATCTAGGACGGAGTCGAACTTGGGACCTCCTAGAATTTAGGCTAGTTAGTTTTCGTGTGTGCTATGTGTTTTCCTTGATAGTTAATTGTTGAGTTTTCTTGTTATTGTTTTATTTTGAGACTATTTTAATTAAATTTTTTAAAACCTTGATTAAGTCTTTTACAGGAAATTATTTGGCTAGCCCTCCAACCAACTATGGAAGTTGGAGAAGTTGCTTCCCGTAAAGCAACTCCTCTAACCACATAGTTGGAGGATAAATAATTGAAGATTTTGTGTGCGGTGGAGGAATAACTTTTGGAAGATTGGTTTTCCTTTGAGTTGTCTGTAATTGATTACTCCAGAAAATTTTGGTGAATGTTTAAGTAAGGTTGAGAGTCTTTGGGTGATGAAGTCATCTGTGTGAGGATTTCTTGGAGTTGATCACTAGAGAAATATTTTTGGGAGAATATCTGCTCAAGGCTGGAAATTTTGCAGAGAATCTCCAACCAAGGGAAGATGATTCTCCGCAGGACCCCAGGTAGGGTCTAAACTAGGATGAATCTTCATTCTTCCCATGTGCATGATTGTGTATATGAATGATATGTTACTCGATGAGAATATGATTGTTTACTTTTGTTTGAAAATGAGAACTATATATATGTTTTGTTATTCTGTGTATTTGAAATCTGTTTCCGGGAAGTGATTTTTATGAATGCTTGTATGTTCTCTGTGGTGAAGTCTTCTTGGGAGGGTAGAAGTGGTTTTGATCATGTAGGATAGTGTATTATATTGTTATCAATGTATTATGAATGTTTCTAGAATTTAGAACTATTATTTTAACCTGGCTGGTTCATAACTATTTTTGCACCACCTTTAATTGCCCAGATCTAGAATAGATTTATTAGATAGATAGGATGGATTGATGAGTTGTTTCTAAAGGGAAACTGGGAGATCTCAAATGGGTCCGTGGCCAGATTAGGCATTCCTAGTCCCAATAATGCCCAGTTTTACCTGCAAGTCAGAGTTGACAATCGTATTTTGTAGTTCTGGTAGTTGGTTTAGTGATGACCGAGCAAGTTAGTGATGACTGAGTAAGTTAGTGATGACCGAGAAAGTTAGTGGTGACCGAGAAAACTAGTGTTAGCCGAGTAGACTGTGTTAACCGAGCAAAATAGTGTAAACCGAGGAAAATAGGATTCATGCTTTATACAATTATAACGTGTACTTAATTTCGTATACTTTAAGTTATACTTGTATAAAGAAATTAGGTACCTTCTAAGATGATTGAGATAGGTTCCAGATTCATAGGAATTAAGATGCAACTTCTAATTTTGAGATTTCTTAAAAATCAAACTTGGTTATTTTCAAGCACGTGAGATTTTGTAGAGTGTTGTGTTTTGGTATATGAAATTTTGTGTAGAATTTAAATATGTTCATTTCTTGTTTTGTTGGGATTATGTGGTGCATTTAGATGCTTGAATAAGGTTTATGATGTGTTTTAGGGGCTAGAGTTAGGGTTAGGGATTGTCCAATGGACTAGGACTACTTTAAGGCCTCTTAAATGTTTCCCTAATGTTCTTAAACTTTCCTATTCTTTCTATGCTTTGATTATAGTTCTTGAAATTGTTTATGATGTATTTTATTTCATGTATGATATATTTGTGATGTGTGAAGTTTGTGTCACCTATGTACATTCGTTACTTGTTTTTGTTGAGGTTATATTGTTTACTTATGATGATTTTTCACTTTTCATATACTTGAGTTTAGTTTATGAGGCTAGGACTTGTCTCGATGGCCTGTGTGCACGGGAGGGTTCCTTAGACCTATTAATGAGCCTTGGAAAGTTTTTAATTGTGCATGTGAAAAGTTTTATGTTTCTCTTTGAGATGTCTTGTGATAGACATTCTTCCAATGGTTCCTATTATGTATATGGCTAAGGTTAGGACTCACTCTGAGGGCCTGAGTGTGTAGGGGAGTTTCCTAAACCTATGAATCAGGACTTGGAAGTGTTATCTTGTGTTTGTGGCTTGTGATGGGGTAAGGGAATAGGAACCTTAAGTGAGTGGCTCACCATAGGTGCTGGAACCCTAAACTGGTTGCCGGAGGATCCTATGGGTGGGTTTGTAAAAAGTGATAACTTTAAAAATTAACCCAGGAAGGGGGGATTCAAAAGATAATGAAAGAAAACATAATAATGGCCACACAAATTTGATTGGAGTACCGGGACCAGGGATAACTGCTAGGATGGATCCCTATTCATAAAGGGGGGACCGGGGTTACATGGTTGCCAGGAAGGATCCCAATATATAGGTTGTGTGATGACACTCACTTAGGTGGTCTCCTAGAACCTTAACCTCGGTGTTATAATATGATGATATTTTATGTGCTTTATTCTTGTTCTTTTGAGTCTTGGATTTATTGGTATTTGAGACTTAGATTGCCTTAAGGTCTTGAGAGTACCTTGGTTCTATCTCCTAGCACAGGGGGTGGAACTTTATCAGTTTCACATGGTTGGGTAGCAAATCTCTTTCGAGGTATTGTTCGTGGTTCAGGTCGTGGCTTGGATTCTGAGTTGTTCAGTGGTGAAGATTCTATTCTTGTATTGTGTATCTCTATCTTTTGTTATCGAGATTTAAATTTGTATGGTGAGCTTTGGGAAACTTGATGTAATTATCTTTCTATATGCCTTTGGGCAATGTGCAGTAACTATAATTATGTTTGTAAGAGGAAATTGTAAGAAATAAGTTTTGTATAAGGAAGGGTAGAATTATGAATCTGAAAAGGGATTGAATATGGTTAAATCAAGGAGTGATTCCTACCTTATATCTCTTGTGAATTTTAAATGAATTGGAAAGTAATGATTTTATGTAAGTTTTTTGCAAAGCACTTATAGTTGTAAACTTCTTAAGGAAAACTCGTTTTGATATGTGTATTAGTGAAAAGATATGCTAAGAGTTCAAGGGTATCTTTAGGTAAAATAATAAGGGGAAAAGGAACATGTGTGTTGTTGAAAGAAGTAATGGGATGCGATTTCTTAAATGTATATTTTAATGTGAGTGATTTCGGGTTATTCAAACTAAGTTTTAATATAAATCATTTACTAGATGTTTACAAGGTTATAGATGATAATTTATGGAAGTTAAACTTATGGCAAAAATGATTCATTTAATGATTTATGTTGGTTGTCAATACATGGTTAAGTACTTTACGCTCTTTCTATTATTATCTGGAAATGAAAATAGGATGTAAGGACTCTTATTGGAAAAGTTTAATTAGTTTTGATGGTGCAATTGAGCTGAGCATAGATAATGTTAAGGAGTAAAACAAATATGAAAGATTAAATGTGCTTAGAGGATGTGATAAGTAATGTATGCTTGTTTCACTTCTAAGGGTAAATTACGTGTTAGTTGGTAAGGAAAAATTAATTCCACTAGTTCATTAATGTAATTGGTTTTGATGTGAAATGGAATCAATGTAAATTGAAGTTGTAATGGAAATAGAATTTGTTAGATTAAGTAATAAAATGAAATACTTGATAATGATAATTGAATTCATTAAGGGAACCTTAAGGAATGTACTTGTGAATGGTAATGATGATATGTTAGAATGTAAAAAAAAATAATAATAAAAAAATTTGTTAGTTGTAATTTAGGTCATAGACCTGATTCCTTATGGGTTCCTTGGCAGGGACATTACATTTGGTATCAGAGCACTAGGTTGCTACACTGGGAGCTCTAGGGTCTATTTTCATTTAAGTTAGTTTCTTCTTCTCATTGTTAAGTTATCTCAACTCAATGGCTATACTTAGGTTGTAACATTGTTCCAAGATGCTTTCCAACATCATAATGTCTCTTATGAATAAGCTCGCTATTATCCATCATCATATCAACAAATATTGTTACCATGTGAATGTGTGGGAGAACAAAATTTGAGTAATGACTCAAAGGGAGCTCAAATGAGACAACTCTAATACTGATTTTGCTAAGAAAGAACCCATCAGAAGGAAGAGTTATCCATGAGGAGGAAACTTATTCCAACCATTATGATAAGGATATAATATAAGCCCTAGGTTGTTCTTCTAAAAACCTTTGGAATCATACTTGGCCTACTCACAATACTTGAGTCTATCATGTTTCTCTGTCTGATGTTTTCTTTCGGCCTACCAAAATTGAATACATTGTGTGTCTTCTTTTTAAGTTTTCTTTATGTTAATAAACTTGAGCACTAGACATAAAAGGTATGTTTTCTATATTTCTACCATAATATCTTGCAAGAAAGGATTGTCTGAAAGGATTATTTATGTTTTGCATTATAAGGTTCATGTGGTTCAAATAGATGGTCAAGAATTCGTGATACTTGAATGTTGTGTTCTTATCCTTGTTATAAGAAAATCTTAAAGAATTGTAAGGAAAGTTGTTTATCTTATCTCTTGATCTTATGAATGACTACCAAAATAGTATGAAAAGTTATATACTCTACTTCCCTATAAATGCTAGATAACACCATGATTGTTATGTCTGATTATTTAAGGCTAGATAGATTTGAAACTTGTTGTACTTATGGTTGGAAATAAGGGATGATTAGGTTTCTAGCACATAAAGGATTGTAATATTGGATGGTTTTCTAGTAAATGTATCTTTTATCCTTCCTCAAGAACTTAGGAATTTATGAACTTATATTTGCTTGAAAATTGAGATAACATGTTGAACTTAGGTAATATCTAATATTTAAAAATATAGAAAGATTAAGAAGAATCTCTCTTTTTCATACCCTCTTAAGTAATAAATTAAATCTATTATCGAATCAAAGGTGTGTAATGCCCTGCCAGGGAACCCAGGAGAGATTAACCTATAAATTGCTACTAAGTTTGGTGAACAATTTTTTTTCTAAAGTTAACATACAAGATACACAACCATACATAAGCAATTACCATTAACTCACATTAAACCAACAACCAAAATAGATTACAAATCCCGAGGGTTCCTTGACGTAGAATTACTTAAGAACAAATTACAACTAAAGAAAGATAACAAAAGATTCCATATCATAAATGATACAATTGCAACTTACATCAATAATTAAAATCCTCATGGACATCCATGATAACTAATACACTGACATCCACTGCACATGTCGCAGGGTATGTAATAATAAATCTAACATAAAAGTACAATGTCCATATTAGGTATCACATGCAATACACTAATATAGGATTACATAAATGAAGATAAGATAAGAAACCAACAATGAAGAATCAATGAAGAACCATAAGGGCATCCAACTGTAGAAGTACCAATAGCATCAGCACCAGGACGTCGAATCTCAAATGGTAAAGAATCACTACCACCCATCCATGTAGAACCACAAAGGTCTACCCCACCGTGCTGAGGAGATAACTACAAACCCCAATCGGATGACCAAAACCAAACAAGGATAACCACTGAGCAAGGAATCCTGAAAGCTCTCTACTCAAGGTTTACAAAAAATAAAGTGAAAGGTGCAACACACTAATCCAGAGGCATAAACAAAAACTCAGGAGATGATCTAGGCTACATGCTATGGGAGTATCATCACATGTCTATCTACTTGAGTTACCCTGGACTGGTCACTCTGGACCCCGGACCCTCAAGCATTGAGTTACCCTGGACTGGCCACTCTGGGCCCCGGACCCTCAATACAATCCATGTGGGATTAGAATACTCTCTCTCAGATATGAAGAATTATAATCATAACCATACTCTATATTATCTTTTTAAATGATCTATAAAGTTTTAATTACTATGTTATCACTTAATTACATAACCTACAATAGGTTACCCAAGTGCTGACCACTTTGGGTCCCAGCCCCTATTGTAAGCCACTCCCTTAAGATGCACTTAATCAATCTTCCCTAGGCTCACAATCTCACAATAACAAAGTAGGTATACCACCAAGTAATCCTAGAAACAATTTCACACACAAGAAACTGACATGATTACAAAGATACCATAAACAGATAATAACCAACAAGAGCCCATAAGATTGATTCATAGATGATAATCAAAATAAGCACACACATCAAACATGCTGCTAAGAATAAATCCAATTGATGCATAACCCTGCCTCTCTTTCCCCTTGGCCAACTAATGCCCGAAATCACATAATGCACAAGAATCCAGTTCAGAAATAAGAAGCCAACATTCACAAATTACATAACTGAACAAGGAAGACAAGCATCGAAACATCACAATGAACATGATCCTAACAGAATATGGATCCCATAATAATGATGGAAGAATCATGACATAATGAGCATACTAAAGTCACTCATAAAAGAAATATTTCCTAATGACGTTCTACGAATTCAATAGAAAATTTGCCCAATTTTGGTACACACATAAGCATTTAACAACCAATTGTTTGTATAACAAAAGAACGTCTCACACTTACCAATATCACCATTCGAACATTAAATCTAATATTCAAAATAAACCTTTATTACAAATTTAAGACAATTGATTCCAATGAATTAACTCCATAAACTTTATCTTAAACCAAGATATTTAGCTAATATATCTTATCTAGAAAAGACATGCAAATTAATCATTCTAATCAAATAAAACTGACTAGTTCAAATCAGTAAACATAATTGATTAAATCAAACTAAATTAATCATATGAATTAATTAATAAAAAGAACTAAAAAAAATTATTACACCAATTACATTTGATCTCACTAATTTATTAACAAAATAAAATAATCTAATTTAAATTTATTCTAAATAAATAAATCTTATTAATTAAAATAAGATAATTATAAAATAAAATAAATTAACATAAAATAAGTTATAAAAAAATAAAAATTAACTTAACATAGATTATATTAACATAAAACAAATTTAACATAAAATAAAATTTTTAAAAGAAAAAGTCTTAGGGGGGGGACCCTGCGGGCCCCGCACCCCATTTCCCATGGCGATGGCTATCCCCACGCACCTCCCCTTTTTCCAAGACTGAGGGTCACGGGCCCCCCCTGCGTAGCAGTGTACTGCTATGACAGTACCACTGCCGCAATAGTTGGTACTACCATAGCAGTGCCCTGCTACGGCCACTGTGCCAAAGGCAGTGGGGAAGGTGGTGGCCCCACTTCCCTTTTAAAACTTTGCCAATTTTTTTTTTAATATAATTTTTTTTAAAAACAAAACCCAATACCAATAAAAAGTTTTAATATATATATATATTTTCTAACTTATATTTTTTATTTATTTATTCTTCTTTATCAATGCACTGTACAAATAAAGGCAGAATCTCACATATTTACTTTATTTCCAAAAATGAAAATATTTGGAAATCTAATATTACTGGTCTATTATAGACTGTATATTTTTTTTAATAGAGCACATTTTTTAAACAGAGAATGGAATAATTTTATTCTAGAATTTTCTTTTATACCCAAATTGGGTTTTTTTACCAAGATGATAATTTTTCAACTAGAATTGGGTTTTTGTCCTAAATATGATTTCTTTTCAACCAGAATTATTTATTTCATTCTCTATAGTCAAACTATTGTCTAGATTAAATATTTCAATTTGTAGGAAAACTATAAACAATCATTCAACGAAATTTTGCCAGAGTAACACTATGATGCCAAGTAATAATAAAATACAAAAAATAGCTACACTAGGGTTTCTGAATACCCAGATCTATAAAAAACATAGAAAGACAAATGAAAGTAGAAATAGAGATAACAGGCAAAATTCAATGCCTACCTTAGATCCAATGCTAGAAACTGAAAATGAAAACCCTTGCAGATCTGAGAACAGAATTCTCTCCAAAATCAAGCCCAACCTGTAGATCTAAAAGCTATGTTGTAAACAGGTGCCCAATCCAGATGCACAGAGAAATTCAAACCAACATGCAGCAACAACAATCCACAAATCTCCCAAAAATACCAAGCACACAAGCTTCCCCGAAAATCTTCTCCAAAACCTCTCTCTCAAAAATGAAAACAAAAATCTCCTAATAGGAATTCAATTCCCAAATTCAAGAAATCCCAAAAGACAACTCAAAAGCTAACTCAGAGTTCAACTCCAAATTAGAAAATGACTCATAAGACAACTCCTAATCCAACTCCAATTCCAAAATCGAAAGTAAATACAATTAATTAATTAAAAATATCTTTTAAAAGCACAACACAACTTGACTTTTGGAAACTAGTTATCTTTTTGAAAACAAACACCTTTTCAATTTTGCACATGTTTTAATTTAAATTCATTTATTAAATAAATTAAATACTTAATGTATCACAAATTCATGCAATTAATTATTTAATCATTTAATAAAATATGCAAGCATAATACAATTCATGACATTTTCTAATTAAGCACATGTTAATAATTAAAACCCAAATTAAATAAATTAAATATTTAATACATCGTAAAGCATGTAATTAAATATTCAATTATTTAATAATACACTCAAACATAATTAATCCTAATTCCAATTTCATAATCAATTATTTCCAATTAATTAAATAATTGACTTTAGATAATTTTCCAAAATAAACATAGGAACATAATTAAATCATTAAATTCAACTATAATCCTAACATCGATAATCATATAAAATCACCTAAATAATCATGAATCAACTTAATGAAGCACAGCAAAATCAAGCAAATTGAAACCATGCACAGACTCAAGAATGAGATCTACGAATTCATACCAACCAGGTGAATTCAGGTAGGGTAGTCAAACAGACACTTGTCCAATCCTAGGACAATTAGGCTAGGGTTAGAGTTTTGGGTCTGTGTATTATCTCCCCTCTTTACCATTGAGATGAATGTTTGTGGGCACGCTCACTCCTGCCAATTCAGGGAAGACGATGCCTTGTAACTGCAAACCTATCATCACAAGATGAAGCATGTACATACAATATATAGAAAACAATGATAGGGTACGATCGAACATGTGGATCTTGACTATGCAAGTAACTACACCTCCATCCTCTACCACACAAACACATCAAACAAATACAGACACATAATCACCATACACATGCAAGTATGGGGTAAGTACATCATAATCAATATAAAATATATAATCTATCATCATAAAACATCATCATCTAATCTATGCATACACTTGATAAACACATAATAATAATCCATAATCATCATTAATGAAACAATAACCGATCACATGAAAAGTGACCTAAAAGAATTCGGTCACACATCTAAAACATAGAGAAAACTAAAAGCAACCTACGGGTGGGTACTACATTCACCCCCCTAGGATTAGGCTTACTCCTGGAAGCCTGGAACAAGTAGGGATATGAATCTCATAAAACTCGCTGCACTGAAAAGAAATATAAACGAAGGATCACTAGGAAGATATCTGCCCTAAAAACTATGTCGATCGATTAGGACAATTGACCGCAATGTGGCCATGTTGTCCGCAAGAATAACATCCACCTTTGCCACCAAATGAAGGTGCCCTAGACTGCTGGGAACTACCTTCACCAAAATCTTTATGTGAACTCTGAGGTTGCTGATCCACCCTATTGCACAAACTATGTTGCTAGTTGCGATAGTTCCCTGATTGAGAACCATCACTACTACCATGGAATAATTTCTTATCTTGCTGATTTTGATTACCTTTCAAAAAGGTAGAAGGACTCTAAAAATTTTCATGCTTCTAAGATTGATTCCCCTTGGAACCACTAGGCTGTATACCTTCCTAAGCACTATAACCTGATGCAAGATTCACCTCCGTAATAGCAGCCTTAATCGCTGCATCTCTAAGGGTCTTAGGCTCAAAGAGTAAAACATTCCCAATAATGCATGCATTCAACCCCCTAAAAAAATGTTGCACCAGTAAGGCTATATCCTGACCGAAGCCAGCATATTTTTTGAGCTCAAAGAACTTACGCTCATACTCACCCACCGTCATAGTCAGTTGTCTCAAATTATGAAACTCATCCGCCCTCTACTTCTTCCACTGATCAGATAGGAAATGTTCTCGGAAATGCTCCAAGAAGAACTCCCATGTAATTGTATCCATCCGAAGACCTAGCTTCTCCTCCTCTATCCTCCACCATATAGCTACAAAATCTATGAGCTATGTCACTACATACCTAGCTTTAGTATTGCTACTAAAGGGATGCATGGCGAAACTCTGCTCTAAGGCTATCAACCAAGTCTCTACCTCTAAACTAGTACCTTTCCCATCAAAGGGATTAGGTTTCTCTCTCATCAGATCCCTCATGTGGTTTGCTGCCACAACTATAGGATCAACTATGATGTCCCTCCTCAAAGGACTCCTAGACCTCTCTCTAGCCCACTCTACTCTAGCCTGCTCAGGACCAAGACAATTGAGAATCGCCCGCAAGAACTATCTCATGTCTAGTCCTTCAAACTTAGCCTGACGATCCTCTCTCTGATCATCTCTAGACTACTGGTGGTGACTCTCATCACTAACACTCGTAGAAGGGCTATGATGTCTACCCCTTCCACGTCCACCAGAATGACCTCTACCTCTTCCTCTAGAAGCTCTAGTGATAGGCATGATTCTTGCATCACACAAAGATCAAGACAATGTCACACAACATAACTCGAATAAAAAAACAAAAGAACATAATCACAAAGCAATGGTCTGCAAATAAAATGTTTTATGTCTATGTTCAATTTCAAGTTTAGACCACACAAATCCTAATAGGCATACATACCCAGAGTTCCCAGTGTAGAAACTTGGCTCTGATACCAAATGTAACGCCCCACCAGGAAACCCAGGAGAGATTAACCTATAACTTGCTACTAAGTTTGGTGAACAATTTTTTTTTCTAAAGTTAACATACAAGATACACAACCGTGCGGAAGCAATTACCATTAACTCACATTAAACCAACAACCAAAATAGATTACAAATCCCGAGGGTTCCTTGACGTAGAATTACTTAAGAACAAATTACAACTAAAGAAAGATAACAAAAGATTCCATATCATAAATGAAACAATTGCAACTTACATCAATAATTACAATCCTCATGGCCATCCATGATAACTAATAAACTAACATCCATTGCACATGTCGCAGGGTATGTAATAATAAATCTAACATAAAAGTACAATGTCCATATTAGGTATCACGTGCAATACACTAATATAGGATTACATAAATGAAGATAAGATAAGAAACCAACAATGAAGAATCAATGAAGAACCATAAGGGCATCCAACTGTAGAAGTACCAACAGCATCGGCACCAAGACGTCGAATCTCAAATGGTAAAGAATCACTACCACTCATCCATGTAGAACCACAAAGGTCTACCCCACCGTGCTGAGGAGATAACTACAAACCCCAATCGGATGACCAAAACCAAACAAGGATAACCACTGAGCAAGGAATCCTGAAAGCTCTCTACTCAAGGTTTACAGGAAATAAAGTAAAAGGTGGAACACACTAATCCAGAGGCATAAACAAAAACTCAGGAGATGATCTAGGCTACATACTATGGGAGTGTCATCACATGTCTATCTACTTGAGTTACCCTACATTGGTCACTCTGGACCCCGGATCCTCAAGCATTGAGTTACCCTGGACTAGCCACTCTGGGTCCCAGACCCTCAATACAATCCATGTGGGATTAGAATACTCTCTCTCAGATATGAGGAATTCTAATCATAACCATACTCTATATTATCTTTTTAAATGATCTATAAAATTTTAATTACTATGTTATCACTTAGTTACATAACCTACAATAGGTTACCCAGGTGCTAACCACTTTGGGTCCTGGCCCCTATTGTAAGCCACTCCCTTAAGATGCACCTAATTAATCTTCCCTAGGCTCACAATCTCACAATATCAAAGTAGGTATACCACCAAATAATCCTAGAAGCAGTTTCACACACAAGAAACTGACATGATTACAAAGATACCATAAACAAATAATAACCAACAAGAGCCCATAAGATTGATTCATAGATGATAACCAAAATAAGCACACACATCAAACATGCTACTGAGAACAAATCCAATTGATGCATAACCTTGCCTCTGTTTCCCCTAGGCCAACTAATGCTCGAAATCACATAATGCACAAGAATGCAGTTCAGAAACAAGAAGCCAACATTCACAAATTACATAACTGAACAAGGAAGACAAGCATCGAAACATCATAATGAACATGATCCTAATAGAATATGAATCCCATAATGATGATGGAAGAATCATGACATAATGAGCATACTAAAGTCACTCATAAAAGAAATATTTCCTAATGACGTTCTACGAATTCAATAGAAAATTTGCCCAATTTTGGTACACACATAAGCATTTAACAACCAATTGTTTGTATAACAAAAGAACGTCTCACACTTACCAATATCACCATTTGAATATTAAATCTAATATTCAAAATAAACCTTTATTACAAAGTTAAGACAACTGATTCCAATGAATTAACTCCATAAACTTTATCTTAAACCAAGATATTTAGCTAATATATCTTATCTAGAAAAGACATGCAAATTAATCATTCTAATCAATTGAACTGACTAGTTCAAATCAGTAAACATAATTAATTAAATCAAACTAAATTAATCATATGAATTAATTAATAAAAAGAACTAAAAAAAATTATTACACCAATTACATTTGATCTCACTAATTTATTAACAAAATAAAATAATCTAATTTAAATTTATTCTAAATAAATAAATCTTATTAATTAAAATAAGATAATTATAAAATAAATTAAATTAACATAAAATAAGTTATATTAAAAAAAAATTAACTTAACATAAATTATATTAACATAAAACAAATTTAACATAAAAGAAAAATTTTAAAAGAAAAATTCTTAGGGGGGGGTCCCTGTGGGCCCCGCACCCCATTTCCCATGGCGATGGCTATCCCCACGCGCCTCCCCTTTTTCCAAGACTGAGGGTCATGGGCCCCCCTACGTAGCAGTGTACTTCTATGACAGTACCAGTGTCGTAGCAGTTGGTACTGCCGTAGCAGTGCCCTGCTACGGCCATTAAAAAAAAATTAACTTAACATAAATTATATTAACATAAAACAAATTTAACATAAAAGAAAAATTTTCAAAGAAAAATTCTTAGGGGGGGGTCCCCGTGGGCCCCGCACCCCATTTCCCATGGCGATGGCTATCCCCACGCGCCTCCCCTTTTTCCAAGATTGAGGGTCATGGGCCCCCCTGCGTAGTAGTGTACTTCTACGATAGTACCACTGCCGTAGCAGTGCCCTGCTACGGCCACCGTGCCAAAGGGAGTGGGGAAGGTGGTGGCCCCACTTCCCTTTTAAAACTTTGCCATTTTTTTTTTAATATAATTTTTTTTTAAAACAAAACCCAATACCAATAAAATGTTTTAATATATATATATATATATTTTCTAGCTTATATTTTTTATTTATTTATTCTTCTTTATCAATGCACTGTACAAATAAAGGCAGAATCTCACATATTTACTTTATTTCCAAAATTGGAAATATTAGGAAATCTAATATTACTGGTCTATTATAGACTATATTTTTTTTTTAACAGAGCACATTGTTTAAATAGAGAATGGAATAATTTTATTCTAGAATTTTCTTTTATACCCAAATTGGGTTTTTTTACCAAGATGATAATTTTTCAACTAGAATTGGGTTTTTGTCCTAAATATGATTTCTTTTCAACCAGAATTATTTATTTCATTCTCTATAGTCAAACTATTGTCCAGATTAAATATTTCAATTTGTAGGAAAACTATAAACAATCATTCAATGAAATTTTGCCAGAGTAACACTACGATGCCAAGTAATAATAAAATACAAAAATTAGCTACACTAGGGTTTCTGAATATCCAGATCTATCAAAAACATAGAAAGACAAATGAAAGTAGAAACAAAGATAACAAGCAAAATTCAATGCCTACCTTAAATCCAATGCCAGAAACTGAAAATGAAAACCCTTGCAGATCTGAGAACACAATTCTCTCCAAAATCAAGCCCAACTTGCAGATCTGAAAGCTATGTTGCAAACAGGTGCCCAATCCAGATGCACAGAGAAATTCAAATCAACATGCAGCCGCAACAATCCACAAATCTCCCAAAAATACCAAGCACACAAGCTTCCCCGAAAATCTTCTCCAAAACCTATCTCTCTGAAAAATGAAAACAAAAATCTCCTAATAGGAATTCAATTCCCAAATTCAAGCAATCCCAAAAGACAACTCAAAAGCTAACTCAGAGTTCAACTCCAAATTAGAAAATGACTCATAAGACAACTCCTAATCCAACTCCAATTCCAAAATTGAAAGTAAATACAATTAATTAATTAAAAATATCTTTTAAAAGCACAACACAACTTGACTTTTGAAAACTAGTTATCTTTTTGAAAACAAACACCTTTTAAATTTGCACATGTTTTAATTTAAGTTCATTTATTAAATAAATTAAATACTTAATGCATCACAAATTCATGCAATTAATTATTTAATTATTTAATAAAATATGCAAGCATAATACAATTCATGACATTTTCTAATTAACCACATGTTAATAATTAAAACCCAAATTAAATATTTAATACATCGTAAAGCATGTAATTAAACATTCAATTATTTAATAATACACTCAAACATAATTAATCCTAATTCCAATTTCATAATCAATTATTTCCAATTAATTAAATAATTAACTTTAGATAATTTTCCAAAATAAACATAGGAACATAATTAAATCATTAAATTCAACTATAATCCTAACATTGATAATCATATAAAATCACCTAAATAATCATGAATCAACTTAATCAAGCACAGTAAAATCAAGCACAATAAATCAAGCAAACTGAAACCATGCACAGACTCAAGAACGGGATCTACGAATTCATACCAACCAGGTGAATTCGGGTAGGGTAGTCAAACAGACACTTGTCCAATCCTAGGACAATTAGGCTAGGGTTAGGGTTTTGGGTCTGTGTATTATCTCCCCTCTTTACCATTGAGATGAATGTTTGTGGGCACACTCACTCCTACCAATTCAGGGAAGACGATGCCCTGTACCTGCAAACTTGTCATCACAAGACGAAGCATGTGCATACAATATATAGAAAACAATGATAGGGTACAGTCGGACATGTGGATCTTGACTATGCAAGTAACTATGCCTCCGTCTTCTACCACACAAACACATCAAACAAATATAGACACATAATCACCATACACATGCAAGTATGGGGTAAGTACATCGTAATCAATATAAAACATATAATCTATCATCATAAAACATCATCATCTAATCTATGCATACACTTGATAAACACATAATAATAATCCATAATCATCATTAATGAAACAATAACCGATCACATGAAAAGTGCCCTAAAAGAATTCGGTCACACATCTGAAACATAAAGAAAACTAAAAGCAACCTACATGTGGGTACTACAAGGTGTCTCTCCCTTCTTTCTCAAGAAATATGTTTAAAAGGCTAAAGTTCATAAAGGAAAATCAAGGTGTTAATAAGGAGAATGTGCTTGGCTAGAGGAAACCCTTGGGTAAAGGACCTATGTCCCCAAGGTTTTGTTATAAATAGGATTAAAATACACAATTATTTGAAAGGAGAAGTGTTAGATTATATGGTAAGAATTTTATTATATATGATCAACATAAGTGGTGTGAATTGAAACCATGAACAATTATGAAAGGAAAGAATGTGATACTAAACAAAATTCTGTAGTAATTATTTACCTTATTGGAATTTTGTGTGTGAAATAAGATTTGAATCTAACAACATTGCTAGTATATAGGAATGATGAGTTATTATGAAAGGAATAATGATATGTCTATTAGATTAAGAGTTAAGTCAAACTTTCTAACTATGCTATAATGGAAATATTAGAAGAATGTGAATTGGTAGGTAATGGTATAGATGTCATATTGAAGATGCAAGACTTGTAGTTACTCCACAAATGTTCCTTTATTGAAATGTATATACCAAAGGTTAGTGGGTTGAACATATTATTTTGATTGAATAAGAGGGTAGTCGTAGGACTCGTGTATTTCTCTCCCTCTATTAAAAATCTATGACTTTTATTTTGGAAAATGGTAACAATTATAACAAACTGGTTAAGGTTGGGAAAGTATATATATACTCAAAAGAAGCTTATCATGAATTTATGGGATATGGATTGGTTAAATATCTAGTTGATAAGTAAATTTGATAAAGCTCTAGCTTATGAATCATGTTAAAATTTCTTCGGCATACATTTATGTGTATTGTTGTAATACACCATTAATAAATTGTTGTAATAGAATCCTAAAAAGTATCTTTGGTTGCATTATTTGAAAAGGATGTGTATTTCATCTGGTGTGTAAGTTTGATATTGGTCATTCTCCTCTAAGTTTACCATAGGCTTGATGAGGAAAAAGTAACTAGTTGCATAGAGAGAATTGTTTTATCCCATAAAATTGTGTGTTGTTATATGTGGCAATTCAATATTTGAATGATTTTTAGTTTGAAAATGTTTACCAAGGCAGTAGTATGATAGTAGTATCTTATGTATATGCATTGAGAAGAAATAACCCCTGTAATAGTATATATCTAGTTTAGATGATGAAATTTGAATTCTTAACTATATTTCAGAATCCTTAAATATGTTTTGCTATTAAAAGAACTCCTAATTCCTAAAGTAAAAATTATACCTAATACATCAATGATAGAATAAAGTAGAAATGTTTATAATATTCTTATTTTATGTTTGATCTATGGATATAAACTTCCGACTTCTAGGAGTAAGTCAAATCTTAGGGAGGGATCATGTAATGCCCCTCCAACCCTATCAAGTCTTGGTTATGGTGTCTTAAACCGAACCTCTTCCAACATACCATAATTTTATATTTTAATGTGGGAAATATTAATACTTACATAAGTATGTCCCTTTATATCTTCATGTGTGTTAGTGATAGGATCACCTGATAGACCTATATGCTTATATGTGAAATGCTCATTATTAATATTTATGTGTACATTAGGTTAATTGAATTATAATCATTTAAGGGTTAGATGGGTTACATTCTCTAATAACGTTAGTTGGGATTAGACATGATTTATGCATTTATGGTTGTATGATTTGTTTATCTTGATTTGATAATGGGACACTTTGAGTACATGTCTGATGGTTAAATGGGTTTGTGAAAGATAATAGATGATTTATATGATTATGTTATGATTCATTTTTGTTATATAATATAGAAAAGAAATTATTTTGGTACTAACCACACCAATCCAATTATGCTTTGTTGATGTCACTGTCTGATGTGAGTGTAGGATGAGGGGAGGCAGTCATAGTTACTCCTATAGGAGGTCCACACGATGTCGCACTCTCCCTCCTTGTTTGCAATTGTTTGTACATATGTATATATATTGGTGTACTTGGTTGGTGTTGTAGGATGCAGGTACCAAGCATCGACTCCACTTGGCTACACAGGTCTGAGTGTGCCTTAAAAATCCTTGAACTGTTGTTGTGTGGAGGTATTACCAAGATTACTCTCAAGGTTACCATGAACTTAGATTTTCGTTTAGGAGGTTACTCTAGTTGGGGGATTTGTATACCATTCATGTTATGGTCATGTGAATTTTGATTGGACGTTGTTCTTTGATTTTTGATGTGAGTTAGAATTATCCCTGTTAGTATATGTATATATGTTTATTTAATATGAATTATATTGATTGTATTTTATATAGGTATGTGTATATGTGGGTGCACAAACATATACCCATGTTTATATAAATAATCATATTTGTATGTTTTATTGATTATGTAAATAGTATGGTCAATGAGATCTTGGATGTAATTCTTGAGTTTCATACACCTTAAGGTAGTGTGTCCTTTGACACAGTGATAATCACAGTACTCGTGATCCTTATACTAATTGGGTTTAGGAGTGGCATCATCAAACTGCTAGATTGGTGGGTATGTAATCAAGTTAGCCTTGGCCATTCGGTAAAAGATAACATCTAGAGGTTCACTAAGTGGTGTGAAGAACCTCTTCTGTTGATTCTCGGCTCTGGATCTGTTCTAATTGGGAGTAGTATTGATGGCATTAACCTGATTGGTTGGATTTCCTTGATGGGCTTGATGTGCTTGCTACTGATTGTTTTGAGGTTGATATTGTTGCATGGGTTGTTGATGGACCCGAGGAGATTGATGATAGATGGGTGCTTGTTGTTGTTGGTATGCAAGAATTGGTGTAGGAGCAACTACGAAAATTTGGACATGCTTGGTGTTAGTGGCTCCATCAGTAACAACATTTTTGTTACAATTCTAGTAATGAGGTTTGTCATTATTAGATTTACTTTGGGAATCATTCTTGAAATATCGGATTGTGCCTTCTTCTAGGAGTCCTCTTTCAATATCTCTCCCTTTTCTTTTGATATCCTAATATGTTTGGATACAGTTCATCCTCATGAAGTAGGCTAGTTTGGGATGTAGGTTATTGATGAAGATCTTGGTTAGATGCTTCTTAGGCGGTTGGTATGATAACCTGGTAGTGAGGTTCTTCCATCATTGCAAGTAGTCTGCTAGGATTTCTCCTTCTTTCTATTTGGAGTTGCAAAGGTCTAGTAGGGTCAAATCATTCTCAACATTGTGGGAATATAGGGCAACAAAATTCTCAGAGATCTTGGCAAAAGTTGTGATGGTTCCACATGGTATCTTGTAAAACCACTCAATAGCAGTTCCTCCCAATCTTTTGGGGAATAGGCGCAAAAGATAATTGTCACTGTAAGCCACTTCTTGACATACCATATAGAATTATTTGATGTGGTTTACAAGATCTCCTTTCCCTTCATATTTGTCGAACTTGGGTGTCTCAAAGTTTTTAGGGAAAGGAACAAATGTGATTGATCGGTCAAATGGGTAGGGACATACCTCTTCAAACTTGAAGATTTTGTTCTTTGTGCCAGTTTGGAGCTCCTTAAGAGCATTCTTTATTGCTTCCCACTCGACATTGATTGGCATTGGAGTGGGTACTCCCATTTGGAAAGGATCTAGTGGTACTGGTGAATAAGGGTGATTTTGAGTTGGGCATTGCAGAGTGGGATGTGGAGGTTGCCCAACAAGATAGGTGGATTGCAATGGATTTTGGAGTGAAGATTGTTGGGGAGGATATTACTAATGCAGTGCGGGGGTGTACTATGGTGGAGGATATGAAACTACTTACTGGTGTTGGGGGATGATGGGATGTTGTTGTTGTATTGGATAGGATGAAGCTTGTTGTTGTTGGGGAATGATAGGGACTTATTGCTACGATTGGAAGTATTGTTGTTGCGGAGGAGGCTGGTGGAATGATGCAACTTGCTGACAAGATAGCCCTTGCTAAACTTGGCTTTGTACTTGGTTGATGTAAGATGGATGCATTCCTGCATTGCTTAAGGGTGGAGCTGATGTAGGGAAGCCAAAAGCAGGAGGTGGTTAGGAAAGGTAGCTTATGAGATGGGAAGAACTTTTCTACTGAGGTGGTGGAACTTGCTAAGAAGCATTGGGTGGTGTGAATAGATGGTTCACAAATGGGGAAAAGGATGAAGATGGTGGAGGTTGAGGTGGTTGTTGTTGCACTGCTTGGGAGAAGGTGGCTTGTTGGTTTGTTGGTATGGATGTGGAGAAGTGGGTTGGTATTCCAAAATCTAGCATTTCTTCTTGAGTAAGGCCCCAACGAGAACCAGTTCATGGTGGGAGTTGCGATGTAGAGGATGTTGGAAAGGTAGATGTGATGGGGTTTTGGGAAATGAATGGTGTATTTAAAAAACCCATGGAAGGCATTGTTGTGGTGAAGGCATTTTGTTGGGCTTGTGCCTGGGTAGATGTTTTTTGGGGGCTAAATGAAGATGCCTGGATTCCCCATTAAAAGGGTGATGATGATGTGGAAGTTTGTTGGGAGAAAGAGGAGAATGATTGCATTGCCCCTGGAAATGATGTCATGGGTGCAAAATTTTGTGAAGTGAAGGGGAAGGATGATTGCGTCCCCCCTGAAAATAATGGTATAGATGCAGAGGCTTGTGAAGTGAAGGGAAAGGATGATTGCGTCCCCCCCAGAAAGAATGGTGTTGAAGTAGAGGCTTGCTAGAAAAATGAGGGAAATGACCACATTGCCCCTGGGAACAATGATGTTTCTTGGCCCATGGAAGGTGGCAGAACTACTTGTATAAAGGCTTGTGTGGGAGGTGGTGCTTGGTTTTGTGAAAAGCTTTGGGTAGGGATGATGGATTGAGCTTCTATGGAAGATGATGGTGTACCTATGAGAGGAAATGGAGTGGATTGTGTCACTTGTGTTGTAGGGCCTGTGAAACTACTTTGCAAAAGAGGAGGGATGGGAAAAGCTATTTGTGATATGTGGAGAAGTGGATCAGGGATCTATTGGATGATGGGGGTGTATACTTCTACTGGAATTTGGATGTTGTTGATGGGGATGTGAGGTTGGAGATATGGTGGAATGGGAGTACCCTCCTATGTGAAGTTAGCCCATATATTTCTTTGATTCTGAGCAGTGAGCACACTAATCATTTGTGCATTACTCGGATGATTTATAAATGTTTCTATCACAAAAAAAGTTAGGGGGATATTGGGATCATCCCATGCATTACTAGTTTGTTGAATCTAGGGATCGTAAGCTACCATCGCACTAGTAGAAATGTTGGGATCAGATGAGCTGGGAACTTGATAAGGATCCATGTTCCTTCATTTTCTAGATCTTGTCTTGACAGACATGGAGTAGAGATGCAGATGCTAGATGGATGCAAGATGTTCCTAAAAGACTCTAAAGAATAATGGATGCAAGCCTAAGAAACTTCTAAGAATGGTGGGTTTTTAGAATGCAATGCAAGGATTGGTGAGATGCTTGGATTTGGATCAAGGATGGAAGAAGATTGGTGAAAGATTGGTGAAATGCTTGGTGATGATAGAGGATTGGTGGGATACTCTAATTTGGATCAAGATTTGGTGGATGATTGGTGGGATGCTGGTGGAAGATTAGTAAGTGTGAACAAAGAGTTGTTTTCCCAATGGAGGATTAGTGATAGGATTTGGTCAACTGAGGATAGACTAATGATCTTTGGTCAACTGGATTCTTATTAATGCAAGCCAATCTCTTTCTCTAGATGATGAGGTTGTGCAAGGACAAATTGGATTTCCTTTAGACAATGCTCTATCAAAGGGGGTGTTTTTTGATTTAGGATGAGGATTGAAAACAACTCAAAGGTTTTGAACACTAAGTGCTTGTGGATTTGGATCACTAGATTTGGTGCAAAGATGGTGGGTTTTGATTTGGATGATGGATGCTGGATTTGGATAAAGGATTTTGGGATTCTGATTGTGGATTCCTGATGGAGTGATGGTGAAGGATGATGGAATGATGCTATTTCTAATAGGGTGATTTAGATTCAATTGAAAGGGATGACCTATGATGCAACTAGGAAGATGATGATTAATGCAACTAAGAATGTTTCTAGGATGCAACTAAGGATTGGTGGTGATGCAAGGATGAAACTAGGATGAAATAAGATGGACTGTCGGGATAAGGTTTTGGATTCCAAAGTAAGAGTGGACATGTGATGGATCCAGCTAGTCTTCTCTTTCAAGATTGATGTAGTGATGGTTAACTCAGAATCGATATGCAAATTGTTTAACTCTGGCATCGTACGCAATGTTTTCCAATCTCTTTTGATTTTTCTCTTCTACTTGGATTGTTTTAAGGGAATGTTGATGATCTTCAAGATTTCTCTTTGCAACTTTCCTCTCTTGATAGACTGGGGATCTGGGAAGTTTAACCTTTGGGTGTTTGGTCAAATCGGACATAACTTGGAGAGATTTCGGCAATTGATTTTGAAACAAGGTTCTAAGTGTCTATTTTGAAAGCTCTTTTCTACAAAGTTTTCCAAATAGTTTGAATCAAGTTGTGGATCAGCTTTGATGTTTTCTAATGGCAAAAGACAAATTTCAACAAAGACTTTTGGAAAAGCAATCTCCACAAGGGACAAAGCAACCTTGTGGGATACAAGCAAGATAACTGACTCCTGAATCTGAAAAAGCTTTGAAAGGTGTATGTTCCAACAAGTGTTTTCACTAAGTTTTTGATTGTTCAATCACTTCAAGTAGATCTACCTAAAGGAAGGTGAGTATCAAAATCATTGCCCATAACTTGATACCCCCTAAAAGGGGATACATATGGTGAGTATCTTAAGGTGATCCGGTAAACCCCTTGGATTGGTTCTTGCACAAGGATTCTGATACCTTGAGATGTGGATAGGGTAGCCTCTATTTTAACAGGTTTGTAGTTGTTTCATGGAGTCCTCCCAATTGGTTTGTACATGCATGACTCACTTAAGAGCCTAGTTGACCATGTCGAAATAGTAGGGATTATTCACCTACCCCAGGCTACCATCAACATGCATCACTTGAGCTTGAGGGGATGTAAGTGAGAGTTTTCTCAATGCTTTATTTCTGTATCAGTTGGGGAAGATACAAATTTGAGGTCGTTCTCCAGAGAGGAAGCACTTTTCTCCCCGGACAGGCCTCACTAAAAGTAAAACAAGTGAACTTGTCCGAGTTCAAGTATTTTACGTTACTTATATTAACAAGGATTTTACAAGAATGAGAAACTCCTAGATGCACATCATGAAGATTCTTTTCCCAAAAATTGATTAAGTGTTTGAATTGAAAATCTTGAAGACACAAGTGTTTAAGATTTTGATTTTTTCTTTCTTCAAAAGTAAAACTTTGAATGATTGCAAGCTTTTGGGCATTCAAGATTGAGTTTTGTGTGTTGCTTTAGAACTTTGAAATGTGCTTTGTTTTGATCTTTAAGTCATTCAAGATTTTGTTTGTTTGAACTGAAGTTGAAAGAGGAAGGAATAGAGATGCTTTTCATTCACTGCTGAATAAGATAGAATAGGGAGCATGCTGAAGTGAATGGGGGAAATATCAAATCTACTTCTAAATCTAAATTCCCAAAGGAAAGATCCAAGTTGATCAACCAAAAGGTTAATACACAAAATAATCAATCTATGTAGAATATGAAGGAGGAAGAAAACCTTATATTTCCCTGTAAAGAAGATGTGCTTGAAATCTGAAATAATTGAAAGGCAAATACTAACCTCAAAATAGGGCAGATTTGGAAAATGTTGATTTCTGATGTCTGTGTGCAGTTTCAAGCAATTCTGCAACCTGTTTCAATTTGGAAATGCCGAGACAAAGAAAACCCAGAAAACTTCTATCTTTATGACAACAGGTAGTCTTTAACCCTGATAAAAGGTCAAAGACTAATTTGAGATTTTGATGGTCATCCTTGACTTTGTTCGCAGATCTCAGAAGTTCACCGAAAAGGGTATCCAAATCCAAGCTTAGATACGCAGTTCCGTACCTATACCTGCAAGAAAAAGAGGGTTTTTTTTATTTTGATGGGGGGTTTGCCTTGGTCAAACCCCAATTTAGGAATTAACCTTGAAATTGAATTGAAATTGTAATGTGCATAAACAAAGTAAATGAAACAATTCATCTTGCTTATGTTGAAGTCCTTGTAGAGGATTCGAATACTTGAATCCACAAGTAGGGATGCTCCAATAGATGTAGAATGAATGTAGGATGTTTCAAATCAATGGAATTTGATCTTCAAAATCAATCTTGAATGGATATTTGCATATGAGGAGGCTTGGATGAATGCGGATGGAGAAATCTTTAAGGGGGTTCCAAAGAGATTGAATCCTTGAATAGCTAACAATGGATCTCCTTGATGAATGCTTGAATGCTTGAATGTTTGAATGCTTGAATGAATGCTTAGGCTTAAGGATGAATGAATTCTTTTTTTCTTTCCTTCTCCTTCTTGCTTGCACTTGAGAGCTAGATGTCTTGATTATGAAAAGTGGATGTGAAAATGAGAGAGGAAGGCTTCCTTTTATAGTGATCTAGGGCACAAACCTCTAGAGAGGGCTGACATTGGGGAATTAAATCCCAATTAACCTTAACCCCTATAAATAGACCCATATTTAATGCAATTTAAGGATTTACCATTTTGAAACTTGAAATGGCCGACCCAAAAGTGAGAAAATAAATATTTCTGAAACTCGACACCCGAAAATCATTGGAATCTAAAATTTGAAATCTGGGTCAAGGACGAGGTAGACCTTGCCCTAAGTTAGGGTCGAGGTCATCCCTAACCTAGGTTAGGGTCAAGGTTGTCATTGAACCTCAAGGTCATCTTTGACCTTGAGGTAAAAAACCTCAGGACCTCAATCCAGAATGCTAGGAAATGCAGAAATAAAGTGAAAAACAGGTGCAGAGAGAAGCAGAATGGGGGGAGAAAGCTAGATACATGCAAAGACCTAATCAAGGCACTTAACATGACCCCAGACCACTTACTCAGAGGGCTAAATGCTCTTATCATGGAAGTGCTTCCATTTTAAGATGATACAACCACTTAGTTTATTCAAGAGTGTGTTTGATTTTCAAAATGAAAATGACTTCTTTGGATTTTGGTTTATTTCTTTAGTTTCATTCAAGAATTGTTTGTCTTTTTGCTTAATTTTTAGATCCAAAGGAAAATTTCCTAGATTAGTTTGATGCATGAATTTTAAAAAGCATTCAAGATTTTTGCAAAATGAAGTTAGTTTTGAACAAAAACAAATCTTTTAGGAACTTTTGCATGCACTTTTAGGATTGATTTTGAATGTTTTTAGAAATGAGATGCAAATTTGAGATTCTTTTTAAGTACCCAAAACTTGAAATGTTCCTAATTTTGCATGAATGTGCACTACAACCTTTATATTTTGTTTGAAAGACTATTCTTTTTAACCAACTGAAAAACCTTAGAAGTGTGTTTGATCAATTTTTAAAATGATTTTTTTTTTAGGTTCATTTTTAAACATCAGATTTAGGTTGTGAGATTTTCTTTGTTCATTTTTAAACCCAAATTTAAGTGTTTTTCTAGAACCCAAATTTAAGAGTTTTATTTTTGAAAATTTACAACGGCCTTCGTAAAAAATAGCCTCCTTATGGATTCTATTGAGGAAGATATGCCAAGATATCGCAAGAAGAAGAAGAAGTAGACATAATACAAGAAGAATAAAGACAAGAAGAGGAAGAAGAATTTGAAGCGCTCCCTCCACCTATAAGCTTGAAAAATCTGAAAACACTCCAAAACCTATCAGAATGTTTGCAAAGAACCCGTGAAGTGAGTCCCACCAGGTGTGCCAGAATGTAGACTATGGATTCTCTTGTTTCTTGTCCTGAAAGGCTGAAACACTCAAATGTTAGATAAAAACATGTTCATGAGTTCAAAGCAAAGACAACAAAGAAAACCAAGCCACCTCAAGATTGTTGCTAAAAACAAGTGCTATAGAGCACTATTTGATTTGGTTCAATGAGAGGGATGTGGGTGTGCTCTCTAAGCACAAGGAGCTTGCTTCTAATAAATTCTAAGGGATTTGAAATGATGCATGAATGCTAAGAAAAGCTTGAAAGAAACTAATTCAATCCATTAAAAGCTATTCTAGATGTTTTAAGAAACATGAAATAGAGCTATTCTAACAAATATAATTGAAAGATTTATGATCTAAGATTTATTCTAGCATTATAAATCTACTTAATATGATTATGTGAATTGGTATTTTGCTCTTGGAAGAGGAGGGTATTTATAAGATTTGAGGAAGGGCTTGGGTTAAGGTTTGGGGTAGAGTTTGGGGTTTGGTTAGGGGTTGAGTCAAAGGGATAAGGATTGACTTTCAAAGGTTGAAGGCTCAAAGGTCAAATTTAGGATTTTCTAGAAGAGTCTAGAGATTCTAGAGTTTTCTAGAGAATATCTAGAATTTTAGGATTTAAATAAATATTAAATTTATTTAAAGGGATTGGTTGAGGACTTTATTATCAAATACATTTAATAAATAGGAGGGATTTTCATGGTCAAGGTTGCTCACACATGTGTGAGCAACACTAGGGAACTGTGCAAGGGAGACCAAAGGGTAAGAGGAGACATGGGCTTCATTAATTGCTTGTAAGAGTCATTAATGGGGATGTAAGAAGCATTTATGAGGGGTTTTGACCCAAAGTCAAAGTTGAAGGGTTTAGGCTTAAGAAATGTAGGAATCACTTTTTAATTAAGATTAAAGTGAGATTAGGGAATTCTAGAAGAGGTTAGGGATTTCTAGAAGATTTCCAAAGTTTTAGTATTTAAATAAATATTTTATTTATTTAAAAAAAATTTGGTCAATTTATCAATTAATAATTAATAAATAGAGGAAATTCATTCAAACTTGATTTAAATAATTTTGGGGAGGGATTCTTTAATTAAAGATGTTTAATTAAAATAGGGGGATTTAATGGCATAAAAATAAATAAATTAATTAAATAATTAATTAATTAATAAATGATGATGTCATTAGGGGTTTTCAAAAAAAAAATTTAAAAAAAAATTTCTAATGGATTTTTAGGTGTCTACAGTCCCCAAGCAATCTCAGAAAACAAAACAAAAAAGTCCACCTAGATCCCAAGGATGGTCATGGGTAATGTCCCTATCATCACCATACTCCTATGAAGAAATCATCAGTATCAATAGTACAAACAATAGCATCTAAAAAACTACACTCAACACCCAAATTGAAGATGTTGCAACAAGAACATCACGTGGGAGAAACTCAACCGAGAGTAACTCACACAGGAGTAACTCAACCAACAGACTAGACTTGCCCTTAGTCTTTGTGCTAACCAAACCATCATACCAATCATCAAATGGATGCACTGAAGAACTTTGCAACTGGTAGATGTCCTGAACTTGAAGATTGAAAGTGAAACTGTAAGCACTCTTTACTGTGTACACCCCTATAAACTACTCAGCTAGGCCTGACTGGCCTCCTGTAAAATCCTCCTACTACCTGTGTGTACTAATAGGATCCAAAACATCATCATCATCGTACAAAACCAGTAAGGGATCATCACTGAGCTCAAAAAACAAATTGTCATAAGTCATAACAACATCCACATCAAATAAGGGATTGTTCACAAAGTGAACAACACCCATCTGCTGATCTGAGCCATAAAAATATGAATTGTGAGAGACATGATGTGTAATCTTCTCTACTTGCATGGACTCATGTATCTAAAAATCCTCACTATCTATAATAAGTCCCTATAAACTATGGTGCTGAGTCTTATCATCACCCAATAACCACTCCGAGTCATCATCCAATATCTAATATGATATCCCAGACTCGTTGCAACATAAATCATCCTCATAGATAACATTAGTAGTGTCCACATCATCAATGCCAATATCACCACCTTGTAAAACCTCTAATATCTCATGCCAATGCCAATGTGACTCATTGTTGTCATATAAATCAGAATTAGAACTCACTTTTTGCCTGAAATCTAATATTATCATCATGCGAGTCAAAACCCATAGTGATATCCATAACATGTTGTACACTTGTCCTATCATCAACGACATCAATAGGCTCAAACATATGACCGTTGTCATAAAAATTAGAACCTATATCATTAGTAATTTCATTGCTACCAGTTGATGTAGGGCTGCAATCATTGGTGGCTATTATGTCATCAACATTCTCATGATCACGAGCTCCTGTCTCATGGAAATGATGAGACTCAATGCAACTGTCCTCAAGCAAGTTTGTCATAGCCTCATGCTCCTGTGAAGAGCCTCTAGAATTATCTCTCTTCTGTGTCAAGTACCTGTCAAAATTCAAATTCCTCTTAATTTCTTATGGAAGAGCATCCCACTCTGCAAAGTGTGCCACCATGTCGTCAACGACTGGTGTTGACTCTATCTCTACACTAACTACGTCCGGTTTAGGCCTCAAGAAAGTAGGATGAAGAGGCCTATCATAAATACATGTATGGTCAGATATATAATCATGTCTATTATTTTCTCATGACCTATGTGATTTAATTGAAACACTTCACACACCTCTATCTCTAGTATGATCACCTAGTAATACGATATGCTAAAGAGTGTCTAAAAGCTATTGCAATACATTTGCAACATGATGCTAACCATCTGCAATATTCCTAAAGGCATCTCTAGCCTCCCTATCAACATCATTCCCAATGTTATTCCTATTCCTATCTCCTGCCTATTCATTCTATGGGCCCTATTCATTACCTTTGAGAGGTGGTGAACTTCTACCCTTGCGGGTATAGTGCACTCTTGGTACAAATCTATCTATCATTGCTAAATCTTCATACCCTTTAGGATGGAAAGATCAATGCTCTGATAGCATTGTGATGAGCCCAACTGGATCTCAGCTGCTAACTAGCTTTTAACTCAATTTTATTTACAAATTTCTATCGAATTTCAAATATTTATAACCTTTGCAATTTTTCAACAAAAAAATAATTTGACATCCAACAACAATTTAAATCTAATTCCAAAGTTCATTATTAATTCATTCACATGGATGAAAATTATTAAAAATATTACATATATTAAATAAGGAGGCAACACCTTATTGAATAGTTTCAAAATCAAATGACACCACTCCCTTGGAATCAAATGTAGCACCTAAGAATGAAGATGCAACAACTATCCAATGACACCAACTTTAAATGTTCTATCCCATGCTATTGGAGGCTAAAGACACCATCAATCAAGAATTCTATATTGTAGCAAACAATAGCCAATTCCAAATTCTTCTCAACTTTTACCGTACAACATGTACAGCTCTGCTAATTCTGTACAACAGCTGGCAAAATCCATACAGCTTCAATTCAAATGCAACCTTTGACCAATCTGTTGTAACACCATTTCAATTTTGATCATAGCTTGGTAAATATAGCAAAGAATTCAGTGCTCTCTCTCGAATTGAAGACCAAACACTCAAACCTTAGCTCTTCTTCTAAATGAAGCCCACACTATAGCAAATCTCAATGTTTATTTCAACACCTCAAATGCTTGTGAAAAATTTGAAGAATTCAAATTCTCCAAGTCTGAAATTCTGAAACACTTGGTCCAAATTTCTCTTCACACAAATCAATAATATCAAATGCACCATAGAATGAATGAAACAAAATCTAAATTCCCTTTTATAATATTCAATTTTCATTTGTCTTCATCTCCTTTAATTTACTTTAATTTCATTTCTCATAAAGAAACTTTATGTTATAATTTTAAGATGACATATAATAAAGTCACTTTATTAATTTAAACTCCCCCGTTGCTTCAAAAAAGACCTTTTCATTAATATAATGTTATTCTGACACATAGGGTCCCTATTTTATATGCTCAAAATTTAAAACTTCTCAACCCGGTTCCAATGAGCTATAACACCAAGGTGTCCAATATGCAATCCCAATAAAAAGAGCAACCTTAGCCAATTTAATTAAATAATAATCATAATTCACCCATCTTGCGAAAATGATTGAAGAAGCATCGGAATCAGAATCTGACAATAGAGGTGTGATCCTGATGAAGAAAGATGATGAATGAACCTGATGAGGTGACTTACTAAAAATAAACACTCCCTCCATGATTCTTGGAGCTCAAACCAAAAGCTAGAAATATAAATGGAGAGCATCATTCAATTCCTCTAACTCACCCAAGCTCATCAGAACCATCCCTTGACTTACTATAAATAGTAAGTGCCACCAAATAGAGCCGTAACCCTCAACAAGGTCCTCTAATCATTATTATTAGCCCACAAGGACCCGGTAATAGGCTAAATCCAATAACTTTGATCCTCGCTTAGAATGGGGACATTACAGATTCCATCAAACCTACCACCTTCCCCACATACTTGAATGATAACTTAGTGTCCCAATACCTTAATGTGGTTGAACCTTCTTCTACCATGTAATATCAAGAAGAAGTGACAAAGGGAAGTATTCAACCTTTCAATTCAGAAAAAAGTGAAAAAATAAATAAAATTAAAAAATGGAAAGAATCTAATGTTGAAAACCACATTGTGGCAACATTAAATCAAAAAGAAAAAGAAATAAAGAACATTTACGAAGGTGAAAACCCAACAAGGGAACCCAAGGAAGAAAGGTCAGATACTTTTCCTGAGCACTATGAGGAAAGATCACCTATCTTGATTGAACCAACAAAGAGAGGAGTTCATCAGAGCCAAGAAACATACATCTAGAAGCATCCCTATCTAATGAAGAAAGAAAGGAGTTCATCAAATTCTTCAAAGAGAAATAAATCAATTTTGCATGGTCATATGATGATATAACTGGACTAGATCCAAATTTAATCATGCATCATTTGAATATTAGAGAGGGAGTGAGACTGGTCAAGCAGAAGCTGAGAAAGATACATCCACACATAGCATTGCTTGTGAAAGTGGAGCTAGAGAAATTACTGAAAGTAGGGTTTATAAGAGCCATTGATTATGCTGAGTGGATTTCAAATATTGTACCTATTTCCAAAGAAGATAAGTCTATCAAAATTTTCACAGACTTTAGGGATCTCAATCTTGCATGTCCAAAAGATGATTTTCCTCTACCAAGCATAGATGCCATCATGGAGCTAACAACAGGACATTCCATGTTCTCATTTATAGATGGGTTTACTAGTTCTAATCAAATTAAGATAGCACCTGAGGATCAAGAAAAAATGGCATTTACATGTGTGTGGGGGATATTCTGTTGGAATGTTATGCCCTTTAGTCTAAATAATGTTGGAGCGACCTATCAAAGAGCCACGATGACCATATTTCATGACATGATGCACAAGTTTCTAGAAGACTATGTAGATGATATAATTGCTAAATCCCACTCAAGGGAAGAACATCTACCCATCTTAGAAAGGATATTTACAAGATTGGAACAATTCAAAGTAAGGTTGAATCCAAAGAAATGTGCATTTGTTGTACAATTAGGAAAACTATTAGGATACATAGTTTCTACCAAAGGAATAGAGGTAGACCCTGCCAAAGTAAGGTAATCATGGAAATGGGGGCACCTTGAAACATTATTCAAATGAGATCCCTTCAATGCAAGATTCAATCCATTAGAAGGTTCATCTCTCAATTAGCAGAAAAGTGCCACAATTTTACTCAACTCCTTCACAAGGACACAATTTTCAAATGGGATGAGAAATGTCAAGAAGCATTCACATTATTGAAGAAGTGCCTAATGAATCCTCCAACTTTGATGCCTCCAATAAAAGGAAATCCCTTGACTTTATATATCCCAGTGACATAACATGCATTGGGGGCACTCTTGGCTCAAGAGGATGAAGCTGGAAAGGAAAAGGCCATATACTGCATAAGAAGAAAATTGGTGAAGTATGAGTTGAACTACACCTTCATTGAAAGAGCATGTTTGGCCATATTTTTTCCTTCCCAAAACTTACACCATTATATGTTATCTCACAATATTTGACTCATTGCAAAGATTGATCCTTTGAAATACCTTCTTAGCAAAACAACACTAAATGGAAGATTGGCCAAATTGGTCGTGGTTTAAGTGAATTTGATAGAGTATGTGGACCGAAAATCTATCAAAGGCCAAGTAATAGCTAATCAACTAGCAAAGTCACCCTTACAAGATGAACATCCAATCCAAGTGGAATTTCTAGATTCTAAAATCATTAATGTTGAGGCAAAGACATGGAAATTATATTTTGATGGTTCCTATACACAACATGGATCAAAGGTAGGGATACTATTGATTACTACTCAAGGGTCCACAAATCCAAAATCATACAAATTTCTATTCCCATGCACAAATAACATAGTTGAGTATGTAGAATTGGTCATCGACATAAAGTTGGCATTAGAATGGAAAGTAATAGAGCTACAAATTTATGGAGATTCCCAATTGGTTATTAATCAAATCAATGACGAGTATCATACTAAAGATGATAAGTTGATACCCTACAAGAACATGATTGAGAATCTTAAGAAATACTTCACTCTAATTACATTTGAGAAAGTTCCAAGGGATAAGAATAAAGTAGCAGATGCAATGGCTACTTTGGCCTCACTTCTCCAAATACCAGATAAAAGCACCATATATGAATTCCTAGTAGAAGAAGTTGAACAACCTGCATTTGACCCTACCCATCCTCACACCATTTTCTTGCTAGTAAGAGATTATTCACCCTAGTATGGAGCCATTTACACATACTTAAAAGACCAAATCTTACCCTTATACCAAACCAGGAATCAAAAGAAAAGCTTCATCTGACAAGCCTCTCATTATACCTTGATATCCAACACATTATATCATAAGAGTCTAGATGGAGTGCTTCTAAGGTGTCTAGAGAAAGAGGAATCAACCATAGCCTTACAAGAAATTCATGAGGGAATTTGTGGGTCACATTTGAATGGTTTAAACCTAGCTAAGAAACTCCTTAGGCTAGGATGTTTTTGGCCTTCTATGGAGAAAGACGCTCATCACTTTGTAAAAACTTGTCATAAATGTTAGTACCATGGGAACTTAATCCATGTGCCAACACAAGAGCTTCATCCTATGACTACACCTGCATGCAAATACCTATCACAGAAAGAGAGAGAAGAAGCAAGAAGCTATGGAGGCCTAAACGTATTGATCCACGAGAGAGGAGAAATCATTCTTGATGTGCAAAAAACAAAGTTGCAATTCAATAATGAATAATCTATTACAATTTTTTATGAATACAAAGGAGATCAATCCTTATAAAAGGAGATTTGAAAATCTAAAAAGGTAAAACCTAGGTTGCACAATAATAATTAATAAAATAATTAATTATCATATACCTAAAGTTTAGCTTAAGTAGAAAGAGATAATAAGTGGCTTAGTAATTAAATCAAACATGATTTAATTAATAAGAAAACACTTTATTACTCTAGCATCCCCCCTTAAGATGAACTTTGGGAGAAGCTAAAAACCTAGAAAGAACTACTGAAACCAAATGGGTTCGGGAAACAAAGGCCTGATCAGGTACCCAAGTACAAAAGAGAGTCTCTATAAAATGCAAAAATAGAGAAAACCACATTGGAAAAACTATACTCTGAAAAGAGACAAAGACTAGTCTGAAGGACTGAAGAAGCCTCCAAAACTAGAAATGTTCCAAAAAATAGGAACAAGGATGAACATGTACAACATCACTGAAGCAAGAAGCAGAAAACTCTGTCAAGAAGTAACTGATGATCTAAAGATCCTCCACTTAAATATGACTAGGTAGAGAAGATTGTAATCTGCATGAGTGCCCTCAAATGACACTACTCGAATTAGGAGGCAAAGAAAGGAAAATAATTGAAGTTGAAGATACAAAATACTGTAATATGCACAAGTGCCCTCAAATGACACTACTCAAATCATGAGGTAAACAAAGGAAAACACCTAAACTCAAAAATATAGATGGCATAAAAACACCAAAAGTCTGAAGAGCTAATCAATCAAAGCTAGAAGAGTGCGTCCAAAAATAGGAAAGAAAAGAGTGTCCATATGGTAAATGATCCATCTCATCAGAATGCATAGGTACCCAACCACTGCATCTACCTAGTACATAGAATCAAATACTAAATACATATCTCACTATCGAACCAAGGAAGTAGTAGAACCAATAGTAGAAACCCCCCCATAATGCTGACAAGGGAGTAATGACAGGTACACTAAAAAAATCATCTAATATGAATTGCAGAGAGAGTACAAACACAAATAAAGATACCTGAGGCTAATGTCATTGGAGGAACACTCACATGACAAAAGTAGATGGAAAACAAAGGAAAACATCAAACCCCCTTGGCACTTTATAATGGAGTCCGAATACACAGAGCATGAACATGTGCAAAAACCCATACATGTAATAGAATGACACTTTATCTTAGCGTGTGTGCATAAAAGAATGCTACAAAAGTGAATGATATACTACTCAAAGAAGAGTGAAGGCTGCTGAAATAAAATAACAACCTAAGGTGAGCCATCCCTAAAAGGGAAGAGATCCCATGACTTGAAACATCCAAGATATTCACCAGATTGCAAAAATGCAAAAACTTGAATAAAATGTACCTGGTGCAGAATATGGAAAAATGACTCATAGCAGTGGAAATCTCTTAGAACAAGCTTTCCAAAAATATATCATTTGCCCAAAATGGAGTTCAGATGTGCAAGATAGAGCTCTCGGAGTGCAAAATTGAACATTTGGCTTTGAAAGTAAACAACACCATCAAAAAATAAAAATTAAAAATTAAAACCTCAAGATCTAATAGAGCTCGAAACCAGCTTTTCGATGATATTTCATTTGCCTGATTTTGACACCACATGCTCAAGTTATGAGCAAAAAACCAACAGCTGCGTCGGAGGGCCCAAAAATGGTGTGTGGAGTGCTAATGCAGTGCTGACATCAGCAAACTAAGAGGCTAAAATTGACAGCCAAATGGTCATCACAACATAACAAGCCCTTGGTTGTCATATGACCGGGGGCTGAGAATGCATCCTCCTAGCTTAAATTTGACGGCCAGATGGTCATCACCACCTAATTTTTTTTTTGCAAAATTGCATGCATGCCTCGGGATCTGTACTAGGTTGTACGATGTTTTGCTTTGATTTGCATGCCAAGGCACCAAATTTTTTAGCTCTAATTTGTGCACTGAATAGTAAAATTTTGCCTCAATTTGCATGCTAGTCAGTACAAATTCTACCTCATTTTGTGTGTAAATTCATACAAATTCCATCTTAGGAAGTGTGTCAGGCTATTTGGTGCAAAAATACCCCAAAATGCAAAGCGATCCAAATTGGATGTGCATTATATGGAAATAAGGGTTTTGGGGCACTATAGATGCAACCATGAGGTCTGTTTGGGCTAGAAATGCTCCAAAAACTAGTGACTATCTCAGGATCTGTGCAAGGGCAAATTGCAAAAATCTTTTTACGACAGATTCCAAATTTGTCTAAATTAGACAAATTGTATATGGATATAGGGATTCTTGGATGCTTTGAATGCAACCATGTGGTCTGTTTGAAGCCAAGATGACTAGAAAAATAGGTCCACCTAGATCTGATAGAAAACCCTCTAAAAATTGTAGATCTAATGAACACGGTGGAATCTCTCAAGACGAGGACAGGGGAAAAAAGATCTGAAGCTCTGATACCATATTGGAGTTGATGAGTAAACAACCCACATCTCCCAAGAACACTTGCATGCAAACACGTGTCACAAAAAGAGAGAGAAGAAGAAAGAAGCTATAGAGGCCCGAACACATTGATCCACGAGAGAGGAGAAATCATTCTTGATGTGCAAAAATAAAAGTTGCAATTCAATAATGAATAATTTGTTACAATCTGTTATAAATACAAAGGAGATCAATCCTTATAAATTTAGATCTGAAAACCTAAAAAGGTAAAACCTAGGTTGCACAATAATAATTAATAAAATAATTAATTATTATATACCTAAAGTTTAGCTTAAGTAGAAAGAGATAATAAGTGACTTAGGAATTAAATCAAACATGATTTAATTAATAAGCAAACACTTTATTACTCTAACAATTACTGCAACATAATATTTTAACAAATGGGTGGAAGTTGTACCCTATCCACTGCCATAGGAAGGCAAATATCCTTGTTCATATTAAATCATATAATCTATCGATATGGCGTTCCTCATGCCATCATAACAGATAATGCAAAATATTTCAAGAACAAGGACTTGAAAGAACTATGTACCAAATTTCATATGGTACACCACTCATCCTCAATATATTACCCACAAGGTAATGGACAAGAAGCAACAAACAAGAACATCTTAAAAATAGTGAAGAGGACTGTGGATAATCAGGTAGGGATTGGTACATTCAAATAAACCCTAGTCTATGGGCTTATAGGACAAGTATCAGAATGCCAATGGGAGCTACACCTTTTTCCTTAGTTTTTGGATCTGAAGCAGTTTTGCCTTTAGAGGTAGAAATCCCATCATTGAGAGTATCCCTACATGGATTGATAAATGAAGAAGACTATAGGGTGGTTAGGTTGCATGGATTGGAGCTATTGGATGAAAGACAACAACAAGATTTTGACCAATTAAAAGTGTATCAGAATTGAATGTCAAGGAACTATAACAAGCATATCAAACCAAGGACATTCCAAATAGGTGATCTAGTGTTGCGAGAAAACCCCAAAAATCAAGCTGAGAGAGAAAAGAAAGGAAAATAAGAAGAAAACTAGTTAGGACCTTTTGTGATCACTTCATCTTTTGGGACAAGCACCTATAAACTAGCAGATTGTGAAGGAGAAGAGTTGCAAGAACCTATAAATAGTATACACCTGAAAAGGTTCTACACATGAAGCAATTGAAAAGGGATAAAGAGAAAGAGTATCATAAAATCAAATGGGAAAGAGCATCCTATTTATTATACATAGTCAAAAGAGATCTTGAAAATATAAAAAACATTTGAAAAATAGAAAAGAGAAAACAAATCAGAAAAGCAAAAAAGATTAAAAAAAACTACAGAAAATTGAGCCTGAAGAAAGCTAAAAACAATCAGAAATGATTCTCAAAAAGATGTTGTCTTGGTGAAAACCTAGCAAATAGGTGCCTTGATAATATAAAATAAAAAAATACAAAAAAGAGAAAATACAAAAAAATTGAAAAAGATAAAAAGTGCCTTGGTGAAAACCTAGAAAATAGGCATGTTGGTAGCATAAAAATGAAAAGATAAAAAAGAGAGCAAGTCCATTCAATCAGTGAAACCTGGTAAATAGGTGTCATTGAAAGTCCAAGTCAGTCTCATACATAGTTATTATCCTTGTAAATATTGCATTCACCAACATTTGTATATATTGCATATTAAAACCCCACAGTTGCATTTGCAGGTACCTACAGATTTCGTCAACTAATCTGCAAAATGTCCCAAGTCCAATAAGCGCACTTACATCAAACTGGGGGAAACTCTACTCTAAAGGAGGAAGGATTCATCAAGGCAAACATCGATTTGATACCAAATCATTTCATCAAAGCACAAATGAAACACTTACACGATCACATCCCAATCCTAGCATCATCCAACAAATGCAAAATTTTGATCCAAGATCTCACAAAGACCTTATCTTTATCAGGATTAAAAGTATGAAATGGATAGAACTATACTTGAAACATGGATTTGAAAAATGATGAATTTTTTTTCTAAGTGTCGACTTGATTGATGCAATCATGTCTTTCTAGCGAATTGATGAAAGCTTCTAAACTAGACAAGCTATGATGAAAGGATGATATTTTATTGGTTTCCAAATGACTATCTTAAGGTCAAGGTTTTAAAGTATGTATTATTTTATGTAAGGACATGATCATCAAAGAATCATCGAGGACATGTACATATGCTAAACTGATATTTTTGTTTGTTTACACAACATGATACCTTAGAATTTTGATGTTAAATATCATAATACCAAAATCCACTTGCAACATAGAATCTAATGAAATTGGTATTCATACTCTCATGATTAATTTCAATTAGTGATAATTGTACCAAGAATGGAAGGAAACAAAGGGGAAAGTAAAGAGGTATTCATATTATCATAGTTGAACTAGTGGTGGTTGTACTAATTTTAGGGTTTCAAAACTGCTCAATGATGAATATAAGCTCCTAAATTTGTGAATAGTGAGAGATAGTTGCATCCATCCTAGATTAAATGCATTTAAGTGATCTATTTTTCTTAGCTCAAAAACTGGAAATTTGAAAAAGAGAAAGGAAAAGGGGGTGGAGTTAAATCAAATCAAATCTCAAAAACTATATGTGATAGAGTGTGTTGGAAATCAAAAATCAAAATTAAAAACAAAGGTGCCTTGCATTAGATTAATTGCATTTGTTAGATTCATCTCATTCGTTGTAATCTTGCATCCATTTAACACATTAAGCTAAGTTCATTTAGATTGCATTACATTACTTTGCATTCATTTTAGTTCATTCTATTTAGCCATTAGATCAAATCTTTCATTATCATTATAGTTCATATCCATTAAGTTCATTTAACTTACATTTAGTTTATAATCATTTTAAAATCAAATCATTCATATTCATCTTCATTATATCATTTAAATCATTTAGATTCAATGCATTAGTTTGTATTCACTTTAATTATCATTTTGTAGTTGCATTAATTACATCATTAAGACATTGTTAATTGCATTCCATTAAGTTCATTTTAAATGTTACATTTCATGTCATTATAACATTGCATTTTTCATTTAGGTGCATTTCATCAAGGTTCATTACATTTACACATTGAATTATATTCAAAGATAAGTGCGCCAGGTCATTGCATTTACATCATCATCGTTAACTCATATATCATTTATCATTACATATTTATTAATCATTACAACATCAAAATCCATACATTTACATATCAGTACATCCATCAAATTTTGCAACTCATTTACATCTATTGCATTACATTGCATACATCCATAATGCCAAATAAATGCATCCATAAGCATCATCATATAGCATTAATCATTAACTCATTAAACACCATCATCATATATCATAAACACTAAACCATGTACCACATGCATTCATCTATTCTATGTCATAAGTAAGACAATCATTTAAGCATAACTAGACATGTGCATTCATATCATAAACTGCATTTGAAAAAGCATAAAAATAAAGCATGTAGAGATAGAAGCATGTAGATCTGCATATCATATAAAGCACTTGTAAAAATAAATTCAACACATGATGACATCATATAAAGTAAATCTATCAATGAGTATCAGAGTCCATAGTATCATCAAAGTCCATCAGTATATGTAAACCAAAGTCCATCAAAGTAAATGAGTATCAAATCATAAAAAGCATCATCTGATAAAAGTATAATGTGAGTCCAATGTCTCGAGATAAAAAATGAACATCATAATATACATCAACAAATGAATCATATCAAAATCTCAACTACTAGAACCACTGACACTATCAGGATTAGGACCAGGATCAGGACCTCTACTTGAGCTCGCCTATAGCCCATGCTGACTCATGGAAGCCATGAAGGTGTGCATCATACTACCCAGCTGACTGACCTATTGGCTAAACTATGATACATCAGACTATAACACCCGAACATTAGCAGTAGGCACTAGAGCCTCTGTAGGAGGAGCCTATGAAGGAGGAGCCTGTATAGGAGGAGTCTTTGGTGGAGCAATAGAAGAAGATGGAGCAGAAGATGGAAGAACATAAGAAGATGGCATGGAAGAAGAAGAAGGAGCCTATGGAGGAGGAGGTACCAGAAGACCCTACACCTGATCTAGTAAAATTTATGCGGCCTGTGCATTCACATCAACAATGACCTGTGCACCCACCTGCCTGAAAACTAGTACCCTATGTTGGCCCTATCTAGCCAACCAGTCCACATAAACCTGATGAAGGGCTCAGAAAGGTCCACCCCTCACCCTCACCCACCCACCCCTCATTCATACACCACCTCTAGGAGGAATAGGAGCAATAGCAATCACAAGTATAACAACCATGCCTCCTCTATCACCCCGTCATCCCCGTCATCCCTGATGACCTCATCTCTGACCACCCCCCCATGGTCATCCCCACCATCATCCTCTAACTCATCCTCAATACTAGGCACTAGCTTTGCCAGATCTATAAATCTTAGAAAAGGGTTTAGAGCGAGCCACTATGCGTAATCATCTATCATCCTTGCATCTACAATGTGATCTCTCATATCCCACTCAAGGTGGATTAGTTGTAACACCTCATTAGGAGTAGTCTGATAGTCAATCTAAGGGCCCCATAAGGACCTCTTGACTTGTACCTGAGCATATAAGGCCAATCCTTGTGGCATACCCTGTATACAGCCAAACTAGCGTAGAACTCTCAAGAAGCAGAATCTCTCTATAATCAAGGGTGTCCGCCCTATCATCTAGTGAGGCATGCACATGTATGGTAACTCTGTTGCATGCTCTGTCAATGCCTCACATCTGATATACAACCTCCACACCACCTGATCAATATCATCTAGAATGTGGTGCTTTTAATTTAACTTGCCCAAATGGGCTTGCACGACCATGCCCTCATACATCCAGGCGAACAACCAACCTACATCTTGATGACAAACTAATATAGATCATGTGATAGGGATATGCTCCCATGTCCATAACTATAGTAGAACCACCCCAGCAGAAAGAGTGGCCCCATGCCGATTGACAACATCATGTAGCTTGTGATAAAGCTACGCTAGGACACAAGATCCCCAATCAAGCCAATGAGGATGATAAATCATATCCTCAAGGATCCTGTCCCAACCACTGGAAAATCCATGGCCACACCAATCAAGAACAAGGAACCCACAAGAAAGAGCACCCAAAACTGCAAGAAGAATGAGAAAATATGAAAACTAAGCCCATTGGATGCTCTCATCTCCAATCGTAGGGTCTGCAAATAACCATCTACATATAGTCCCATCATACACCTGATCATATTAGATGAGCTCCCCATGAGTAGGGATGTGAAGCAACTGATAGAGGTCCTTGGGAGTGATGGTCATCTCCCCCATCGGCAAGTGGAAGGTATTATGGTCAAAGTGCCACTGCTCTACCATAGCTATCACAAGACCTTGATTCATGCAAAATCAAGGGAGAGAGAGAAGGAAAGACAATCCACATCGGCCTATGACTCGGTGCTCAGCTTTGCTCAAGTCATCAATCATCTCAAAAGGCAATGGGTATAAGCCACAAACAATGAGCTTTTAAAGCTTGGCCTGCAAAAGCAAGTTAAACCACATTAGATATCAAAATTATTACATATTGGATCATCTTAAAGTCAATCAAACATTTGAACCCATCAAACCACAATCAATTTTCCTGATTCTACTCAGAGAGGATAGAAAATTTATCATCATCCACCATCTAAATCAAGATTTACCATCAAACATTCAATATGACATGACTAGAACTGACATCATACAACTCACTATCAACCAAACTTAAAACCTAAGCCAATCGACTGATCGACGACACCAGACGGATCGGAAAACTATCTCAAAAGCTTGTAGATTTGACCAAATAGGGTACATACATTATTTTACTGCTTAAAAGTATTGAAAATCAAAAGCACAGTTTAAAATAGTAAACACGCTACAAAAAATATTAAACATGCTACAACAATGTGTACGTGCTACATAACTTAGTACGTGCTACAGGATATTATTGTACGTGCTGCTAAAAATATCAAACATGTAATTAAAATTGTACGTGATACAGGAAAGGGTGGTTGAAAAATGTGCCCTAGTTCTAATGTTTGTATGTGCTATTGAAAGAGGTGTACACTATGGAAAACCATGGATGCACTTTGGAAAGAGTGTACGTGCTGCTAAAACTAGTGTACATGCTATCTAATTTGTAAAAGAAAAACAATATAGTTTTTTTCTATAAAAATTCAAATTCTTCCAAATTAAATGCATAAATATGACAAAGAAAGTTGTCGGGGTACATACCAGAGGTTTGTAGCCAGGTGGACACAAATATCGATGCCCTCGCTCGAACCTATGGTCATGAATTGGGATCACCATCGTCAAAAGGCTCAGAAGGGGGTCAGAGTAAAAAGTGAAAAGGGAAGGTAAAAATAAATAGTAAAAAGACCTTTTACCCCTATATATAGCCTAGTTTGACCTAAAAGGGGCATTTTTTACCAGAAAATGACCAGGGACCCTAATGTTTGACCCATTCAGCCAAATCAGGGGCATTTGTCATCACATCATCACAAAAAATTATCAGAAATAAAATCAAAATTCATTATTAATTAAACTCATTTAACACAAATTGATAAAAAAATGCAATATCCTTCAACTCAATCAAATTTCATCTCATTTTCGAGGGGGCATACACTTGGATAATCAAGACCAACATCATAATTAGTAAATTAGGGGCATGACATCAAATCGAAGCTTAATCTTTCATCAATTTTTTTTCACTTATTAATCAAAGAGGGCATCAAACATCAAATTAGATTCAATCAGGCACTATATCAGACAACCTATCATTAGATCGACCATCGAGGACTTCAAATCAAATAAAACTACATCAATCCTATCATCAAAATTTTCATCTTCTATCAAGCATTGAATCAAACATCAAATTTAATCAGGACTTCACATCAAAACAATCAGGACATTCTTTGAACTGATCCACTTCATGCATCAATTCAAAGAGGGGCATTCATAATCACCTAAAAATGGACAAGATCAATTCATATGAGCAACCAAGGCAAAATCAAGGTAATTAAATCAAATCAAGATAAAATCAAAGCTAAATTGCACTCAAGCCATAATCCAAATTTAATTGAAAATCAAATGCCAATAAATCAATTTAAATCAAATAAATCATGATAAATCAATTAATTGTGTAATTAATCTAATTAATTGCATAGTTCATTTAAATCAAATCAACCAATTTAAGGGTTACACATGGCTAAACCTATTAAATAAATTCAATTAATAAATCCTTATTTTCCCTCAACCACCAAGTGGGAGAAAATTGTATCAACCAATAGGATTTAAGGATCAAGCTCACATGGATCAAGCTCAAATTGAATCTCCATCACCCATAAGGAGAGAGCATCTTGTCCACCCATTTTGTCTTCTTGTCCCAAGCTTTGAGGAAATATTATTTAAATGGTCTCCAAAGGTGGAACCATGGACTAAAACTCAACTCAACCATGATCAACTCAACTCCACCCCCTACCCTTGACAAAATCTATAAAAGCAAGTCTAAAATCAGGTATTTATAAACCAAAAATATTTGAATAGAATCAAACCTCTTGCAATTTTAAGCTAGAAAGGCAAATCTAGAGCTAAATAGTCATAAATTTATTTGGAATGAATCTTTTAACATTTTTTTATCATTCTTTCTCATATTAGGGTTGTCACTAATGGAAGCTTGCTGAGAGATTTGCATTAGCAAACCTAATTAGAGAGCCATAGAGTGTTCAATTGTCATTTAATTTTCTTAATTAGATTGCTATTTGTGGTAATTTAGTTGTTATTTTGATTTATTGACAATGCTAACACTATGAAGATGCTTATCATAGCATCCAGTTATGTCATAGTTTCTCATGTTTCATTTTGAGTTGTGACAACACTATGAATTGATATGACAATAGATTCAATTGGATTGTATCCGTAGTATCTTCATACATCTTTTCAAGTTGGTAGAGGTGATCTGGGAATTGTTGAATGTGTAGCACAATTGAGAAGGGGGGAGGGGTGAATCGATTGCAAATAAAACCTATACAATTTATTCCTTTGATAAGTTCCACCAAACTTATTTTCATCCTTAATCATGGAAATATGTAAACATGAAAAAACACATAAACCATCATACACAAGGTACAACATATTTACGTGGAAAATCTTGTTAAGAGAAAACCCCACAAAGAAGACTAATACTGAAATATATGAACACCTATTTCGGTAATGTTGACTTTTTGTCACCATCAGATCCTTAGATCAATTTCCATCATAGGGTTCATTTTTACAATGCATTGGAGATGCAAAAAATTAGCAAAAGGATTAGATGCCTTCAAAAAATTATCTAAGTCCTAAAACCTACATAACCCCCTTGGCTTTCAATAGGCATTCCCTTTTTTTATAACTTGCAGTTGACTTACTATCCTCGGTCACTGATTACTTATGTGACTTGTTGATGTCTCTTTTTTTGTTCATTGACTTCCTTGGCCTTTCCATTTCATAGATGGTATTTTTCCATAAAATCAAGTAATTACGAAACTGTGATGATAGGTAAGCTCTTTGCTATTTTGAAAAGATATGGTAGTGTTTATCTCTTGTCTTCAACAAAATATCGATAAAGGTAAGTTTTTTATCATTTTCTGAAGATGAAACTAAGTTAGCTTCCTTTGACCATGAAACAATGACACATGGCAGGGTCCACAGTTTGAAGACAATGGAGATAAAGGTTTTTCTATGTAGTAAAAATATGGACCTATTTGCTGCAAATGAAAAATAGTAAAACACCAAACAAAATCACATTAGATGTTAGTCATTTCAAATGGAACATAATAAGTAACTTTCACTATAACCTCAATGAGCTAAAACAAGGGCACCCAATAACCTTGTTTGATTTTCTCTTCAAGATTATTGTGGGTGTGCTCTCCCAACACAATAGAATGCAATCTAATGCAAAGACTATAAGATGCAAATGAGGGTTTTAGAAACAAGTATGAGGAACTTGCCGCAAATCTCACGATGACGTGCAAGTGCAAGATCTATGAAGAAGATAGTGCACAAGCAAGAAGATGCAAGCTATTTTTGAAATTTTTTGGAATAAGGAATGTAATTCAAGCTAACTAAGAATGGAAATGCAAGATTCCAACTAAGCTATGAAAGAAAAACTATTCTACCATGCAAGAATTGAAATCTATGTGAAGAATAAAAGTACAACAACCATGCTAAGAAATTGAAATGTTAAAAAATGCTAGAATGCTAGAATGCTATGTGCTCGAGTGCTCTAGAATGCTTGATGGTTATCCTTACAAGATTAGCCTACAAATGAAAGAGAGACCTTCTTTTATAGAAATTATATAGGATTGGATGGACGAGATTAAGAGGCAAAAGGGGAGTGGCTAAGATGAAGAGGCAAAAGAAATGAGTGGTTAGGATTAAGAGGCAACACAAAAGTCAAACTCCACTTTTAGAGGGAAAGATGAATTTGAAAATGATTGGTGGAGAAAAGAGATGGAGAGGTGGCTACCTTGGAAAAGGTGATTGTGCACATGATTAGAGGTAATCCACCTTTTAATCAAGATTAGATGAATATTAGCAAAAGGTAAGAATAAGAAAAAGAGAAAAGAGATTAAATTAAAATAGGTTTAGAAGAACTTTAGGCTAATGGAGAAATAAAATAAATAAAATTTATTTTATATTAAGAAATGGGGAGATAATATATTAAATTGAATTTAATATATTATAGTATTTAAATAAAATTTAAATACAAAGGTAAAATAAATTTATTTAATTAAATAAATAGAGAAATATAACAATATAGTTAATTAATAAAAATCAACTATAATATTAAGGACAAATATTAATAAAAATTAATATTAGAATGTGAATGGACAATTTTAGGTGTGTACATTTTACTCCTCTTTGACACGGTGTAGAAATCAACATCGCGCCAAAAAAGAAGAAAATGAGATGTCCTAGGAGTCATGCCTAGAGACGATAGAAAGAGGATGTGCCCCCTCGAGAAAATTGGTTGAAAAATTAATTTTGATAATTTTCTCAAAAATGAAGGGCAAGGATAGCAGAAGTGGAGAAAAAGTGATAATTTGTACGCTTTGGGGGGTCAAGGAGTGTGTTAGAGTGACAGAGCCGACCAAGGTGGGGGGCTAGAAGAGAACTAAATAAAAGAAGGCCTCCAATGCAAAATGAACCTAAATGCAAATTATCATTGTGTCAACATGGGAGATCATATCCTATTTTGATGTTGTATAGGAATCATATACCACATGGTAGATAAATGAGGATAACATGATTTAGCTACGTGGACTAGACTGTCAAACAAACATACACATCATACCACAAAAATTTGTGAATCAATCCCAAAACCCATTTAAATAAATCAATATATGAAGATCTAGGTTATCTATAGTATGTGTGATATTTGAACACAAAAGATAAAACAAAAAGAAGGCCGCATGAACAAGTGGCCATTCGGTCCATACTTCTTGCCCATAACAAAGTTGATGCTTAGATTTAGGATTGAATGAGCCGTCTTAGGAAAGATGTATCTTGAAGGGCCAATGATGATTGATTGAAGTTTTTTTCATAAGTGTCAAAAGAAATAAAAATAGATCAAATGATAGCAAGGATAATCAAACTCAATATGATTTTTTAATAGGGCACATGTGGGTAGTGGGTTTGAAAGAGTCATCGATCTCAATGGAGCTCAAGAGAACTAGATCATCTATATATGTGGAGCCTTATTCAAGGAACGAGATGTGAGTGTGTGCAAAGTGAGCAAGATGGAAGGTGAACTAGGTTAGCTTCCCGCATAGACATAGGAAGGGAATAAAGGGATGGAAAGGAGAAAGTATCCTAATATATGGTGGATCTAGGTGAGCTACACATGGCATTGACAAGCAATTTTCATCATGGTACTAATCTAAGGTCCCTGTTTGCTAGGTTTTCACCATTGGACAAATTTTTGTTGATTTTTCTTTTTTTTTTTCATTTTTTTTTTCATCAATGCACCTATTTGCTAGGTTTTCACTAGGATGACAATTTTTTTTTAGGACTTTTTCATATTTTTAAAAAAAAATCAAGATCCTTTTATATTATTTTTGGATTTTTTCAAGATCATAAATTGTTGTACACAATATTGTTGATCTCATGTATCGAACCTCTTCAGATGTGAAATATTCATAGGATTAGGGAGTGAATCTCCCTCTGGTGTAGCTATTTGATATGCTCCCAATCCAAATTTAGTCGTAACCACAAAAGGCCCCAATCATTTAGGCTCAAATTTTCCTTTATTCTCACGGTTCTAGAGATTTATCAAGTTATACTATAGTACAAGATCACCCACTTCAAATTCATGAGGCTTGATCTTCTTATTGAACTGCAAGAAGAGGCAATTTTGATACGTGTGAAGGTGGTTCAGGGCATTGAGGCATCGTTCATCCAGGAGTTGTAATTATTGTAAGTGGGCAACTTGATAGTCCTCTTTAGATATTAGATTCTTCAAGGAAATTATGAGAGAGGGGAGCTCAATTTTGATGGGAAGTATAGCCTCAGTACCATAAAAAAGGGCAAAGGGAGTGGCGCAAGTGGGGGTATGGATAAAGGTGTGGTAGGCCCAAAGTGTGAGATTCAACTGAAGGTTCCAATAATGACCAGCATCATTGACTATATTTTTTAGGATTTTGAGGATAGTTTTGTTAGTAACCTTTGGTTGACCATTACCTTGTGGGAAATACTTGCTAGAACAATGCTGGGTTATGCCCGATTTCCTACTAATCTCAATGACATCCTCATTTTTGAAATGAGTGCCATTATTAGTATGAATATCTTGTGGGATGTCATAGTGACAAATGATGTAATTCAAGATGAACTTGGAAATCTTATTGCCAGTAGTATAAGTGAGGGGTATAGCTTCAACCCATTTAGTGAATTATTCGGTAGAAACAAGGATATATTTGTGGCCATTGGAATAATTAGGGAATATTTGTCCTACAAGGTCAAAAACCCATCATGAGAAGGGTCAAGGTGTGATGGTGGGATGGATTTCTTAAGCGGGGGCATGTATCAAATCGCCATGTTGTTGAAAAGGAACACATTTTTTCACAAAGTGGTATGCATCTTGTTCCATAATTGGCCAATAGAATCTAGTACGCAACAACTATTTAGCTAAAGTGAGTCCATTGGAATGAGCCCCATAGAGTCCTTGATGTACTTCTTGTAAGGTTGTTTGTGCTCCCTCTAAATTTAGACATCTAAGAAGAGCTCCATCAAAGTGTTTCTGGAAAAGGGTGTCACCTAGGATAGTCTAATGGGAGGCTTGGCAAATGAAGGTTTTATGTTGATTAGTGGTAAGGGTAAGTGGGATGATCTCATCATGAAGGTAGGAATAAATGTCTTGGTACCAAGGGGAATTAGGACCAACAATTTCACACACCATCTCAAACTTCAGATGGTCATAGGTAGGGACCATAAGATTATCAACAAGAAACTAGTACCTTTGACTATTTTTTGGTATAGATATCAAAGAGGTAATGGCAGCCATTGCATCATCTACTTTTTTATTATTTCTTGGGATTTTTTGAAAGGTGATTTATGTGAAGTGTGCTTTTAGATCTTCAACCATGCGATGATAAGGAAGTATCTTATCATTCTTTGTTTGAAACTTGTTGTTAACTTGTTTGATAACCAACTTAGAGTCACCAAAGAAAAGAAAGTTAGAGATCTTCTTGAGAATAGCTTGATGGAGTCTAGCTGCCAGAGCCTCATATTCTGCAATTTTGTTTGTGCAATTAAATGTAAGCTTATAAGACATAGGAATGAGATCTCCTTATGGTGTCACAAACAAGAACCTTGCCCTCGAGCCTTTTCTGGTATAAGATCCATCAAGATAGAGTTTTCATTGCATTCTTAAGGTGACAGTCATGATTGATTCATTTGGAAAATCTGTAACAATAGGATGATCATCTTGAACATGAGATTCTACTAATTGATCTAGGATTACTTGGCCTTTGATATCTTTTCGATCTACATAAACAATGTCAAACTTCCTCAGGATTATGACCCATTATGTTGTGCGTCCAGTGAGAGCATCTTTTGACAAGAGGTACTTAAGAGGATCAACCTTAGAAATGAGTTGTATCTTATTGTTAAGCATGTAATGATATATCTTCTACATGAAAAATAACACAACCAAACATGCTCTCTCAATATAAGCATAATTCAATTGATAACCAACAAGTGTTATGCTAAGGTAATAAATAGCATGCTCTTTTCCATTATCATCTAGTTGTGCAAGAAGTGCACCCAATGAAACTAATGTAGCTGATATATAAAGAATTAAAGGTCAACCTAGAATAGGTGGGACCAGAACTGGTGGGTTGGCTAGATATTGTTTCAACTACTCAAATACCTTTTAACAGAGACAATCCCATAAGAACTTATTATTTTTATGTAGGAGATGTGAAAAAGGATGCACCTTATCTGCCAACTAAGATATGAATCTGTGAATAAACTGAAGTCATCCTTGAAAAATATGAATTTGTTTCAATGTTTGTGGGGGTGGCATATCTAAGATGGATTTCACCTTCTTAGGATCTACCTCAATCCCTCTTTGAGACACGATGTACCCTAGCAATTTCCTTGACTTAACACCAAAGACATATTTCTTAGGATTTAACCATACCTTGTACTGCTCCAATCTTTTAAAGATTGTGGCAATGATGGATATATGTGTTTCTCATGTCTTTGACTTCCAAAGAAAATCATCCACATAATCTTCCATAATGACATGAAGGAGATCATGAAAGATTGTTGTCATATATCTCTGATAGGTAGCTCCTGCATTCTTAAGACCAAAAGGCATTGCTTGATAGCAAAATGTACCACATGGAGTAGTAAAAGTTGTCTTGTGTTGATCCTCAACTATTATCTTGATTTTATTGTATCCATAGAAACCATTCATAAGAGATAGCATCTCATGTCTGGTAGTCAAATCAATTATAATATCAATGTTGGGTAGTGGAAAATCATCCTTAGGACATGCCAAGTTGAGATCTATAAAGTTAGTACAAATTCTTATGCCCCATAAGGCTTACCCATTGGTATGATGTTAGAGACCCATTGTGGATAATCTATAGGTCATATAAATTCAACATCAAGCATTTTCTATAATTCTTCTTTAACAAGAAAGGAAACTTGAGGATGCATCTTCCTTAATTTTTGTTTGACATGAGTGAATATTTTGGTGAAGAAATGAGGAAAGAATTTGAAATGTCTATGATAGGAGAAATAAAATTATTTATTGGATTAAAAGTACAAAAAATGAAGAAAGGAATATACATAACTCGGTCTTATATATTAAGGAGATATTGAAAACATTTGGGATGGAAGATTCAATACTTGTCGGTAAACCTATGGTTGTTGGTTGTAAATTGTCAAAAGAGGATGATTCTAAGGAAGTCAATGAAACATTATATAGATCAATGATAGGAAAATTATAGTATGTTGTTCATAGCAAACATGATATTGCACATGCTATTGGCATAGTCACTAGATTTTCATCAAATCCTAAAGATTCACAGATGACTATACTTAAAATGATATTCAAATATTTAAAAGGAACTGAAGATTATGGATTATGGTATGAAAATAAAGGACACTTTGATCTTAAAGTTTATACTGATGTAGATTGGGCAGTAAACATTGATGACATAAAAAGTACAAGTGGAGGATATTTTTATCTTCAGAATAGATTAGTGTCATGGACACGAAAGAAATAGAATTGTATTTCATAATCTACTACTAAAGCTAAATATGTGGTTGTTCTAATTAAGTAAAAGAAGTTTTTACAAGGACCTGAAACCTGAACAAAGTATTAAAGTATAACGGTAAAGTTTACATAACCTGTGCCGCATGACCAAAAAATAGAATCTTGAAGAACAGATTAAGAAACAAACATATAAGGAAAAAGACAAAAAAGACCCCAACAGGGATAGCAAAAAGATAGGACAACAATGAAAATGACAGCTACATGCACTTCATAAGGTCTTTAGCCTAGATCATCTTGAGTTGCATCTACCCAATAGAGTTCTTGAGGTCCTCCAGATCTTTACCCTCGTTATCATCTTTGGTACTAGCTTTTCTGGTGTTAGCCTGAGTACGCTTTCCTAGGCTTGCAATTTCTTTTACCTCCTTAGCCTCTTTTGCACTTTTCTCCTGCATCATCTTATTAACCAAAATCTTTGTATGTTTAGTATAAGTCCTAAGACTAACAAGGCAGTTCTCACCAATCTTCCTTACTGAGTCCTCGAGATTGTCCACTTTGTTATTCAGGGTACCAAGCCAATCTTCAATATTCCCAGCTATGCCTCTATCTTCCTTCTCTTTAAGTATTTTTTCCATGTCACAAACCTTTTCCACCATAGAAGAGAAAGTCTCCGCTCTTCCAACCACCTCTTTCATTTCATCCAAGCAAACATCCATTGGTTTATCATTGAAACTAGTCTTCTTAATGATGTTAACCTCACTGCCAATCACCCGAATATCCTTTTTGATATTGTTAACATCGTCCATCATTTTGCTAAGAACGCGTGTAAAATTGACCAAGTAGCTCTTGTCTTTGGGTAAATCTCTTTTCCCACTAGTAACTTTTTCCGTGTAGTCATCAATGTTCTCAGTTGTTGTTGGTGTTCAAAAACTTTTATGCCACTTAGGCTACCAATATACCCTCAGATGGATTTTAGGAATGGTTAGCTCCAAAATGTAATAAGGTCTTAGGGTAACTGGACCAACTATAGGGACTTAACATGCCCTCTTCTGCTTCTGGCTCTGCAAAACCAAGGCGGGTGCACCTAATCTAGACAAAATTCAAACTCACTACACACCCTATGCTTCTGGATTCATAAAGTAGATCATAGCAAACGATTACTAAATACTAACTAGGTATTCATTGAATCAACTCTACTATGCAGGGTAAAATGGTCTTGTGAAGGGTAAGACTTGAAATGGTAATGATATATAAAGATGCAAAAAATAACCCAAAACCATCAAGCATTGGACTCAACTGAATAAACTAGTCCTTGATTAGTGCCATTATCCATTGGGCAACACTCAAGAACAAATATAGAACATGAACCAACTATTGTCAAAGACTCAAAGCCATAAACACAACTATTTCAGCCCATCCACTATTTATAGAATCCTTCTGCAGACAAGTCAAATGAATCTATGCCCTATCCCAAGTATCTTTCACTTGATCCTAGATCAAGAACTAAAGACTAAAACACATACAGAGGCAACCCAATGCAATGGATCAGAAAATCCAAAACTCATAAGACTGACACCAAGGAGAGACTTGGAAGCATGAAACAATTATATTAAGTATGATGAATCTTGTACACGTCTTTATCAGATATGAGACTACCACTTCAATAACCTACAAAAGATGCAAAGAGAACCTATCCAGCCTCCTACAATGTGATAGAGTTTAATATTTCCCACTGGAACCAAATAGAATGGAACCCTCTACCAGTCAAAACTTTGACCTTTTATACCACTAGCTACCATGGGAACCCAAAATGGGTTGCAACAAGCTACAGATAGCTAGGGTACAACCTTCACCAACTAGAGACAGCCAAGAATTCAATGCAGGGGCAGGAAACGCAGGTAACCTAGAGAGAACAAATCTCAGGCAGATCTACAATTACGAGCATCATTGAGATCAGGATAGAAAACTAGGAACTGCCATGAAAACTGGTACAAACGGCCACCTCCAAACACACCTCGAGCCATTCTTCTCATGGTACAGACCCTTGCAAATAATCATGGAACACCCGGGACCACACTGCAACCACTGGTGCCACCAAACAAATCAAAAAAATGGCCAAAAAACCATAAATTTTGGGCACCTCTTGTCACTGCAAATCCTTCTACAAATTTGAATTTGAATTCCAACGGTCAAGCTTATGGTGCCAGTAGAGAAACGATGGCCAAAATTGAAAATCAGATCGGCCAACCTTAAGTCCCCATCATCAAAATTCATTCAGGTGTCGGCAAAATTAACCACAACAAAGGTCTCGGCTACATGTGTGCTTGGTCGCATGATCGCAAGGCATCAAACTCACCCTTGCGATCATGCGACCGCAGTCTCCTAATCGCGGTCAAAGGTCACAAACCTTTGCAAAGTCCCTGGCCATATCACCCTCACAACCCCGCAACCGTGACAACACCCCAAATCCTTACCTCCACAATGGCGATGCCCAGACCATTTTCACATGATCGCATAGCCCAGAGATGGGCTATGCAAACATGTGACAACCTGCAATCCCTTACCTCTGCAATGGTGACACCCAGACCATTGTCGCATGATCGCATAGCCCAGAGATGGGCTATGCGAACATGCGACAACCCAAAATCCTCTACCTCCGCAATGGTGATGCCCAGACCGTTGTCACATGATCGCATAGCCCAGAGATGAGCTATGCGAACATGCGACAACCTGCAAACGTTAACTGCCACCGCATGAAGTCAATCACCAAGGGGTTTGTCGCATGATCGCATGTCATGGAAATGGCCCTTGCGATCATGCAACAAGGCCATGAGACCGCCACACCACCACCTGCTGACCAATGAAACACTACCACCTCAGTACCCAGAAGATGCCCCATCACCTGCTACCAGGCCCTAGGGACACGTGGCAAGCAGTCACATGATTGCATAGCCAAAAATTGGGCTATGCGATCATGCGACAACCAACCCCAGGCTGCCACATCATCACCTCAAACTGACCAAATAGCAACCACCAACTGCTAAGAACCGGGACCCATGCAGATAGATGGCAAGCGGTCGCATGATTGTATGTCAGAAAATTCTGACATGCGGCCATGTGACAACCAATAAGAACATGCCCCCTGCCACCCCTCTGACACCGGGCCCACTTCATCGAAGAAACACTTGGAACAAACAAAATCAATGGCAGGTGCATGATCGTATGGGGAAAGAATATTTCATGTGATCACACGCTGATCGTTGATCTCCTCCCTCTGTCGCTTTGAAGAAACTAGCCCCACATTGTCGCACTTGCGTAGTTAAGACTGATGAACAAGGAGTGCCGGCAGAAAAGAAGAAATCCAAGGTCGAAAACACATAGGGTTTTCGGTGAAAGATCAAAAACATAGAATTTTCAACATGACACAAAGGTAAACTAGGAAGCCGAAAACATCAAGGGTTTTCATGCAGGCCAACAAGGTCGAAAACATCACAGATTTTCAAAAACATTGTGGGTTTTCAACACTGTGGTAGATTTTGAAATTATTTTCCTGTAGACCTTAGAATTTGAATAACTTTCAGGATTTTGCAATTCAGAACATGCGTTTTGGGCTAGAGCTTGGTGACAACATGAAGCACAGGGTAGGACACTTTACAAAAACATTGCAAGGAAGGAGGCCATTTTCAAAGGATTTTGCAATGACAAAAAAAGGCCTAACAGTTGTCTTGGTACTTGCAGGATCTTTGTCAATACTGTCCACAATCTCATCCACAACCTAGTAGGCATGATGTAAATTATCCTTCTCCTTATCTTTATAAATATGTTCATCACCCAAATTAGCAATATCAACTTCCAGCCTACCCTCTTTGACTATCTTATCCCCAATGTTAACCCCAACACTCTTCTCATGTTCTTGATTATCTTCATCTTCTGAGGAAATAAAAATTCTCCTCTTTAACACCCTTTTTTTCTTGTTCCTGGTGCCAATGCTTACACATTTTTTCCTCTTGTTCCCCTATTTCCCCTTAACCTCATCAAAACTGATCACTTCTTATAAAGGCTCAGAAACTAGGTGTAATTCTAGGCTCAGGGATTGGACATCCGACCGAGCAGTTTATCCTCTTCATAAAAACTCATTTAGTATATCAAACCAGGGATGTGTTACTTGAAGTGGGCTAGAAAAGTATATCCACCAAGTATCACTCAGCCATACATTTTATCATTGTTAGAGGAAAGAAATGTTGAAAGGAAACTATCCTATGATTGCAGGAAATAAATGCTAGAAAGATTCTTAAGCTAGAGCCGCAGAAAAGTAAATATTGGAATGGAAATTGCAGAAATGTAGATGCTAATAAAACACAAAGTCTCTTTCAAACTATGCCATAATACTTCTGTCATTCCACTACCTTGGCTGTAGGAAGCGTCAACTGATCTATGGCTTTGGTTGCAGGAATAACTCAACACTTGGCATTGAAATCGTGAAAAATGAAGGAAATGATTCTAACTAGTATGAATCTATCTAACTATGGATTTCTCACCAAGTGGGCCCCCTTGGATGAGTATCCCAAACACAAATACATGAAGTTAAATCTCAACACTTCATTTGCTCATTATTTGAATAATTGAGTACAAAGATTCATAAACTAGAAAAGTAACAGAAAACCGTATTGCTAGTAAACTCGATAATGCCCTCCTTTCTCATGCAGGAAAGAGGATTTATTTAAAGGAAAGTTCCTAACTACTTTCCTAACCATGCCATAGAAATAGATAGATCTTTATTATAATACTATTGACTAAAAAGAAGGGAAACTATTAAAGCTGGAATAGATAAGTGTTGGATATTACTAATGTATGGGTGGTGATTGAGACATTTAATATGTTTAATTTCTACATTACTAAATGGGAAATCATACTGTTGTCATTTGTGTTTTGTCACTAATGTCAACATATGCTTGTATGAAGAAACCAGACCAGTAATCACAGTGTATGGAAGGTGTATGGATGTTTTAGATGTTGTGAAGTCAAATGAGAGTTCAAATGGATGTTGTGATCTTATATCTAAGATCACATCATTAATGGATGCATACTAAGGAAGTTACAGCTATTTTGGTGAAGACTGGTCACTGGACTGTGATAGTGAGAATTGACAGAGTTAGTCTCTGAGTTTTTGGTATAGATGTTAGAGGGATTGGATTCAAGGTATGCAATCTTGAAGGATGATAGAATATGTACTGAAGAATGTTCATTGGTCAGCACAAGGTACGGAATGGTTGGTAACATCATCTAGGATGTGTGCTCTGGTGATGGCTTATTCTAAAGCTGACTCAGGAAATGAAGCGTGTGTTTTGTTTTGACAAGCATAATTCTAGTATGTCGGTCCTAGATTGTTATGATATAATCATTGTAAACTTGTTTTAGATACCGTGTGTATCTTATCAAGGGCTTATGTAATTTTTTGTAATTAGGAAAGCCTTATGGGCCGACCTGATCTTGGTAAAATGTAATAAGGTATAAATGTAAGATCTTTTATTTGGAAAAGATATGGATGAATATATGTGATAGAAGAAGGTTGTGAACTTGTGTCTATTGTATGTAGAGTAGAGGATTGTTGGTGGACTTCATCAGAATTGATCAAGAAAAGACAGTTGCTAGAAAATAGTTCAGAAGATTATATATTTCTTCATATACACTTGTTGCGAATTAGTGAGCTCAGAAGGTGGACTTAACCTTCTTTTGGGTAGTGAGCCCTCTTGTTCTTGACTCCTAACAGGGTCTATCCTCTAACAAGGACTATGTACTGTAATGTTTCAACAAGCCACCGGGGTTTTTACCTTTAACAAGGCTTCCCCATAACCAAAATATTATGTTATTGTGTTGGCATTCATTGTGTTCATTGGATCTCATATTAATAAGCTCAAAAGTTTAAGTTTAATATTCTATCATACAACTTATTCACCCCCCCTCTTAGTTGTATTATGGACTATTAATCCTAACAATTGAGCGTGTGGTCCTCAAAGAGAAAGCTTAATAGCTTGAGGTGATCTTGGAAAATGGCAGTCTATAGAAAGGATAGTCCTAAGTTTGATCCTGAAAACTTTAACAATTGGAAAAATAAGATGCGAACACATTTTCTATGTTTGGGCATAGACTACTGGATGATTGTGAAAAAGAAGGAAACTTTGAAGGTCGAGAATGACTTAGGGTCTGCTAATGATGATGAAAAGAAACTATTTTCATGTAACATGGTCACAAGAGAAGCATTGATCAGTGCACTATCTGAGGGTGAGTTCACTGAAATTAAAGATTTGGATTTAGCACATGATATTTTGAACAGACTAGAGGCACTCTATGAAGGAGACAAATATACCAAACAAGAGAAATTACAAAATTGGAAGAAAAAGATGGAGAAGCTACAAATAAAAGAAGATGAAAGCATTAGAGCTTATGTTCAAAGGGTTACGAAAGCTGTAGTTGGAATCAGAAATTATGGAGGTACTTATGATTAAGAAGAAGTCATTGCGAAGATTCTCAGATCTCTCACTCCTACTTACAAATTCAAGGCAATATCTATTGAAGAAATTATACCCCTGACTCCAAACTTTAGAAAAGAGATGTTGATTGCAAAGTTAACCACATTTGAAGCTGTGGAATTAGGAGAAGCTGCACCTAAAGTTGAAACTGCATTTAAGGCATCTTCACACAAGAAAGCATTTGCACTTCCAAGCACAAGAAAAGAAGACATAAGAGAAGAGCTTGGTGAGTATGCTGAGGAATGGGAAAAAATAATGGAAGAAGACAAGAAGATGGGAGAACTTGTTGCACTAATTGCCAAAAGAGAGAAAAGAGGTAAGGGAAAATTTGAAGGAAAATTACCTTTGAAATGTTTTTCATGCAATAAGATAGATCATTTTGCATTTAGATGTCCTACAAGAGTTCCTAAATACAAACCTAACTATGCAAAGATTAGAAGAGATAAAGAATGTTATTATGCTAGTGAAGGAATCTCTAATGATGATGATGATTTAGACAATGAAGAGATTGGATTTGTTTCTATTAAAGATGAACCTGTTCATGAAGAGAAAGCATTAGTATCTCATGTTGACAAGAAAATAGAAAGGATAATTGACAGTGGATGTTCTCATCACATGACTAGTGATAAGAATAAATTTGTTAAATTAGTAAATTATGATGGAGGTGTTGTAAGGTTTGGGGACAATCTCCCAAAATCCATCATAGGAGTTGGATCTATCACTCTGGATGGAAAGACTAATACAGACAATATACTACTTGTTGAAGGACTGAAACATAACTTGTTGAGTGTTGGACAGTTGATGAACAAGAACTTTCAGTTAATTTTTACTAATGGTAAGTGCTTTATCAAAAGCAAGGAAGGAAAACTGGTTGCTACCAGATCAAGATCTAGAGGTAATGTATTTGAACTGAACACATTTGGAGCCTCTTGTTTTGTTGTGAAGGTAGATGATAGCTGGCTATGGCATATAAGATTTTGTCATGTTAACTTTGATAATATTGTGAAAGCAAGCATGGCCAATGTAGTAAGAGATTTTCCGAAGATTGTGAAACCTTCTAACATTGTTTGCAGAGAATGTGTTATGGGAAAGCAAACCAAAAACAGTCACAAAAGAAAAACATTTTCATCAGAAGGAAAGTTGTGGATCTGGTACATATAGATTTGTGTGGGCCTACAAGAACAAAGTCATACTACAGTGAAAGGTATTTCATACTCTTTGTTGATGACTTTTCTAGAATGATGTGGGTTACTTATTTGAGAGAGAAATTAGAAGCATTTGAAAAATTCAAGTTGTTTAAAGCTAAAGTAGAGAATAAATCAGGACTAAAAATAAAGTGTTTAAGATCAGATAGAGGTGGAGAGTTTACATCAGATTTATTCAATTCATATTGTGAAGAGCATGGAATAAAAAGACAAACATCTACTCCTAGGACTCCACAACAAAATGGGATAGCAGAGTGAAGGAATAGAACTATACTTGATGCTTCCAGAATAATGTTAATTGAAGGAAATATATCTCATGTACATTGGAGAGAGGTTGTTGGAATAGCTGTGTACACATTAAACTAAATTTAGATTAGAGATGGCACAAGTAAGACTCCCTATGAACTATGGTTTGGTCACACTCCTACTGTAAAATATTTTAGAATTTTTGGTAGGAAGTGTTATATTAAGAGGGATGATGAGATAGGGAAATTTGATGCTAGAAGTGATGAAGGTATCTTCCTTGGTTACTCTGTTAAAAGCAAGGCATACAAATTTTTCAATCTAAGATTAAGGAAGATGGTTGAAAGTAAAAATGTAAGAATAGATGAGAAGTTTTAGATATAGGAAAGAATGTATGACAACAATCAGATATCAGAAGTAAAAGAAATCTCTATTGCTATCGAAGAAGAAGAACTTGTTGAGGAAGAAAGTGAAGAGTCAAGTAAGACTATTACTAAAAATCCAAGGTATGTAAAAAATAACCATCTTGAAAATCAAATTATTGGCAATACTAGTTAGGGAGTACTAACTAGATCTAAAGTGAGAGAGGAGATTTGTTTAATTTCTCAAGTTGAGCCAAAGAATATAGATGAAGCCTTTAAAGATGAATCTTGGATAAAAGCCATGCAAGAAGAATTGGATCAGATAAACAAAAAAAATACTTGGGAATTGGTTCCAAGACTTAAAAATAAAAATGTTATAGGAACTAAATGGGTCTTTAGAAACAAAATGGATGAAGAAGGAACAGTTGTAAGGAACAAAGCAAGACTAGTATGTAAAGGTTTCTCAGAGCAAGAAGGCATAGACTTTGAAGAAACATTTTCTCATGTTGGTAGAATAGAGGCAGTAAGATTATTACTATCTTATGTTGCACACAAAAAATTCAAAGTGTATCAGATGGATGTTAAATTGGCAATTCTGAATGGAGATCTTGAAGAAGAAGTATACATAGAACAACCAGATGGATTTCCTCTATGCAAAGACATAGACATGGTGTACAAATTAAAGAAAGCCTTGTATGGATTGAAGCAGGCTCCTAGAGCTTGGTATGCAAGGTTGGACAAGTATCTACTTGGACTCGGATTTAGAAAAGGTAATGCAGATAGTAATTTGTACTTAAGAACTACTGAAGATGGAATTCTAATAGTAGAAGTATTTGTGGATGACATTATCTTTGGAGGTAATGATGATCTATGTAAGAAATTTGCAAAAGAAATGGAAATTGAATTTGAAATGTCCATGATAGGTGAAATGAAATTCTTCCTTGGATTGCAAATAACTCAAAATGAGAATGGTATCTTCATTTCTCAGACCAAGTACCTCAAAGAATTACTTAAGAAATTTGGTATGGAAGATTGTAAACCACTAGGAACACCTATGGTGACTAGAAAAAAGATAAAAATTGTTGATGAATCAAAGTGTGTCTTTCAGACTCTATATAGGTCAATGGTTGGAGGGCTACAATATTTGAATCACACCAGACCAGATATTGCTAATGTTGTTGGAATTGTTGCTAGATATCAGGCAAAACCCAAAGAGACTCATCTAGCTGTTGTGATAAGGATACTGAGGTATCTCAGAGGAACCATAAACTATGGTTTATGGTATGATAGAAATGATAGCTTTGAACTTCATCCTTATACTGATGTTGATTGGGTAGAAAATATTGATGACAGAAAAAGTACAAGTGGTGGTGCATTTTTCCCTGGGAAAAAGTTGGTTTCTTCGCTAAGAAACAAGATTGTATAGCACAATCTACTGCTGAATCAGAATATGTTGCTACTACTATAAATTGCACTCAAATTTTTTGGATGAAACAAATGTTGATGAACATTGGAATAACTTTTAATGAGCCTTTGGTTATCCATTATGATAACACCAATACAACAAACATGTCAAAGAATCCGGTAATGCACTCTAAAACTATACACATTTCTATCAAGTATCACTTCTTAAGAGACAAGGTGGCAGAAAAAGAAATCAAGCTTGAATATATCAGTACAAAAGAATAGATTGCAAACATCTTTACAAAGCCACTACCAAAAGATACCTTTGAATATCTCAAAGGTATGTTAGGGGTTCAGGCCCCTCCTAGTCAGAACTAAATGATGTAGAGATGCATCAGTCTAGAAGTGCTCAGAGCCTCATCATTTTCTCGACTAGATGTAGGGATCTACTCCTTAGGGGGAGTGATCATGGAAGAAAGGTTATGTGTGAAGAAATTTGGCACCCTTTTCCATTGTTGTCAAAGGGGGAGTGATGTTATGAGAAAATCCTCACTGATTGGGGAGATTATTCAGTTGAAGGACTTTTGGGTTGATACAACTTTGGGATAAGATTTTCCCATATGTTGACATCAATGCCAAAGGGGAGATTGTTGGATATTGCTAATGTATGGGTGGTGATTGAGACATTTAATATGTTTAATCACTACATTACTAAATGGGCAATCATATTGTTGTCATTTGTGTTTTGTCATTGATGTCAACATATGCTTGTATGAAGAAACTAGACTAGTAATCACAGTGTATGGATGTTTCAGATGCTGCAAAGTCAGATGAGAGTTCAAATGGATGTCATGATCTTATATCTAAGATCACATCATTAATGGATGCATATTAAGGAAGTTACAACTATTTTGGTAAAGACTGGTCACTAGACTATGACAGTGAGAATTGACAGAGTTAGTCTCTAAGTTTTTGGTATAGATGTTAGAGGGATTGGATTCAAGGTATGTGATCTTGAAGGATGATAGAAGATGTATTGAATAATGTTCATTGGTCAATGCAAGGTACAAAATGGTTGGTGATTTCATCTGGGACGTGTGCTTTGGCGATGGCTTATTTTGAAGTTGACTCAGGAAATGAAGCGTGTGTTTTGTTTTGACAAGCATAATTCTAGGATGTCGGTCCTAGATTGTTGTGATATAATCATTGTAAACTTGTTTTAAATACCGTGTGTATCTCAGCAAGGGCTTATGTAATTTTTTGTAATTAGGAAAGCCTTATAGGCCAACCCAATCTTGGTAAAATTTAATAAGGTATAAATGTAAAATCTTTTATTTGGAAAAGATATGGATGAATATATGTGACAGAAGAAGGTTGAGAACTTGTGTCTGTTGTATGTAGAGTAGAGGATTGTTGGTGGACTTCATTGGAACTAATCAATAAAATATTTTTGTTGGAAAATAGTTCAAAAGATTGTGTATTTCTTCATATACACTTACTGCGAACTAGTGAGTTCAGAAGGTGGACTTAACCTTCTTTTGGGTAGTGAGCCTTGGGCAGTGAGCCCTCTTGTTCTTGACTCCTAACAAGGTTTTTCCTCTAACAAGGACTATGTACTGTAATGTTTCAACAAGCTCCTAACAAGGCTATATCTTCTAACAAGGATTACTATACTCTCAGTACATCATTAGTGGGTGCTAATTCCCACCAGGGTTTTTACCTTTAATAGGGTTTTCCCATAACCAAAATATTATGTTATTATGTTGGCATTCATTATGTTCATTGGATCTAATATTAACAAGCTCAAAAGTTTAATTTTAATATTCTATCATACAACTGATTCACCCCCCCTCTTAGTTGTATTGTGGACTGTTAATCCTAACAATAAGATCTAGAAAAGAGGAAAGAGTTGTCATGACATCAAATCTAGCTTCCCACTCTTTGCCTATATTTTCTCAAGGAATTCATCATGCCACCTTAGTCTTCACTGGATGACTGCCACTGTGTTCTTCTGGAAACCTTCAATTGGCACCGTGCTTAATACTTCCTTCATTGTAGCTTGTTGGAAGATAGGGTTGAGCACTCAGTGAATGAATGCATTTTACCTAGTCAAAACAAAATTTTCTATTTCAATGCACTGCATCTTAAAAGTTAGGATAAGACATTCATGGTGATCATTTACAAGAGTATGCATAACCATTCATATTCAAAACACTACTTTAATTATTAAAAACATAACTATAACTTCAAAACAAGTAACATAGTAATATGTCCAAGCATAGCATATTTAAGTACATTTAAGCCATGATATAAGTCTGATGGTAGCATGCGATATAATAACAAAAAAAGCATAGCAGTCTTAAGTAAAATGTATCAAAATAGGCAAATGGTCTAGCAGATATCATCCTATGGCATTAATATGCCTCATCATTGCCCCCTATGAGGACTAGTGCCTACCCTCAGGCACTAAAGTATTCCTGATTTTTGCAAGTACCCTAAGGTCTCCTTCTTGTGTCTCCACAATCATTGAACTGCCCACTCTCCAGTAGAATCCATTCATTCTTTCAACCCTTACATGTCAGCTTATCTCTAGGTCTTCATCAACCTCATTATCCACACAACTGTATAGTGGCCATAGGAGTAGAGGAGGCTGAAAAGTGAGAGGCATCCACCTTTCTGGCCAAGGTTGTCCAAATTCTATATACCACTGGACCCTCTACATAACAGCTCAGAAGTTGATGACACTATGTGGTTCTGCCTTTTTTAGGGCCATAGTTAACCTGGCCCACCTCTCTTGTTGCCCTTCTGCTGCTTTGTGTCCTTCGGCCAATGATAATGTTTTAGCTTCTAAGTGCACCTTTTCTCAGTTTTCCAATATCCTTCTCCTATGTGTAGCATCATTAAAACCAAAGACAATTTCTAACCAATCATAGTAGAGCCTTCTGCGTGTTTTACTCTCTGGTCGTAAGGGAAGTGTAATGGTTGTTAGAAATAGTGAATATCGAGAGGGGGGGGGTGAATCAATATTCCACAAACTTTAACTTTTGCCCAATTATGGATATAACAGATTATCTTTACACATGCATAACATAAGAAATTAAATAACATGCATAGCAATAAATAACTCATAACACATGATATGTTCTCGAGGAAACCCTGGCCAAGGGAAAACCCTGGTGGGGATGGTACCCACAAAGATCCACTAATCAAAAGTATCATGTTAAGGATGTTGAGCCTGTTAGGAGTCTATTACAATCATATAGTGTATCCATCCCAATTAAGGGACTATAGGCCTTGTTAGAAGCCTAAATCCTATTAGGAGTTGTCAATACAAAATCTGATTACCAGATGAGCCCACTGCCCAAACAAGTAATGTACAATGTATATATTGATTACAAAAATGGATTTAGGTACATAACCTTGTGCTATTTACGTCAATCTCACTTCACTGCTATCATACTTCGCATCATTACAATTATATTTTCAATCGCTTTTTCTCTAACATGACTTCCTTTATAATTTATACAAGTTATTAAGGCTAATAAATTTACATGGTCAGCTTCCATATATCTTTATCCAAGATTAAAAATCTAAGATGTCATCCCTTTATATTGTTAAGTCATTATTTTGATAAACAAAATAATCCCTTAACTCTTTACCAATTCTGCCTTCATATTCTGTCCTATCGGCTTCACACTGTCTTCGGTAAAACTATCATAACTAATTTCGTACATGCCATACTGACTTGCACTCTGAGATGGATCATCATTAGTCATCATAGAGTCTATGTTCAAGTGAAAAAGCACTTAGCTTACTCTAGTCAATGTTGCAAACAAAAACTATGTCTTGGTACACTGTGAAAACACTGTCTCACACTTAGACAAATTTGCAATGCGCTCTGCTATACTTGCTCTTACACTTTTGCGCTCTTCATGTGGATCATATGTTGCCATAATGACAACATCTATGTACTCACTTCAGCCAAATTGCCAACAATGGTGTGTTCAAATTCCCTATACCTGTTTAATTTCTCTCCATAGTTGATTTCATTTCTAACCTAGGAAAGTAAAGATGTTAAATGAATATCTCCCACAAATAACAAGGGATTCCAATCTGTATTTGAAGGAACAACATAATTGTGCATATACAATTCAGAAAGAAGGTTCCTGATGAAATCAAGTGACATCTCATATGTAGCCATGAAAGTTTGAGGAGTTTCTATATCAGGGCTCAAATCCCTAAGTATTCTCATCAATTTAAACATTAAGAATTGTTCCCTCAAACATAGGGCATAAATCCTAGGTGGTGGTCTACATTCAAAAAAATTAGGAACCAATTCTGTAATTGAATCCACCTTACCCTGTAGGAGGTAATTTCCTATTTCTTTTGTCCTATTTCCTTTTTCAACTTGTCCCTTTCTAATTCCCACATGGCTTTTTCATATTGAACTTGCTAGAAATAATAAATGGACAAAGAGTGAATTGTTTCCTTTTCTTGGTTGTTTAGTGGAATTGAGCATTTTGGAATCGCCTCTTGATTACCCTGAGGAATTAGTGTTGATGTGTCAAAAATATCATTTGTTTCTACTTTTTTCTGGATGGGAAGAAGATGCATCAGAGATATCCATCCTCTTTGCTTTTTTCCACCTTGTTTCCTGTCTTGACATAGCAGTTGCAAGTTCTTCTTGACTCCTCACAAATGGAATGTCTTCTTGTGGTTCTTCTTCCATGGGATCCTCCATGGGAACATCATGAATATAGTTATTCATCCTAGGAGATTCCTTCTCCTTTTTCTTTGTGTTCAAATGAACACTACGTTGCAGTGGTGTATCAGCCGATGTTGCAAGACATTTTTGTGGAGTCTTTCTTTTGGTAGCAGATGTGGCTACAAGAGGAACAAGAGTATCACCCTCATCATACGCGATCATTTTTCCTTTCCATTTCTCCTTTTTCTAGGCTTCTTGTGGACTATGGGGATCTTTAGGGTCCTTGGTTTTTCCATCCTCCAAATTAGGGTTCGTAACATCTATAGCCATATTTTCTTGAGGGTTTTCTAGAGGAAGGTTTTCCTCAGCTATCTCTAGAATAATGGGCTCCACATTATTAGGAATATCCTCGTAAGGAGGATTTTCTTGTCCTTTTTCTTGTTCAAGTTGTGGCTTTGTAGCTTGTGGTCTATCCTGGTTTAACTATACATGTGGTGCTGCAAGAAACTCATCCCAAGTCATGGGAGAAGTGTCATGTAGGGCTCTTTCTACTAGAAGCTGAATTAAACCATGATGGGTGATGACATTTGGCCTCCCCTTCCTGACCTCTTTAGAACTCAAATTTAACAATGAATATAGAAAATTGGGAATATTTACTAAATGACCATGCCGTAAACGACTTAAAATCTTGAAGTGAATGACATGCAAGAAAGAAAACTGTCCTTGGCAAGTAATGTACCTTATAATATGTATGGATAACTAAGGGTACTCACCAAGAAGGGACGTACATTAAGCACCTTGTTTACTATATTCCATTGTGGTGTCTGCTGACAAAGAAAATTCTTTCCGAGCTGTGTGAGTGTCATGACTATGTGGGAATGCTTCCCTTGTAGCAGGGAGTCCAAACACTTCTACAATTCTCACTTATGAGGCCTCCACTCTCAATCCTTTTACGTATGCCACTCCATTACTATATGTGCATAGGAATTCTAATGCCATAGCCTCATTGTGACCATTTAGCTAGATGAAATATGTGAGCCATCCCACACAGTTGAATGTCTAAATGCTAGCCTAGTCTTGTAGCAAAGATGCATGATTTTTTGGTTCACTACATAAAGGCTGTCCACCCATCCTGTTAGAGCTTCTGTAACCTTGATTTTTTTCTAATTTCAATAACTTTCTAAAAAAATTTCTTTATCCTCCATTCTTTCAGAATTCGATTGTACCAAGGTTTGATAATTTCTAAACAAAGATTATCCTGGCTTTCTTATGTGAAATGGTGATGGAATTCGGAAAGGAAACAAAAAAAATGGTAGCTGGGATTTCAGGCTGAAATTTTGGAATTCGAAAGCAAGCTTATGGTCACAAATTCTGGGTACCAAGGCTTTTAAAATTTATGGTGACGTAGCACAAGTTTATACATTAATGATGGTGACCTCAAACAGAGATAGTTTTTATGTCACACACTTAAACTAACTGCCCCCTATGAAAAAGATACAGGTGTCCTCACATGCATGGCTAAAAGTACATCTGTACTTGGACATATTGCTAAATTAATTGAGGTAGTAGTTATAATAATTTTATTGTAACTAAATAGCATTTAAAGTAATAAATGTATGCATTCCTAGGAAATAATTTTCATGAATGATGAAATCCTTAAAGATTGAGTGATGTGCGCCACAAAAAAAGTAACACATTGCAGAATGATAATGTGATGTATGGGTGGATACAAAAGATAAAGGTAATGAAGTGTGATGTGACATGTGCTTTATTATGACAAGAAATGTTTTCATGGGAAACAAAAACTTTATTATGACTGCACTTGTGCATAATTAAAGTAATGACCAGAGAGAGTGATTGGCTGCAGGAGGAGGTCCGTCTTCAGCTAGAGGAGATCCTTCTGATTTAGAGGGTTCATCAATTGCAGGAACTTTATCGGCTATAGGGGGTTCAACTACAGTAGGAGAAATCTCAAACTTCCATAGAAATTCAACCTTTGTTTGTGGTTTATGGTATAGACAAAGTCTATGCCCATTTACCAATAATTTGAAATGTATGGGGTTGATGGTTGATATTTGAACCGCACCATTAGCATGGACATTTTCAATTTCATAAGGACCAAGCCATCTTGTAGTAAGCTTACCTTGGGTTTCTTGATAGATGGTTCAGCTGAAGGACCCTTTTGTGTTGTGCTTGTGGAAGATCAATGTTTAATTGTAGTGTTGTTCGTAGGGTCTTATGCTCAAATTCTATAGGCATGATAATAGTCTTTCTATAAACCACTTCAAAGAGTGTGAAACTGATTGTTTTTTTCCAAGTTGTTCTATATGTCTAGACTACTTCTTGTAACCTTGTGCTCCAGTCCCTTTTATGTAACTGTACTATTTTGGTCACGATGGCCTCTATTTCCGTATTTGTAACCTCTACTTACCCATTCACCTGTGGATGATATGGACTTGATGTCTTGTGGAAAATATTATATTCATTCATAAGGGTAGTAATTAGCATTGAATTGAATTGAGCACCCTGAGCAGTAACCAGTTCCCTTGGTACACCATATTATGTGAAGATTTCTTCATACAAAAACTTAGCTACCTTATTATCTCGAGCATGTTTCATAGCACGTACCTCTACCCATTTAGTTACATAGTCTAGACATACAAGGATGTATGAATTGTCATTTGATGATGGGATAATGGGTTTGACAAAATATAACCCCCATTTATCAAATGGAGTTACTACCACTTGAGGAAAGAGAGGCATCTCATCAGACTTTGTTGGTCACCCCATTCTTTGACATTGGTCACATTTCCTTGGATAGTTGACTTCATCTTTATGGAGGGTTGGCTAGTAATATCCTATGTTAAGTATCTTCATTATTTTTCTTTTAGCTATAAAATGCCCACCACAAGGCTCATCATGACATGCATGGAGGCTGTCATAAGTTTCATCCTCCCTTACACACCTTCTCAGTATTTGGTTAGGCCCATTATAGAATAGACAATTAACAATCCACGAGAAGTTGAAAGTTATTTCTATGAGAAGTCTCTTTTCTTTTGGTGAGAAACAGGGAGGCACCTTTTGAGAGACCAAGTAGTTGGCAATATCTGAATACCAAGGAGTTTTGGCTAAAATTGAGAACATGCGATCATTAGGAAAGCTATCATCAATAAGCTACGATTCATCCTTATTCTACAATCATGAGAGGAAATCTGCAACCAAATTTGATTTTCCTGGCCTATCCACTATGGTGATATCAAATTCATGTAACAATAGAAGCCATCAGGCTAGTCTCCACATGACTGCAGGCTTATTAGCAAGATACTTAATGGTTGCATGATCAGTATGCACAAATATTTGGTAGCTTGTGATATAGTGCCAGAATTTGTTCAGAGCATAGATAACGACCAAAATCTCCTTTTCTGTGACTGTATAATTTAGTTCTGCTCCTTATAGATTCTTGCTGATGAAATATATAGCATGCTCTATTGAATCTTCCTTTTGGCTGAGAACAGCTCCTATTGCATGATTTGAGGCATCAGTATGAATGTGGAATGGAAGTTCCCAATTTGGCCCTCTTAATATAGGAGCTTGAGTAAGAACTAACTTTAGCTGCATGAAGGCTTGATCACAACTTGGAGTCCAAGTAAATTCTGAATCTTTGGTGAGCAAAGAATGAAGGGGACTGGCCATTTTACTAAAACCTTTGATGAAACTTCTATAATAGCTTGTGTGTCCAAGAAAACTTAAGACATCTTTTTGCTTGGTTGGTGTTGAAAGGTTTTGAATGACTTCAATTTTGGCTGGGTCTACTTGAATTCCAGTAGCAGATATATAGTGACCAAGTACTATCCCTTCTTGCATCATCATGAAGCACTTTTCACTATTTAGGGATAGGTTATGTTCTTCATACCTTTTTAGGACTTTATCTAGGTTTTTCAAAGCTTCCTCATAAGTTTCACCATATTTTTTGAAATCATCCATATAAATCTCCATAAAATCATGAAAGATATCAACAAAGATGTTGATAACTACTCGTTGGAAGGTCCCTAGGGCATTACAAAGACCAAATGGAAGAACTAAATAGGAAAAGGTCCCCCAAGGGCAAGTGAATGTTGTCTTTTCCTAATCTTTTGGAAAGATTCAGATTTGGTTGTAGCCACTATACCCATCTAGGAAGGAAAAATACTTTTTACTTTCTAAGGAGTCCAATACTTGGTCAATGAATAGAAGAGGGAAGTGATCCTTTTTGGTTGCATTATTGAGCTCTCTATAGTCCACACACACACACCATTTTCCTCCTTTTTTTGGCACAATTACTAATGGGGAAACCCACTAACTATCAGATATGGGATAAATAAATCTAGCATTAAGGATTTTTTGTAGCTCTATTTTGACTATTTCTCGTAATGTTGGGTTTACTTACCTTTAAAATTGCCTTACTAGAGGTTTTTCCTCTTTGAGATATATCCTATGGGTACATAGTTTTGGATCCAAGCCTTTCATTTTAGAATAATCCCACACAAATTATCTAGTATGGGCCGTCAATATTTTAGTCAGTGATGTTTGGTGTTGAGTGGTTAGTTTGCTATTGATATTTAGGCAACGACCATGAGACACCTCTATTTTCTTATTCAGTTCTATCATGGATGCATCTATAAATGAGGGTGCTTGTATCTCATGGGGAAGAAATTGGTGATAGATTTATTTGGATGCAAGAGAAGGCCATTAACAATCAGGGTTTAAAACTTGTAGAGAGCAGTTATTGGAAGAACAACCTAGAGAGTTCAAGTTTGATCCATACTGATTTTGCAAGATATTGGTGATCACTTTGTCTTCTTCCTAGAGCTGCTAGGAAGGGGTCTCTTTATAACATCATTAACTAAGATACTAATTTTATAACCTCATCTTATTCTCCTATGTCAGGCCATATTGGTGAGGCTAATTCCATTTGAGGTTGGGCTGGTGGATACAGGACTAGTGTCTTGGTATGCTGACCATCAGATATGGTCATATCCCTTGAGTGACATCTAATATAAAGATCAATAGTTGCTAACCAAGGCTAGCCAAGTATAATTGGATATCCTCCTAGTGTATCTTTGGGTGACAGTATCATGAAATCAGCTGGGTAAGACCAGTATTCTAGGTCAACAACTATATCCTCCACCATTTCATCAGGTTTCACAGTGGAATTGTCTGCAAGTTGTAGGATAGTAGGTGTGTTTTGAAGGTTGGTTATACTAGCTATTGCATTATATCCTTTGTCATTACATTTATAGTGGCTCCAAGATCTACCAATGCATTTTTAATAGCTATCCCATTAATAATGACTTCAACAACAGGGCTGCTTGGGTCAGAATATTTTGGGATGGTAAGCTTTCCTAATATGATGTCAGCTAGCTTTCCCAATACATGGTCAGTTTAAGGATCCTTTTTCTTGTGGCCATGTTTCTTGAAGCAGGCTTCTTTGATGGCTTTTCCATATGTAGGAACATCCTTAATTGCTTGAAATAAAGGTATTTGGACATTAATGTGTTTTAACTGATCAAGGATGTTAAATTCTACTTCCTTAGTAGGCTTAGGATTGATGTGTTGCAACCTTTATGGAAAAGGCAGTCTGGTAGGGTGGCTTTTAGTAGGTATAGGCTGTGTTACTGGTAGGGGAATAGTGCTTTCAGTTTGGGTAGGCTCTTCCTAGGGTACTTCACTTATGATTGGATGCTTAGGAGCAGGGATAGTAGTTCCAGACCATAGGTGTATATCATCAAGTGTGATTGCATAGGAAGGATGTTGCATGGGATACTATGTTTGGTCAGTAGCATATACACTTTGTTGAGGTGTGGAAGGCCTCTTGTTTGGGTTTGGTTGTGGTTTTGCAGGTAGTTGTGTAGGCTTTGGAGGTTGATTATTGGCTACTAGTGGTGGCAAGAGTGCTTGATGTTGTGGCGGCTAAAGAGGTGGATTCAAATATCCTTGAGGCTGATTTTTCCATTGCTGGCCTCCTTGCCACTGAGGGTTCTATTGCCATTTACCTTGTGGTGGCTGCCATGCCCCTTGGGGTTGTTGCCAATTCCCCTAAGGGTTCTACCACTATGGATTAGGGTAATTTTTCCACTGATTTTGATATTTGTTCTAGGGAGGATTTTGATAATTCATAGAAGGTTTCCATTTATTTTTATAAAATGGATTACTAAATGTATGTGGGTCCTAAGGCATACCTTATCTTTGCACCCATGGTTGTCACTAAGTGATGAAGAATAGTTTCTCATCTGCTAGTTCAACTGGCTAGTAGTCAGTTGGTATCTAGGTAGTTTCCATATTAGCAACCAATTTACACTGATGATCTCTCTTCTTCTATCGACAGTGTGGACAGAATTTAGCTAGCATGGCCTCTACTTCCTCATGCTTTTTCTTTTCTTGCAAGGTATCCAGTTGCATGGCCATATTGTTGATGATATCTTGCTTAAAATCATAAAAGAGATGCATTATTTCTGATCTGGAAGCGCCTATGCCATTTGTCTTTCCCATTATGGGTCTGTATCCCCTTCCTCTCTTACCGATGACTCTGGACTATTTGAGGCATATCTTTTTAATATCATCCTAGGTAGATTGGGTTATATCTCCTCCTTCCATCAAGTCTAGTGCTTCAGTGCATCCATCTTATATGCATCTCAGGAAAAGCAACTTCTAAGATTTTTCATTAAGGGCATGCTCGATATTCTTTTGTAGGCTAAACATGAACCATGATACATAGCCTTCAAGTGTCTCTTCCTCTTTTTGAGTCATTTTAAAGATGTCTTCCCCTCACATATCAGTTCCCTAACAATACTCCTTGTATTTAAGTAAGAATGTTGCCTGTATTTCTGTCCACTCATGGACAACATCTCGTCCTAGGCCCATAAACCAATGCAAAGCAGACTCCTTAAGGGTTGCAAGAAATAGTTCAAGATTTTGGTAATTAGTGGTGTAGTCATAACTTCTGCATAGGATATCAAACTCAAAGAGAAAGGTATCCGGGTCTTCTATCACAAGACCATAGAATTTTGGTAGGGCAAAAGAAGGTATGTTTATATGGTTGTTGTTATCACATTGGTCAGTAATAGGAAATGGAAATGTGACAAGATTCACTATCCTTGGAGGGTTTCTAGGATGTGGAGGTGGTGGGTGATGTGGTGGTTGATAGATGACCAGTTGTAAAGATTTTTCCTATCTAATAGGATTTTTAGTGTACCGAGCTCATAAATGCAAGAAGACTTCAGCAAATGTGTTAATTTTAGGTTGCTCCTCAAAGGAAATAAATTCTTCTTCTTTAGAGGATGAGGATGAAGATGTAGTTTCAGGGAGGTGAATGGTAGCATCAACAAATGAACTTTCCTCTTCAAAGGGATGATTGGATTGATTTGGAAAGTACCTTCCTTTGGCATCTCTTCTTCTATTATGCATACAGGTAGTAGGGAGTGATGCAATTGACAACATTTCTCAAAGGAAAATTTATTCTACTTAAAGATGGAAATAAAGAAAATTCTAAGAATGGCTTAGTGAGGACTTGGTTCAGCACCGTCCCTGAAAATGGTGCCAAAAATGATCGCTTCTTATAAAGGATAAAAAACTAGGTGTAATTACGAACTCAGGGATTGGACATCTAACCAAGTAGTTTATCCTCTTCATAAAAGCTCATATAGAATGTCAAACCAGGGACGTGTTACTGGAAACATGCCAGAAAAGTATATGCACTAGGTATCACTTAGCCATACATTTTATCATTTCTTTAGGAAAGAAATGTTGAAAGGAAACTATCCTATGATTGCAGGAAATAAATGCTTGAAAGATTCTTAAGCTAGAGCTGCAAAAAAGTAAATACTAGAATAGAAATTGCAGAAATGTAGATGTTAATAAAACATGAAGACTCTTACAAACTATGCAATAATACTTCTATTGTTCCACTACCTTGGCTATAGGAAGCATCAGCTGATCTGTGGCTTTGGTTGTAGGAACAGTTCAACACTTGGCATTGAAATCATGGAAATGCAGGAAATGATTCTAACTAGTATGAATCTATCCAACTATGGATTTCTCACCAAGTGGGCCCCCTTGGATGAGTATCCCAATAAAAAATACACGAAGTTAAATCTCAACACTTTCTTTTCTCATTATTTGAATAATTGAGTATAGAGATTCATAAACCAAAAAACTAACAGAAAACTGTATTGCTAGTAAACTTGATAATGCCCTCCTTTCTCATGGAGGAGTGGTGCTTTATTTAAAGGAAAAATCCTAACTACTTTCCTAACCATGCCATAGAAATAGGTTGATCTTTATTACAACACTATTGTTTAAAAATAAGGGAAACTATTAAAGCTAGAACAGATAAGATCTAGAAAAGAGGAAAGAGTTTTCGTGATAGAAAATCTAACTTCCCACTCTTTGCCTAGATTTTCTTAGGGAATTCATCACGCCACCTTAGTCTTCAATAGATGATTGCCACAGTGTTCTTCTAGAAACCCTCAACTGGCATTCCGCTTAATACTTCCTCCATTGTAGCTTGCTGGAAGATTGGGTTGAGCACTCAGTGAATGAATGCTTTTTACCTTGTCAAAATAACATTTTCTATTTTGATGCATTGCATCTTAAAGGTTAGGATAAGACATTCATGGTGATCATTTACAAGAATACACATAACTATTCCTATTCAAATGACTATTTTATTTATTAAAAACATAACTATAACTTCAAAACAAGTAACATAGTAATCTATCCAAGCATAGCATATTTAAGTACATTTAAGCCATGATATAAGTCTGATGGCAGCAAGCCATATAATAATAGAAAAAGCATAGTGGTCTTAAGGAAAATATATCAAAATAGGAAAAAGGTCTAGCAGATATCATCCTAGGACATCTTAAAATATGGCATTAATATGTGTTATCAAAAACCCTCATCTTCAGTTCCTTTTTGCATTTCAGAGTCCTCAACTGAAGCCCTTCTAGCGTTACTCTTAGAATATGACCCTTTAAACTTAGTATTTTTTAGAGAAAAAGCCTCAGAGGGCTCTTCCTCATCATCCTATGTTTCCTCTCCATACATATCCTCCTCATCACCCTCTATTTCTTCCTTGTCCCTAGAGTGATTCTTCAGAAAAGGTTTCTCCACTTTTTTTGTTTTGAGGAGATTATACACCAGAACCATGAGGCCCTAGTGAGAGGCATGGTCACCTTTTGCATCCCTCTAAATACTAGTAATGGTGGACTCCAAAGAACTCAACAAATAAAATAGAAGACTAATCTTCACATTATGCCTAAAGTGGTTTAACAACATAAAGTCATGCCCATAAGCTCTGGTAAATCTACCATCAAGCGTTACATAATTTATAATAGAAAATAACACATACCTCCATGGTCAAGAAATCTATTTAGGGTTATAATAGGAGGTGTCCTCCTTAACCAGTCTCGATTTCTCTAGCTCAATAATGGGGAACTTCTCAGGCACTTTATCATAAATTCTTCTATCTCTATAAAACTTTAAACCCTCCATGCTCATGCTAGTAGCTTCAACTATGATTTCCTTTGTGACCTCCATAAGCTAATTTCCCACCAGAACCATACCATTCCACCGAGTTTTGCAAAACTGCTTTGACACGGTAGGGTTTCTGCCATGTAGGTCACCATTCCTCCTTTCTTCAAAATATCCCATACCTCCTTATTCTATTTCTAATCAACACAGTTAATAGGTTCAAATATCTTCTTACTTTCTCCCATATTTTCTCTCTAAAATCTTGATCAGGATTAAATTGGGAAACTATTCAAAATCTAATTTTTCCAAAATTTCATATGTTTTAGTAAATTGCAATTTTGAGGGTCTTCGGTGCATCAATGTTTCTAAAATTTGGTTCAAGATTATTTGAATACCTTTCCAACGCATCAAACGGTTCGTAATTCGGAGCTAGGATGAGAAATTTATGCCTTCTCCAAGTGGACCGAAATTTTATATTTAGTTTTTTGATAAATTTTGATAGTTTTAATAGTTTAATTGTAATAAAAATTATGATGACTCTTCATTTCAATTCCAAGGGATTTGTGTGACCCTTGGGATCCATTCGACTTGTATAAACTCCAATTTTGAATAGAATGGAGATAGTTTTTGGTTTGCAATCTTGTTGTTCTCAATTTTCGTGTTGAAATCTACAATACTGCAGGTATCACACCAGGTATTGTAATCTAGTTTTCATAAATCAAATTAGTGGTATCAGAGTAGGAACGCTCCTTTATGCCAATTTACACAAGGTCTTCCTACCAAAGATTAGGATTGGATACACAAGATTTGTCAAAATACCCACCTTTGAGACGCACACGATCGAAGATGTCAGACAATGATGTTAAGAAGTTGGTCGAGGAAGCTTTAAATAAGCAATGAGAGGAGATGATGAGTCAATTTTCATGCCTCCTATAGAAGAAAAAACCCTTTGAATCTGAAACATCATTTCGTGGAAATACCCCTTTCAAAGTGCAGGTCAATTTCGACATCCCAAATTTTGAAGGAAAGGTCGATTCTAAAGTTGTTGATGGTTATCAAAGTTGGATAGGTAATTTTTTGTAAATAATTTCTTAGATGCTGAAAAGATAACATTTTCTCTCCTCAAAGCTGAAACCCATGTGAAATTAGCATGGGAAACCAAAGTAGAAAACAAAGAACAAGAATCAGTTGTTGAAGATGGTTTTATACTATCTCTTGATAAGAAGCCCACATGGGGAGAATTTGTGGAATACATAAAAGAAGCTTACCTCCCAGAGGATGTATATGAACAAAAATACATAGAATGGCAGCTTCTTTTCCAAAAGAGGGATCAGTCTGTGCAAGATTACACCAATACATTCCATTCACTTTCAGTAAAACTCAGTATTCATGATTTAGAGAAGCATCGAATTTTGAAATATCAGAGTGGACTTCACAGGTATATTCAAATAGAGATGGAATTTTTAAATATTGAGACATTGGCAACTGCCTATAAATATGCTACAAAAATTGAAGAAAAATCCAAGCAAAAAGGGAAGAGGGACTACTTTGCAAACAACAAGCCAAGGGTTGAAGGTGGCACTACATTTGCAGGAAAACAGGTGACCAAGGAACCTCATTCAAATTCACCCAAGAACACATGGTGGTCTACTAAAAAGATAGACACGGGAATGTGATGTGAGATGCATAAGTCCCCAACCCATAATACAAAGGATTGTCGAAGTATTAAAAATTTGATGACAAAAATACGAGGAGAGGAAGTTGAACCTAAATCATCACCAATAGATAATTCTGAGAAAGAGGAGAATGATTCCATCATAGAAGCAAACCCATATGCCATAGTTGGAACTGCTAAAGTATTTCCCCGTGAAGATGAAGAGAGACTTTTTCATTCACAGATGTGGGTTGATGGAAAGCCTCTGCATTTTATTGTTGACAGTGGGAGTCAAAAGAATTTGATCTCTAGGGAGACAGTCAAAAGATTAAATCTGAAAGTGACAAGACACCCACAACCATACTCTATGGGATGGGTAAATGAGGGACAAGATATTCAAATAAATCAACAATTTCATTTGCCATATTCAATCAAGCCTTTCAAGGATGAAGTGATATGTGATGTAGCACCATTGGATGTATGCGATGTCTTGCTGGGGCAGCCATACATGTATCAAAGGCATGGGGTGTATGAGTCCAGGCCACGTAGTGTTACAATCAAGCTTGGTGGGAAGAGGTATCGAATACCAGAGGTATGTCCAACACAAACTGCATCTTTAATTAGTGCTAAACAATGTAAACGCTTGATTGCTCAAACTGGAGCTTTTGTTGTACTCATGATTCGCCCTGAACAAACAAAGTCAGTTGTTCTTAATACACATGCTAAGGTAACAGAGAATAAACAAAATCAGATGGATAGAATTTTGAAAGAATATCACAGTGTGTTTACACCACCAATGTGAGTACCAACACACTGTCAAGTCAAGCACTCTATTGATTTAATTCCAGGCACACCGCTACCACATGAGCCAATATATAGGAGGTCAGTTTTGGAAAATGATGAGATTAAGAGACAAATTCAGGAGTTGATTCAAAAAGGACACATTTGTCCAAGTGCTTCACCTTGTGGAAGTCCAATTGTCCTTGCTAAAAAGAAAGATGGGACATGGAGGCTTTGTATTGATTATAGAGCATTAAACAAAATCTTTGTTAAAAATAGATATCCAATCCCTTGGATTGATGATTTGTTGGACCAACTTAGGGGGGCTAAATTCTTTACAAAAGTTGACATGAAGTCTAGATACCACCAAGTACCAATTGATCTAGTAGATGTGTGGAAGACTACATTTAAATCTAAGGAAGGTTTGTTTGAATGGTTGGTCATGCCTTTTGGCCTAACAAATGCCCCAGCCACATTTATGAGATTGATGAATGATGTGCTTAGACCATTCATTGATTCTTTTGTAGTTGTTTATTTGGATGACATACTCATCTTTAGCAGAACTTGGTCTGAGCATTTGCAGCATGTTGAACAAGTTCTTTCAACTCTGCAAAAACACAAACTTTATGCCAACATTGAGAAGTGTTCTTTTGGTATGTAGAGTATTCAATACTTAGGATATATCATTGACACTGAGGGTGTTCATGTTGATTCAACAAAGATTCAAATAATCCAAGATTGGCCGTCCCCTAAAAATTTCATAGAGCTTTGCAACTTCTTGGGCTTAGCCAACTTCTATCGCAGATTTGTGTTTGGTTTCTCACACATATCATGGCCTCTTAATCAATCACTAAGGGGTGGAGCACAAGCAAAATTTTAGTGGACAGAGGCAAAGCAACAAGCATTTGAGGAGTTAAAGAAAAGACTATGTTCAGCACCAGTATTGGTCCTTCCAGATCTACACCAAGCATTTCAGATAGAAATAGATGCATCAAATTATGCTCTTGGTGCGGTACTCACACAACATGGGCATCCTGTTGCCTATCACAGTGAAAATTTTTCTGATATAGTACGTAGGTATCCCACCTATGATAAGGAGTTGTATGCCATTGTTTAGGCTTGCAAACAATGGAAACACTATATACTAGGAAAGGAAACTATTATACATACAGACCATAAACCACTCCAATTCTTGCAAACACAAGGGAAGCTACAGAATGATAGACATCAAAGATGGTCAGCCTATTTACAACAATTTCACCTCAACATTCATCATAAAAAAGGAAGCAGTAACAAGGTGGCAGATTGTTTGAGTAGGCCTCCAATTGTAGGTTTGACAATAGTGTTGGATTCATGCGGTCATCAATCATCCACTTGGGAACAACTATATAGTACTGACCCTGATTTTGCTAACATCTATAGTAATTAGGTAGAAGGAAAATCTATCTCTGATTTTCACTTGCAGGATGGGTTTCTTTGCCATAATGGTCACATATGTGTACCCACTAAAGAACGGAAGAAAATGGTATGGGAAGCTCACTACAGTCCTGTTGCAGGACATTTTGGTATTGGTAAGACTACTACTATCCTTCAAAAGTATTTCTATTGGCCAAAAATGAAGCAGGATATCATTTCACATATACAAGCTTGTGCAGCCTATGCAATTGCAAAGCCAGCAAACCATAAGTTGGGTCTATACTTACCATTACCTATTCCTGATAAGCCATGGCAGTCTGTTTCAATGGATTTTATGTCTGGGTTTCCAACTACCAGGCGGGGGCATGATTGTGTATATGTTGTGGTAGATAGGTTTTCTAAAATGGCTATCATGGTGGCATGTAAAAAGATGATTTTTGCAGAAGATACTACCAAGCTATTTTTTGAACATGTGTGGGTTCATTTTGGTTTGCCAAAAACCATTATTTCTGATAGGGATAGCAGGTTCATCAGCAAATTTTGGTCTACACTATGGGCTAAAATGGACATGAAACTGACAAAGTCCACAACATTCCATCCCCAAATAGATGGGTAGATAGAAGTGGTGAATCAAATGATTATTCATATTTTATGGATGTATCATTCAAAACATCCTCGCACATGGGATGAAAGCTTACCCTATGTGCAACACAGCTACAACCATGCACTCCATAGTACTACAGGGCACAGCCCATTTGAGGTTTCTCTTGAATACCAACCATTGGCACCTATGGATGTAGAAATACCATCTCTACACTCTAGTAGTCCATTGAAAGGTGACAAGGAGGTAGATAAAGCAGAAAAATTCATTGATAACATTAGACACCTACAACACCAAGTTTATGAGATATTGGAGCAGAGTAATCAGAAGTATAAGGAAAGACATGATAAACATAGAACTCCTCATTAGTTTTAGGTTTGTGACAAGGTATGGTTACATCTTCAGAAAGAGCACCTACATGGACCAAATAGGAAGCTTCATCCTCTTTGTTATGGACCATACACTATTGTGAAACAAGTTGGTGAGAATGCTTTTGAACTTAATTTGCCATCCTTTTTGGGACTGCATCCAGTTTTCAATGTGGAATTGTTGAGACCCTATTTTCCTCCTTTATTGGATATCTCCCAAGCTATTGAACACATTCAAGCTAAAGAGTTAAATCCCTCTACTACTACTCCAGTCCAGTGTGACCATGTTACTGAAGCCATTTTAAAGACTTTGAGAAATCAGAACATTCCTTTGTATCGGGTGGTTCGAGCTGGTCAACATTCTCATCAAGGCAAGTGGTTTACTAAGGAACAAATTGAAGAACAATTTCCTCATCTGTTGTAGCAGATTAGTGCAATGGGGCCCATTGCCTCTTAAGGGGGGAGGAATGATCAGGATTAAATTGGGAAAGTATTGAAAATCTAATTTTTCCAAAATTTCATATGTTTTAGTAAATTGCAATTTTGAGGGTCTTCGGTGCATTTCTGGACAAACATGCTGCTTAAAAACATGATGGAACATTGATGTTTTCAAAATTTGGTTCAAGATTATTTGAATACCTTTCCAACACATCAAACGGTTCATAATTCGGAGCTAGGATGAGAAAGTTATGCCTTCTCCAAGTGGACTGAAATTTTATATTTAGTTTTTTGATAAATTTTGATAGTTTTAATAGTTTAATTGTAATAAACATTATGATGACTCTTCATTTCAATTCCAAGGGATTTGTGTGACCCTTGGGATCCATTTGACTTGTATAAATTCCAATTTTGAATAGAATGGAGATAGTTTTTGGTTTGCAATCTTGTTGTTCTCAATTTTCTTGTTGAAATCTACAATACTGCAGGTATCACACCAGGTATTGTAATCTAGTTTTCATAATTCAGATCAAATCTCTTCACAAAATCATTGTAAAAACTTTAAATACCACTATGATTAAAATCAGCAATGCTAAACTTAGCGTAAAAGACCCAAAATATGTGCCAAATCACACACATCATCACCAAGTAGTATTTCCATGAGGAAATAAATTATGAAACCTCACCTTGTAATCAATAATCATCATTAAACAACCCCTTTTGCACACTTATGTCTGCTTCGTAAATGGTCACTATCTATTAATGATTTTTCCTCAAAAGGAAAATCCCTCCAGTCATCCCAAGTTGTCATCTTATCCAACTTGCATGCCATGTTGGCAGCCCAATCAGCAATGGCATTCATTTATTTGAAGTTATGTGTGATGATGCATTCTTCAAATGAGTTGATTAGGATTTGAGTGTTAGGAATGAATGTTGAATATATCCTATGGGGGATATTTGCAGCCATTCTGTAGCAGTTGTTGTTGCATTCATGACTGTGATTATCATTGATGTCAACATAGTGACCTACTGAAGATTAGCAAAGAAGAAAATAGTGTGTGAGTTAGCACACTTGGGATATTGAAGATGAAGCTATGCGGATTTTAAGACTTACTCTATGATGTTCTATAAGATTGTGGTTAAGAGCGCAGATGAAAATTCATTTATTCATGATAGTTATGAGGAAATAAGTTGAAGCAGTATTCAGGCAGTGTTACTGAGTAGTGGTTTGGGGAAATCGGATGATATCTCCTAATCAGGATTGAATCTGATCATACACAGTTATGAGGCAGTTGATGACATGATGTTAGTGACATGGACATGAGCGTAAGATATGAGGTCGCACGAGTGAAGAATTATCTTAATTGGAAGCTGAGAGTTTTGTGTAATTTTTATGTAACGTGTGGAAACTTTTATTTTGTAATTTGTATGCCGACTCATTCTTAATTACTTGAGTTTGGTATAAATGAAGCAATGTGTTCCTTGTTGTAATATGATGATGATGAGAATGAAGTTGTGAATTGTATTTGAAAGTGAATTGCGGAATTGTGCAATACTTGTTGGAAGAGGATATGCGAAGTATAGAGATCTGGTATCAAGATCTGAAGTAGTTGGTGTCGAGATCGAGAGCATATTTTGACAACTCAGGACAGGCAGAAGAAGTATGCCGATGCTCATAGGACCAATGTACACTTCTCTCTTGGTGATAGAGTCTTTTTGAGGGTGCGTCCACGAAAGAGTCCAATCCGTTATGGAAAAGGCTCCAAGTTGGCACCCCGATTTGTTGGCCCTTTTGAGGTCCTGGAGAGTATAGGACCAGTAGCTTATTGGCTTGCCTTGCCGCCCAGCCTTGCTCGTATTCATGATGTATTTCATGTTTCAATTCTTAGGAAGTATATTCCTGATGTGACTCATGTGTTGGATTGGAATGCATTACAGGTAGCGGACGGGCAGCTGGCTTTAGAGCCAGTACGCATTTTGGAGCAGCGGACACTGACCCTCAGGGGTCAAACCATAGAGCAGGAAAGGGTCCAATGGGACCCCAATGATGATTCTTCCACCACATGGGAAGATGCTGCTAGGCTTAGAGATGCCTATCCATATTTATTTTTAGGCTTCCAGGAGTAAGCCTAACTCTAGGGGGGAGGATGTAAAAACTCTCCTATGGTGATACTTAGACTTTGCTGATTTGGACATTTTATTATGATGGTCAGGACTATACATTTACATTTATGTTTTGTGAATGATGATATGATGGATATGCTCATTTATGGTTATCATTTATATGTTTATGAGATTTTTTATATGTTTTATGGATCTAACCCAATGATTTGAATCTAACCATTATCATGATGTTTTATGTTTCATGGATATGTGTCTGATGTGTTTTCATGACTCAGGATGAAGTCATAGTTACTCACTTAGCTGAGGTCCACATGATGTATCGATCCTGGTCATCTGCTTGTATATATCTGATTTGTATATCCATATGTATATATATGCATCTCTTCTTGGTGATGCAAGATTGCAAGTACCGGGTATTGTCTCCACCTGGCTCCACAAGTCTGAGCGATCCCTCAAAATCCTTGATCATCGTTGTTGTTACGGAGATATCACCAGGTTCCACAGGAAGAAACTTCACCTTTGATCCTTTTATCCTTAGGTGGGAAGTGTTGATTCAGTCCCTTGTGTGGATGTATTGTGTGATCTCGTAGTTGTTGGATTTGTGGATCTTGTAGCTAGTTCTTGTCTTCAGGGTATATTGATGTGAATCATTGTTCATTGAAGGTATGATTTAGCAATTTATCTTTAGTAGTAGCTACTATTATACTAGCATATCTCATTAGGAACGAGTCGGAATGTGATTTAAATCATGTGATTTTAATACCTATAATAATGAATAATTTTATGGTATTATTTTATAATACTCATAATAATAAAGTGACTATGACAATAGTAATAGTAAAATATTTTAAATAAATAGTGGAAAAATTAAACTTATGTTAGTAGCTACCTGATATATATTTTAGAATGTGGATTAGTGTATGGATAAATAATATATTTTATAATAATATTATGCTTAAATAAGGTTATACTTGAATAATTATGTATGTTTAAATAAAGTTGTGCTTCAAAAATTAATAAATAAATTATTAATGTAAAACAATAAAAATAAAAACAAAACTATATAGTTATAAAGTTATGCATAAACAATTATAGATGCTTAAATAAAGTTTTGTTTTAAAAAAAAATGATTTATAAAAAAATAAATTAATATAAAACAAAACAAAAAAAAAAAAATGAAAGAGTTTGGAAGTGGGGGCCACCACCTTCCCCACTCTCCTCACGGTTCCCAACCGTAGCACTGGCAGGCACTGTTATGGCAGCGGGTACTGCAGTAGCAGTACCCGTGAGTTGGGAAAGCGCACAGGGCGCTAGGTCAATGGGGTGCGGGGCCCACAGGGTCCCCCCCATAAGTCACTTTTAAATTATTATTTTTAATTTAATTTATGGTAGGGGTTTTATTTGTTTTTAGATTTCAATGAATATTAAATTTAGGATACTTAGATTGCTATTAAATTTAGTTATGGTTTAATAGGAATTTCATAGTCTAGTTGGTTTATAAATATTTGGTGGAAATCATAATTGTTTATTTAAATTTTTAAATATGGGTTTTAATAATATCCGCTTTATAGAAGTATAACATTTAAGTATAAGTTTACGTACTTAATTCCTTATACTTTAAGTTATACTTGTATAAAGGGATTAGGTATCTTTCAAATTGATTGGAATAGGTTTTAGATTTCTAGGAGTTAAGCTGCAACTTCTAGATTTTAGATTTTAATAAAATTAGACTTAGTCAAATTTCAAACTTAGATGGAAATTTATGGAACATTATCTTTTGGCATATGGAAATTTGTGAAAACCTTAAATATGTTTGGCGGAGGTTATATCCAATGCATTTAGATGCCTTAATAGGGGTTAGGATGTGTTTAGGAAGCAGTTTAGGGTTTAGGGTTGTCTAAAGGATCAGGACATTCTAAACATCCTTAAACGTTCCTAATTTCCCTAAACATTCATAAACTATCTTATTATTTTCTACTCTTTATGCAATCTTACAAATGTGTTTATGATATGTTTCTACTATGTTTATGATGTGATTGTGAAATGGGGGTTAAGGGTAGAAAACCTAACGAAACCTAGTGAGTGGCTCTCAGTGCGGGGCTGGGGCCCTAAGTGGCAAGAACCAGGATAACCGACTGAAGAGTTATTTAACAAGTGAAAACTTAATTAAACTTATGGGAATGGGTTAAAACATTAAAAAGATTAAATGTGCCTCGCCCATGCCATTAGCGCTAGTAAAGGCTATGGATGGGGGTGGGAGAAGGTACCTATGCGTAGGTACGATCGAATAGCGCTTGTCAGTACGAAAGGCATTCGATCCCGCATGTGCCTACTTGGGGGCCGGGGCCCGGAGTGGCTAGTACCAGGAAAACCCAAGGAGTGAGGGCTATGTGATGACACTCACTTAGGTTGTTTCTTAGAGTTTCTACCAAGCCTTAGAGCCTTTTGGGGAAAGATTCATACTTTGATCATCTTTTATTTGCTATTGGGAAAGGTTACCCCACCCTAGGTTTGGCCTAGCTATTCCTTCTTTGTGGACCTTGGTGTTTATCTCCTAGCATGGGGGAGTGGGCCTTTGGGTTTCCACATGGTTGGGTGGTAAATATTTTATCAAGGTATCTTTTGTAGATGCAGTGTTTGAAGATTCATGCTTGCTTATATACCAGTTTTTGAAGAATAAAGGCTTTGTGATTATCTTTCATGATGTAAAGTTATTGTTACCTCCTGAGCAGAGATGCATGTAATGTAATCATTGATGTAATTTAAAATGATGTATCTAGAATGGGTAGATTTAGGAAAAAGGGAAAGGGAGATGTGAACTTTATGTATATGATCTATGTTGAAGGATTTTGTACCATTTCAAGTATGTTATTATGTTTCTTATTATTGATTAAGTGAAAAAGGCTATTGAAGAACAAATGTATTAATTGCAATGTATCAAATGATTTAGATGATTATATTTGATTTAAAGGTTAGATTGTTCATAAAGAATACTTAGGAATATAGATGGTTTTTAAATGGAAAGTTGAAATGAAAATATTTTGTATTTCTTAAAGATATGATGCAGTTGGCTTTGGGAAAATAAATCTTGTTGTTAGTTTACTTAATGGATTTGAATGAATCATGCACTAAATAGAAGGGAACCTTGGGAGGAAACTAAGTTTAAGTTTTATTCTTATAATTGTTTTAAAAATTCAAAATTTTTCATAAATTATTACTTAGGTTTTCTTTAATAAAAATAATCTTTGTTCTCTTCCCCGGTTCCCTTGCGGGGCATGAAAAATACAAAGATCAGTTGGACAGTATGTTCAATGATATTAACATGAAGTTGTTTGGGCAGTGGGTCCTTCTGTCTTCCATAACTCCTAATAGATTTAGAATCTTTTAGTAGGGATTCAAAGTCTCCTAACAGGGACTCATATGTACTAAATGTATTTCATAAGACTCCTAACAAAGTTCATCCTCCCACAAGGAACTTTCATATTAGTGCATCTTTTGAGGGCATTTTTCCCACCGGGGTTTACTCTTTGATCAAGAGGTTGCCTAGTCAACATATCTTGTGTCATTGTGTTATTGTGCATGTATATCTTTCTATGGTTGTTGATTACATTTCTTACATGGTTAAAATCTATTAAGGTTGATAAAAGTTGTATTTATCTGATAACTAATTCACCCCGCCCCCCCCCCCTCTCAGTTATCTTGGTGGACTTTACTTTCTAATAATTGGTATCAGAGTGGCAGGTCCTTGAAAGAAAAGTTTAACAACTTAAGGAGATCCATGGAAAATCATTTCAGGAAAGAAAGCCCTCAGTTTGATGGAGTACATTTTAATAGTTGGAAAGAAAAGATGAAGACACATTTACTTTGTTTAGGACTAGGTTATTGGTTAATCACAAAGAATCAAAAGACTATCATTGATGAGGATAAGATTGAAGAATGTACTAATGAGAAAAGAGATTTGTTCATGTGTAACATACTTGCTAGAGAAGAACACTTGTCAGCCCTTCTGGAAAATGAGTACAGTCATGTAAAATATCTAAAAACATCTCATGAAATTTAGTTAGCTTTACAATCTACTTTTGAAGGTGATGAACATGCAAAGAAATTCAGATTACATAATTGGATATGTGCATTTGAAGATATAAGAATGATGGATAATGAATTTATTAGAAGCTATATTGGTAGAATGTCAGAGATTGTTGCAGGTATAAAATCTTGTGGAGGAACCAAGACAAAGAATGAAGTGATATGGAAAATTCTAAGGACATTGACTCTTGTGTTTAAGCAGACAACATAGATGATTGAACAAGTTATACCTTGTACTACAAAATTTACCAGAGAAACTCTTCTTGGAAGATTGGAAGTAGCAGAGATGAACCTGAGGCTATCGGGAGACTTACCTATAATGGAGATAGCATTTAGTGCTCTTAGTATTCTCCCTACTTTGTCAAGAAGCATTAGTGTAAGCCGAGATTATGCTAGCAGCAACAGATCTAGAAATGAAGAAGATAGAAAGATTTAAGAAGGTATTTCCTTGCTTGTGAAAAGAGAACCAAATGGTAAGGAAATTTTTAAATGCTGGACTTGTCAAGAATTTGGTCATTTTGCATCTAAATATCCCAAGAGAGTTAAGAAGTATAGGAAGAACTTTAATCCTAGGAGATCTAAAGAATGTTACTATGCAAATGATGAAGAACTTGAAGCTGGTTTGGAGAAATCTTTGAGTGAAAGTGATACTGAGAATGATGATATAGGATTTGTAGCAATTAAAGAAGGAAATCCTGAAACAAAAATTAAGGAAGAAAAGGCTTTAGTTTCTCAAGTAAAAAAGAAAGCTAATTGGATTATAAATAGTGGTTGTTCACATCATTTGACTAGAGACATGAAAAAGTTTATAAAGTTTAACAATTATGATGGAGGAGTCGTTAGAGTTAGAAACAATGCACCTTGTTTGATTAAAGGTATAGGATCTATTACTCTTGATGGAAAGACTAATACTGATGATGTTTACTTTGTGGATGGTTTGAAATATAATCTTTGAGTGTTGGACAACTAGTTGAAAAGGGATATCAAGTTTGGTTTACTGAGAAAACTTGTGTAATCAAAGACAAGGATGGTAATTTGATTGGTACTAGATCTAGAATGAGAGGTAATATATTTCAGGTTAATCCTACTGAGATGACATGCTTAATTACTAAGATTGATGACAGCCGGTTATGACATAGAAGATTTTATCATATAAACTTTGATAACATTGTGAAAGTGAGTACTACACTTGCAGTAAGAGATTTGCCTAAAATTATAAAGCCTACTAACATGATTTCCTAGCAAGAAGAGAAGCTCATTTCCCAGCAAGGAATGTGTGATGGATAAATAGAAGAGAAGCTCATTTTCTAGCAAGAAGTTTACAACAACAGAGAAGTTGGAAATTGTTCATACATATTTGAGCGATCCCACGAGGACTAGAGGATTCTATGGAGAAAGGTATTTTATGATTCTTGTTGATGATTTTACAAGAATGATGTGGATTGCATTTCTTAAAGAAAAATCTGAAGCATTTGATAAGTTTAAGATTATTAAGAACAAAGTTGAGAATGAATCTGGAATGAAGATTAAATGTTTGAGATTAGATAGAGGTGGAGAATTTACTTCAAAAGAATTTAACATTTTTTTGTGAGGTGAATGGTATTAAGAGATAGTTTTTAGCCCCTAAGACACTTGAACAAAATGGCATTACAGAAAGGAGAAACCAATCAGTGACTGAAGCAACAAGAGCTATGTTATTTGAGAATGACTTAGCAAAGATATTATGGAGAGAAGCAGTGAACACAGTAGTGTATACAATGAATAGAGTACAAATCAGAGCAGACATAGACAAGACACCCTATGAACTATGGTTTGGACATGCACCATTAGTAAAGTATTTTAGAATTTTTGGAAGCAAATGTTATATTAAGAGAGATGATGACATTGGAAAGTTTGATCCTAGAAGTGATGAAGGTACATTTCTTGGATATTCATTGAAGAGCAAAGCTTATAGATGTTACAAGAAAAGAACTAAGACAATTGTTGAGAGCGCAAATGTTAAAGTTGATCAAAAGTTCAAAATTCAAGGAAGAATGCTTGATTATGAATTAGATGAAGGAACTCATCCTAGAACTAATCCAGAGACTACTAAATTATTCTATGAAAGTGACAGTGATTTATTGAATGAAAGCTACAGAGGAGAAATCATTGAAGAACCTATAGCAAAAATAAGAACTAAGATAGTGACACCTAACAAGAATTTATCAAGGAATCATCCTACTGAGTAGATTATTGGAAGCATAGACAAAGGAGTTCTGACATGAAATAAGGTACCAGAACATTTGTGTTTGATTTCTCAAATTGAACCTAAATCTACTAGTGAAGCTTGTGAAGATGAACGTTGGATTAAAGCTATGAAAGAAGAACTAGATCAGATTGAAAAGAACAAGACATGGGAATTGGTCTCTAGACCTAAAGATAAGAATGTTATAGGAACAAAATGGGTATTCAGAAACAAGATGAATGAACAAGGAGAAGTTGTAAGGGACAAAGCAAGATTGGTATGTAAAGGATACTCACAGCAAGAAGGAATTGATTATGAAGAAAATTTTGCACTAGTAGAAAGAATTGAAGTAGTAAGAATGTTTTTGGCTTATGCAGCTTACAAGAAATTCAAAGTATATCAAATGGATGTGAAGTCAACATTTCTGAATGGAGAATTGGAAGAAGTCTACATTGAGAAGCCTAGAGGTTTTCCTTTAACTCAAGAAGGAGATATGGTATGTAAATTGAAGAAAGCTTTATATGGACTGAAGTAAGCACCTAGAACTTGGTATGCGAGATTGGATAAGTATTTTATAAAGTTAGGATTTACAAAAGGCATAGCTTATAGCAACCTATACACAAAGGAAACTAAAAATGGTTTGTTAGTTGTTATTTTTGTTGATGATATTATCTTTGGAGGAGAAGATTAAGCCAATGATAAATTTGCAAATGAGATGAAGACTGAATTTGAAATGAGGATGATTGGTGAAATGAAATACTTTTTAGGACTGCAAATAACATAGAATAGTGATGGTATCTTTGTAAGTTAGAAAAAGTACTTGAATGATTTATTGAAGAGATTTGGAATGGAGAACTGTAAACCAGTTGGAACACCTATGGTAACTAGACACAAGCTATCTAGCACAAATGAGACTCCTGCAATGGAACAAAAAAAGTACAGATCTATGATTGGAGGATTGCAGTATTTAACTCATACAAGACCTGATATATCACATGCAATTGGAATTGTAGCAAGATTTCAAGCTAAACCCTAAGAATCACATTATACAGCAGTAAAGAGGATACTGAGGTACTTAAGAGGCACAATTGAGTATGGATTTTTGTATGAAAAATTTGATGATTTTACCCTATGTGCATATACAAATGCTAATTGGGGAGGTAGTGTTAATGACAAAAAGAGCACCAGTGGTGGAGCATTTTTCCTTGGAGGAAGATTGGTTTCCTAGCTAAGGAAGAAGCAGAACTGTATTTCATAGAGTACAATAGAAGTAGAATATGTGGCAGCAGCAAACAATTATAATTAGATAATTTGGATGAAGCAAATGTTGAAGGATATTGGAATAAAATTTGTTGAGCCTGTTGTTATACATTGTGATAACACCAACATAGTTAGTATGTCTAAGAACCCTATGTTACACTCTAAGACAAAGCATATAGAGATAAAGTATCATGTAGTGAGAGAGAAAGTGGTAGAGAAAGAAGTCAAACTTGAGTACATAAGCACAAAGGAGCAAATTGTAGATATATTTACAAAAATTTTTCCTAAGGATACATTTGAGTATCTAAGAGGTATGCTTAGGGTTATGCCCCAGTCTACTTTCGAGAATTGATGCAGATTGTTGCATCCATTCAGTAGTACATGAGCCCTATTTTTCTTCTGGACTAGATATTGGTACTTCCTCTATGGGGGAGTATGTGTATCTAAGCTGAGTCATGAGGACTTGATGAAGGGTGCTCCCCTTAATACCAAAAAAACATAACAAAAATAGAGAAACAACAACAACAATATGCAAGAACAAAAAAATGGCTTCTTATTATCTCCACAAATGTGGAATTACAAACTTTCAGAATTACAATATGTAAAGCCACATGGGCATTCCCTTACAATATTCTATAGGACAGAGCCTCGAATCAATACCCAGATCTACTACCTAGAACTTCCCTAGACAACACTATGGGCCTTCTTTATATAGGCATTTTCCACCGCCCGAGAAGGTTCCAGAAATTTAGCCCTAAGGGCTAACCAAACATAGAATTATTTTATTTTTCAATTTATTACGTCAAAGTCAACTCAAAATAACTTTTGAAACCCGAACAGAAATTTTGAAAGAAAATTATCTTCCACCATTTCAGGTGGCCCGACTTTTGGAGACCATATGTCATCACCAGTTGACCCGATTGACTATTATAACCCCATTTTAGAAACTCCACGAAGCGCTTTATAGGCATGATCCATGCAAGTGCCCATCACCCAAATTTTTGACCTCATCTGAGGCCTCTAAAGCCTTCAAAATTGAGTTCCAAGTTTCTATACCCTAATGCCAATACCAAAAATCTTCAATATCTTCAAAACTAGACCTTATCTAGCCATGAAACTTTGCTGGGAGGCTGATGTGACTGAGATGAACCTCCACATGTAAAATTAGAATATTCTGAGATTGTAAGACCAACTTACTAAAAATAGCAAGTTTCCATAAATAGCAGCTCCACACAAGATAGCCCTTATTGAATACAAAAATAGAAATATTTTTTGGGTGATGCAAGATTGCTCTTACACTCAGGATGCTCCTGCATCAGACACCCGGGGTAATTTGAGAAGTGACCCTGTCACGACTCAGGTGTGCAAATGAAAATCAAGATTGTTAACCTCCTCCTTTGTTAGCCATGATGAATCTTCAATAGGTCATCCTTTCTATTTGACCAAATACTCTTCATATGTCCTGTTCCTTGTGCTTCTGCCAACATGACTATCCAGTATGTCTTCAATCTCCTTGATATCTGAACTGGTTGCTAGAATACTCCACTGTGTTGTTGTAACCTCATCTTCAACACCTCCTTCATGATACTTTGTCAAATTTGAAATGTTAAACACTAGTGAAATATTCAGCTCAGTAGGCAATTCTACCTCATATGCATTTCCTGAATCATGCTTCTTCAGTATCTTACATGGCCCAAACTTCTTCATTTTCAACTTGTTATATGTACCAACCAGAAATCGCTCCTTCCGCAAATGAACCATGACTTCATCTCCAACCTAAAATTCTTTATGCCTCCTTTTCTCATCTGCCTTAGCCTTATACTGTGCATTCAACTTGGTAATATGCTTCCTCACCTCCTCATGGATGTTCTTCAAATGTTCTGCAAAATCCTCAGCTTTAGCACTACTTATTTCTTCTTTATCTTTCTCAATTCAGATGCATTTTTGGGACTACTCCCATGTACAATCTGGAATGGTGATTTACCAGTGCTCCTATTGACATAATTATTATATGTGAATTCTGCCTGTGGTAAAATCAAATCCCATCCTGTTGGCTTATCTCCAACCAAACATCTGAGCAAATTTCTCAAACTCCTATTCACCACCTCTGTTTGTCCATCAGTCTGTGGATGATGTGATGAACTGAACTTCAAATCTATCTTCAACTTTTTCTACAATGTACGCCAGAAATATCCAATAAACTTAGTGTCTCTATCTGAAACTATGGTCTTTGGCAAACCATGTAGTCTCACTACTTCTCTGAAATTTTTTTTTTCTATATGAACAACATCATTAGTCTTCTTGCAGGGAATGAAATGTGTCATCTTCAAAAATCTGTCAACTACTACAAAAATTGAATCATGTCCCCACTATGTCCTTGGTAAACAAAGAACAAAGTCCATACTGATATCCTCCCAAGGCTTCTCTGGTACAGGTAATGGTTGATACAACTCTATATTCTGCTTTACTCCTTTCACCATCTGACATACTCTACAACTCTGTACAAACTTCTTGACATCTTGCTGCAACTATGGCCAATAATAATTTTCACTAACCAAAGCAATGGTTTTATCTCGACCAAAATGTCCAGCCAATCCACTGCTATGCTTCTCCTTGATGAGATTCTCCCTCATAAAACTTCATGGAATGCACAACTGACTCCCTCTGAATAGCATATCATCCTGGATGATAAAATCCATCCATTTCGTCCTATCTAGAGTAATAGGTTCTTTACAAGCTTTCCAAGCTTCACCAAAATCAGGATCCTCTGGATACAAATTCTTGAGTTCCTTGAACCCAACCACCTCAATCTACATCTTTGTCAACAATATTTGCCTTCTGCTAAGCGCATCTGCAACCCTGTTAGACTTTCCACTTCTGTGTTTCAAAACAAATGTATAACTCTGCAAAAACTCAACCCATTTCAAATGTCTTTGATTCAAGTTTCCTTGACTATTCAAATATTGCAAAGCTTGATGATTAGTATACAAAACAAACTCCTTCGGAAGCAGATAGTGTCTCCACTTCTTCAATGCCTGAACTATAGCATAAAATTTCTGATCATAAATAGAATATTTTCTCTTGGCATCATTTAACTTCTCACTGAAATAAGCAACAGGTTTACCTTCTTGACTCATAAAAGCTCCTATTGCAGTACCACTAGCATCACAGTCTACTTGAAACACCTTATTAAAATCTGGAAGTGCTAAAACAGGTTGTTCTGTAACTTTTTGTTTCAACAATTAAAAACTCTTTTCTGCCCCATTAGTCCACTTAAACTTTTTTCTATCCCCTCTGATTGTTTCAGTCAAGGGACCACAAATACTGCTAAAATTTTTGATAAAATTTCTGTAAAAACTAGCTAGACCATGAAAAGATCTTACCTCAGTAGCACTCCTTGGAGTAGGCCATTCAAGAATAGCCTGTACCTTCTCTGGGTCCATTTTTAGACCTTCTGTTGAAACTACAAATCCCAAATACACTAACTCTTTCTTCACAAAACTGAACTTCTTCAAATTAATCAAGAATTTCTCATCTCTCAGCTTCTCAAAAACCATACGAATATGCATCATATGCTCTTCCAATATCTTACTAAAGATCAAAATATCATCTAGGTACACAATGACAAACTTACCCAAAAATTCTTTCAGAACCTCGTTCATGAGCTGCATGAAAGTTCTCAGTGCATTGGTTAGCCCAAAAGGCATGACTAACCACTCATACAGTCCTTCCTTTGTCTTGAAGGTAGTTTTCCATTCATCTCCTTCTCTGATCCGAATCTGGTGATATCCACTCTTCAGATCTATCTTTGAGAAATAGACAACTCCACTCAAACAATCCATAATATCATCCATTCGTGGCAATGGAAACCTATACTTGATTATGATCTTTTTTATTGCTCTGGAATCTGTACACATCCTCCATTCTCTATTCTATTTTTGTGCTAATATCATTGGTACAGCACAAGGACTCAGACTCTCTTGAATCAACCCCTTCTGCAATAACTCATGTACTTGTCTGTTCAACTCTTCACTTTCTGCTGGTGTCATTCTGTGTGCTACCTTGTTTGGAAAACTGGCTCCTGGAATCAAATCCATCTGATGACTGATCTTCCTTACCGGTGGTAATCCATCAGGTACATTATCAGATACAATATCTTGAAACTCATTCAACAAATCTGCAATCTCTACAAGTACATCCTCTACTTCTTTTTTACTAGCTTTTGGAATTAAATCAAAACACACATGCTCATGCCTCATACCATCTAGGAATTTTCTTCCATCAACAAATTTTATTCTTGCATTACCACATACCTTTTCTTCGGTCTCCTTCAATGGCTTTAGCTTATGTCACACTCCATCCTTTGTCAGAGAATAGGTATTCGCACGACCATCATGTATAGCACATCTGTCAAAATATCATGGTCTACCCAACAACATATGACATGCATCCATAGATATCATATCACATAGTACCTCATCTTGGTACCTGTCGATCTTGAACTTTACTAGGCACTGTTCACTAACCATGACCTTGTGGTCATCTTGCACCCAGGCAATCCGATATGGTTGTGGGTGTTTTTGTCTCTTGAGCTTCAACTTTGTCACCATCTCTTCTGACACCAAATTGTCAGTGCTTCTGCTATTGATAATCACATCATAGCATTTACCCTCACACTTGCATCTAGTACAAAACAGGCTCCTCCTTTGTCCAGGTTCATTCTCACCACTCAACAGGACTCTTCTGTTAATTAGTGTTTCTCCTCTTTCAACATCTTCTGAATTTAATGATTTGACATCTTCATCTACATGTGCAACTCTGGCCTGGCCTTCATTCTTCCTATCTATCCTTCCTTGGCATTGAGGACATTCAAATGCCCTATGACCTTCTTCTCCACAGTGAAAACATGTTCCACGAAAGCCTCCTCTTCTTGAACCTTGTCCTCTTTCTATTCCTCTCTGATCTCTATTATTCTGATCTTGGAAATGATTAGAATTGTTTCCTCTCTAATTTTGACTGCTACTAGCCTCATCCTTCTTTTTTGGATCTTCATTTTGGTCTCCATATGACCGTCCACCATGACCTCTTCCATTTTGTCTGCTCTCGAACTTCTTGTTCAGCTTTTCCTCCACTTTTAGGGCAAACTGGAATGCCTCTTCAATACTGTTCATTTGAACCAAATTTAGCTCCTCCTGAATGCTAGGCCACAACCCATTAAGGTAACAAGCAACTTTCTCCTTATCAGCTTCCGCATGGCCTGTTCTGATGAGGATTCGATAGAACTCCTCTGTATACTCCTGAACAGATCGTCCCGCTTGCTTCAAACTTTGTATTTTCTTTAGTAGGTCAAGCTTATAATCAACAGGGATGAATTGTCACTTCAATTTATCGACCATCTGATCCCATCTTGTGATTTTATCTTTCCCTCTTCTATTTCACTCCATTTGAATCTCTTGCCACCAGATCTTCACATGACCTTTCAGTTTGGCCTTCACGAATTTGACCCTATCAGGATCCTCAATATTTTCATACTCAAAATATTCTTCACATTCATTGATCCAGTTGATCAATTCTTCTAGGTTAAGATTTCTTGAAAATGTAGGAACCTCAATCTTAGGTCTTTTTCCAATCTTGGAAATGGCTCGAAAAAGTTTTTCTTCCTCCTGGTTTACAACATCGACTTCTCCTTCTTGATCTTCTTCTTCGGCTTCATCCTCACTTTCGTCTCTGACATTAAGATTCATTCCTCTACAAATCTCCTCTTGTAATGCTTCCACTTGTCTCTGGAGTGGTCTAACCTCGGGTGTTACAACACCAGCTCTTCTACCACATTTCCTTTGTGGAGGCATTTTCGTGATGCGTGCTGAAACCCTAACCACGGTCCTGGTGCAAACTGCCTCATAGTCGGTGATCTGTTTACACACTCAAGAACTCTTGCTCTGATACCACTTGATGAAGGGGTGCTCCCCTTAATACCACAAACACATAACAGAAATAGAGAAACAACAACAACAATATGCAAGAACAAAAAATTAGCTTCTTATTATCTCCACAAATGTGGAATTACAAACTTTCAGAATTACAATATGTAAAGCCACATGGGCATTCCCTTACAATATTCTGTAGGACAGAGGCTCGAATCAATACCTAGATCTACTACCCAGAACTGCCCTAGACAACACTACGGGCCTTCTTTATATAGGCATTTTCCACCACCCGAGAAGGTTCCAAAAATTTAGCCCTAAGGGCCGACCAAACTTAGAATTATTTTATTTTTCAATTTATTACATCAAAGTCAACTCAAAATAACTTTTGAAACCCAAACATAAATTTTGAAGGAAAATTATTTTTCACCATTTCAGGTGGCCTGACTTCCGGAGACCATAAGTCATCACCAATTGACCCGATTGACTATTATAACCCCATTTCAGAAATGCCACAAAGTGCTCTACAGGCTTGACCAGTGCAAGCGCCCATCACCCAAATTTTTGACCTCATCCGGGGCCTCTAAAGCCTTCAAAACTGAGTTCCAAATTTCTGTACCCTGCTGCCAATACCAAAAATCTTCAATATCTTCAAAACTAGACCTGATCTAGCCATGAAACTTTGCTGGCGGGCTGATGTGACAGAGATGAACCTCCACATGTAAAATTAGAACATTCCGAGATCGTAAGACCAACGTACTAAAAATAGAAAGTTTCCATAAATAGTAGCTCTGCACAAGATAGCCCTTATTGAATACAAAAATAGAAATATTTTTGGGTGATGCAAGATTGCTCTTACACCCAAGATGCTCCTGCATCAGGACTCTAGTGAATGAATTTTTTGAACAATGTATTTTGACATTGAAGTTGTTGTTGACATAATGATGAAACATCTATCATTGATGTCAATGGGGGAGAAGTATACATGAAAAATCATCTATTGGAGAGAATTGAATAGGAAAATGAAGCAAGATTTCATTGATGAAAATGATTTGAAAGCATTTTTAGAGCAGCAGTGTTGCAGTGTTGGTATTCATGGAACTTGGATTTTTTTTCATCTATGTTGCCATCAATGCAAATGGGGGAGATTGTTAGGAATGAATGCTCAATATATCCTATGGGGGAGTATTTGAAACCATTTTATAGCAGTTGTTGTTGCATTCATGACTATGATTGTCATTGATGTCAACACAGTGATCTACTGAATATTAGCAAAGAAGCAGATAGTGTTTGAGTTAGCGCACTTGGGATATTGAAGATGAAGCTATGCGGAGTTGAGGACTTACTCTATGATTTTTCTATAAGATCATGGTTAAGAATGCATATGGAAATTCATTTATTCATGATAGATATGAGGAAATTAGTGGAAGCAGTATTAAAGCAGTGTTCCTGAGTAGCGGTTTGTGGAAATCGGATGATATCTCCTAATTGAGATTGAATCTGATGATGTGTAGTTATGAGACATTTGAAGACATGGTGTTAGTGACATGGACATGAGCACAAGATCCGAGTTCACATGAGTGAAGAGTTATCTTAATTAGAAGCTGACAGTTTTGTGTAATTTTATGTAACGTGTGGAAACTTTTATTTTGTAATTTGTATGCCGACTCATTTGTAATTACTTGTGTGGTATAAAGGAAGGAATTTTTTTCTTGTTGTAATATGATGATGATGAGAATGAATTTTTGAATTGTATTTGAAAGTGAATTGTGGAATTGTGCAATATTTGTTGGAAGAGGATATGCCAAGTATAGAGATCTGGTATTGAGATCTGAAGAAGCAGTTGGTGAAGTTTTGCATAGTTAGAGAAGGAGTATTGAATTTTTGAGATCAGTAATCTTTTCATATTATTCTATTGATTAATACAAAGATCAGTTGGATAGTGTGTTCAGTGATCTTACCCTGAAGCTGTTTGGGCAGTGGGTCCTTCTGTCTTCCATAACTCCTAACAGAGTTAGAATCTTTTAGTAGGGATTCAATGTCTCCTAGCAGGGACTCATATGTACTGAATGTATTTCATAAGACTCCTAACAGAGTCCATCCTCTCACAAGCAACTTTCATATTAGTGTATCTTTTGTGGGCATTATTCCCACTGGGGTTTACTCTTTGACCAAGAGGTTCCCTAGTCAACATATCTTGTGTCATTGTGTTATTGTGCATGTATATCTTTCTATGGTTGTTTATTACATTGCTTGCATGGTTAAAATCTATTGAGGTTGATAAAAGTTGTATTTATCTGATAATTGATTCACCCCCCCTCTCAGTTATCTTGGTGCACTTTACTTTCTAACATTGATCCCTTTGCATAATATTATGAATAGTCCATGAGGGGGTAAAGTTCTTATTTAAACATTTTATAATGTTTAAGGAATTTCCTTCAATCCATAGTTTAGTACAACCCTTCTCTTTAGCCAAAATTAAGCCATGGAGAGCCACATTAGCCTCAGCCACATGATTAGTCTGAAAGCTGAGAGGAATGGCTCTAAGGCCTTTACAGACAACATTCTCATCTCTTAACACCATGCCACAACCAGCCATTCTCGGGTTCCCTTTCGAAGCACCATCAAAGTTAACCTTCATCCATCCAATAGAAGGGAAATCCCATCTAGCATTGTTTCTCAAAGAATCTTTCTTACAGTGGTTCGATGGTTTCTTACAGTGGTTCGATGGGAAACATACTGGAAGAAATATAAGAAAAGGTAAATGAACTTTTTGTTATACACTACAATAATACTAGTGCCATTAATATATCAAAGAATCTGGTAATGCAATCAAAGACCAAGCACATAGCTACTAAGTATCATTTTCTAAGAGAGAAGGTATAGGCTAGAGAAATGAGATTGGAATATATACCTACAAAAGAGCAAGTTGCATACATATTCACCAAACCACTACCTAAAGAGAGCTTTGAATATTTACGAGGTAGATTAGGGGTCCTACCCCTATCAACTATAAATTAAGGAGATATACAATATGTATCAGTTCATAGCACTTTATCAAAATATCTTGAACATGATTTGATGTATTGGATGAATACTCTATGGGGGAGTAGTCCAGGCTAGGTAAAACAAAAAAAAGAAGTACAAATCACGTACACAATTAGAAGACAAGAGCTGAAAGTTTAATCACCTTTGGTATTTTTGTAAAAGGGGGGAAGATTAGTGTTAAAGGGGAGAGATAAGATAAGGAAGAAATTAGAAATCTGGAAGAGATATATAATCAAAAATCAAAAGACATGCACATTTTTGAAGATCAGAAATGTATAATCAGAAATTAGAATCAGAAGAAGCCTTTGGAGGAAGTGTTTTCCATCAATTCCAAAGGGGGATATTGTTGGAATAACCATTAGTATAACTAGTTTAAGATTGTTGATTTATGTTGTTGTTGGTAAAGACATGATTGGTATACATGATAATTAGTTATATGTTTTTCATTGATGTTCAACTGTTTAGCATGATATTTGGCATGACGTTTTGAATTTTTACTATATCTATCAAAAGTAAAATATTGTTTTTGTAATGAGAAGTTAAGTTAGGTACAAAGGATATGTTGATAGGAACCTTATCGGGAATAGTTAAAACAAAAAATGGTGAAAAAATGAATGATTTAATTATTTGTTAGAATTGTTGATCTCTATTTGAGCATTCAAGGTTGTCATTAGTATCAAAAGATATCAAAGAGATCAGTCGGTCACTTACATTGAGTTGGTCGATAACCTGAAGCAAGACAGAGCAATCGGTAAAGCCTTTATACCGAGCATTATACAGTTTATCAAGCACTAGCAAACACCAACACCGACGGATAGTAAACACCAAGCATCATAGTATACACCGAGCAGTCTACACTATGTTTACCAATGATCAAAGAAAATGGCATAGTAATCTGAAATGGCACATTCTTCTATGCAAACAGTTACAATAGATCATAAAATAGTTTACCAAGATCAAAGAACATTTATTGTAAAAGATACTCATTAAATGTAATGTTTATCTTATTGTAATAGTTGATCTAGGTTATTTTTTCTTGCACCGTAGATCTTAGGGTTATGATTATTTTTGTAACCTAATTTTTGTTAAGGCGGCAAAACAAAACACTATATATTTTGTATGTTCACATCATTTTGGGTTGTTGAAATGATATATATAAATCACAGAGCACTTGAGGTCATTGCCTAACTTCAAGTCAATCAGTTAGCAGAGCAGAATAGAGTATCGAGGTAATCAGATTGAGCAGAATTAGAAAAGGCTACCGAGCAGAACAGAGAAAAAATTCATCACAGTCAAGGTGATATTTATGAGCATCTATAGATCTATATCAGACAATTGAGTTGTCAACTTAGCAGATAATTGCCTATTATTTTCTGACAATTGTAATAGAGTTTTTGATAAAATCTCTTAACAGAGTAGACTTAACAGTCTTATGTAAATCTCTTAACCGAGTGCACACTTCATTAATGTTGTTAAAATCCTATAACTAGGTAGATCTAGCTGATCTAATATGTTACTCTTAATAGGGTAAGATCACTAGAAGTGATCAAAACTTGTAGCCCTAACAGGCAAATCTTTTCTATCTGTAGTAGTGAAGAATTTTTGGGTGTCATCCCCACCACAATTTTTACCTTCTTACAAGGGTTTATGCGTTACCAAAATACTTGTGTTATGTGTTTTTCATGTTGATTTCATGTTGTTTACTAGATGATTGATTCATGCAACTTTATTCAAGTTATTTTGGTCGTTTATCATTGTTTATAGATATAGATCTGAAAGGTTTTACAAGTGAAAGTTTAGAAGGCACTAATTCACCCCTCCCCTCTTAGTACTTATCTCTCCTAATTCTACCAATTGGTATCAGAGCTAAGTTCTCTTGTTGAATAGTTTAACCACTGAAGGGTAAAGATCTAAGTCATGGAGAGATATAAGCTTGACAAGACTATTGAGAATCAGAAAATACAAATGCAGATGTTTGTGGAACAATATAAACAAGCCAAGGAAGAACTGAAGAAATTACTGGTTGAAAGAAAGAACCTTGCAATTCTGCAAAATGAAATCGGTTATCATGAAGAGCTTATTGATGAAATATTTGATCATATTGGATCAAGCTCTAGAAGCATCTCTGACGGATCCAAAAGTATAATCTCTGATTTATCTGAAAAGAATCAGCATCTATCTAAGAAAGTGAAAGCACTTCAAATCGGTCAAGAATCTTAGATGGTGAGAATGGTGGAAATCATGTGTAATGCTAGACAAGCTAAACAAGATCAGAATCTAGCTATTGAAGACTAAAGACTGATGATTGAACAAATTCAAGCTAAAGAAAGTGAAATACAGAGACTCACTGACTGTCATTTCCAAATATCAAATCAAATGATGACTATTAATCAAGAAGTAAACAGAATGAATGGATAATTATCAAGAAGACTAGAAGATGTTGCAACACTCAAAGAAGATAATGAAAAGCTGAGAAATGAAATAAAAATGCAAAAGCAACATAATGAGATGATGAAGATGGTTGAAGATAGTTCCAAAAAGATTAATGACTTTCTAACTAATCAAAGAAGATTTGGAAGCAGAGCTGGCATAGGTTACACCGATGAAGGAGAATCATCACAACAAGCTGAAAAAGTCAACAACAATCAAAATCAGAAACCTAAAGTGTTGACATGTTATCACTGTGGAAAACCGGGACATACATCTAATGTGTGTAGAAGCAAAGCATAAGGTAAACCTCCTGTCACTCCTAAGTTCAATGGATATTGTTACTACTGTGGTAAGTTTGGACATCCAACCTATGAATGTAGAGCTAAGCAGAATGGCATTGCTAACAATACAATTGTGGAGAAGATATGTTATACTTGTAATAAGCATGGACACACTACACGAGAGTGTAAGGCAAAGATGAAACAAGTTTGGACTCCTAAGTAGAAAACATATCGAAAGCCTTATCAACCGAAGAGACAAGGTAACTCATATGTTTGGGACTATAATACATGAACTAATTGTGCTGTATGTGGTCGGTATGGACATATTGTAGAAAATTGTTATAGAAAAGGTTGGATTGGACATTCAAGAAACTAGACAAACACTGTAATGGCCTGTATGCACTATCACAAGGTCAATCATTTAAGCAAGAACTGCAAAGACTGAGCACCAGATGGAAACCATATATTTGAAAGTGGATATACTATTATAGATATCATGAAGTTAAGGAACACTATGTGGAAGAAGGCATCTAATGAGAATGTTGAGTCAAGTAACACTGTCGGTGAAACCTCATCCACTGGATTGGGTGACATCGGTACATCCACTTAAAAATGACAAAGGTATGTATGGAACTGATATTTTAAATGATCACATTTTACATATAGTTCCTTATGTATGATGTACAAATACCAAATCTACATGAATAAAGATGCACTATGGTTTATATGTTATGAGCTAATAATGTTATATAGTCGATAAAAGAAGAAACGAGAGTTGGTTACCCATCGGTAATCACTATACAAGGTTAATCGATGACAGTACAAACCGATGAAGAAATTCTATGTTAACCGAGCAGAGAAAATTGTAGACATCACCGAGCTAATAGTTGTTTCGTACTAAAGGTTAGGTCACGCATTTAATGCACTATAAGTTTGAGCAGAAATATCGAAAGAGTTTATTGTCACATTGCGATTTCAAAGAGCGAAGATTTCACAGAGTAGAGTTTGAGCTAAAATCTCATAGAAAGATTCAAAGCTACTATAGATCAAACTGACAACATTCTTCGACTGCACCGAGTGAGTTCATTTGCTATCGAATACCTGTTATCTATTGCTTTCCAAAACCCTAAGAAATAATTTATGGCATCAACATCATCTGCAAGAAAATCAAATATCATTGAGGAAGAAGTAGAATTAATTGTTAGAGCTAATTTCGTGGAAGCAAAATTTAAACCACATCCCAAGGTTGCAGCACAAATAGATGATATGGGTGCATTTTCAAGTATTCCAAATAGGGTTTTGTTAACAGAAGATGTAAGGGCCTATATTCACTACAAAATTGGTGAAGTAGGTGATTTTGAAACCCTTGCTGCTTACCAACAAGTATGTGGACCAGATGGAAGATTGAAGACTAAATATAAGAAAATTGAAGAATCAGGGCTATCTCATTTCACACACTTCCCACAGACATTTAGCATAGAGTGGATAAGAATAGTACTAAGTAGATTTCATGACGGAAAATTTTGGTTGGATAAACCTATTGAGATTACAAAGAAGATTATCAGTAGATTTACTAGGTACCCTACAACCGACAAAGAAAAATCCTTTCGCAGTTCATCTCGTCCCGACGTAGAAAAGAACACTGGAGCACAATGGGATGGAAGGGCATTAAAGATATCAACAATCAAAGACCCAATAGTGAAATTTGTAGCTCATGTCATTGGATATAAGATATTTCAATCCAGCAAATTAAATAGTGTACCCTGCAGTGCCATGAACATGGCTTATAAGATTGTGAAGAAAGGTCACCAATTAGATCTTGCAGAAATTTTACTACATCAAGTGCAAGAGAATATGAAGATAATAAGATCATATAAGTCTAATACATGTAAGTATGGATCACTTCTTGTATGTACATTCCTCTATTTGCAAAAATATGTACCTGGTATCGGTGAAGTTAACTGGCAAACTGATAAAGCGATAACTGCACAAATCAATGAAATGATGAAAAGTATAGGAAAGAATCTGAATAAGGAATTTGATGCATATTTTAAAGAGTTTAAGACCAAAATGCATCAAAGGAGTCAAATTTCGAGGGAATTAGTGGATAAGTTTGAAAATGATATATACTTTGTAGTAAGTATAGATCATTTTATGATAAAGGCTGTAGAACCTAGAACTAAATGGTTGGCACCGATGGGATATGAAATGAATTACGATTTCACCTTGAAATCAATTAATGCACTATTGGAATTATCGATAGAGATCACTGCCACTAGGTTCAGTACTTATGAAGAAGCCAAATCAAGGATAACTACTGATATAGAGATCGGTAAAATGTCTCAGAGAGAAAAGAAAATGAGGAAAGATCTCACTGCAAGATATGGAAATGCATCAGACTCATCTAAGGAGTCACTGGTAAAAGGTACAACTAAAGGTCAGTTATAGCTAGCTGACAAGCCCTATGATAATGAGGAGACTGAGTCCGATAAAGAAAAAGATCCCACACTGGTTCCTCCTACCAACACTGAACAGGAAAAGCAGTCACCGAAACAAAAAGGTATGAAGACAAGGTCGTCAACTACAGCCTCATCCCCTCTGAAGCAAGAAGAAATAAAAGTGAAGAAAATGAGGGTAGCTACACCAACAAGAAAATATGTTAAAAGAAAGAACAAGCCTGTAGCTGAGGCACCAAAGAAATGAAGAAAAATAGTTAGGAATAAAGAAGATCTTGAGGAATCTAACAATGAAAATGACAATAATCAATTCAAGGTAGTTAAACACAAAGCAAGTACAATTGAAGAAATAATTGAAGACATAATTGAAAATAGAAATCTTATAGATCCAGGCATAGGCAAATTTGACAAAATGTCAACTGAGGACAAGACAAAGCTAGAACATGCTATCGTCCAGATGATGATTAAATTTAAGAGAGTACTAATGGAGTTCACATGTCAATTACCGAAGGAACTAGATGATAGAATAAATGAGAAGTGGGCTATTGCACTAGATACAAAGAAATGAAAAAGAGAAAGATCATTAGTTTGTGCAGCCTCACACTTCAGCTATGATGTTGTAAGTGAATACTTGACAAAGTACCAAGCAAGATTTTTAGTCAAGAATAGAGCTATGCAAATAATGGATGAGAATGTGGGTGATATGGATGTCACATGTGATTCTATATGGACATCAATTTTGAAAGCAGAAGAGAAAGCTGAATAGGAAGCATTCTTGAAACTGTCTAAGAAGAGACACAATTCAAAAGGTAAAGGTATTTACATTGATGATGATAAGGGAAAGCAGGTAAAAGACTCTGGTATATCAGTTACCGAGGTAATTGATATTACCAAACAAAAGGAAGAAATAAAAATTTCACTGGATGCACCGGATCCAGTAAAGATCCAATTGTAGAAGAAAACTGATGAAGATGTACTCATTGAGGACATCACTAATGGTGATCCTGATGACAAAGATGATGCAGAAGTGACTATTGAACCATACAGAGATGAAGCATCAAACATTGAAAATGTACTCACATCTTTATTGGGTGAACTACCTATACTTGCAGAGGTAGTAGAAATATTTTCACAAGTGCAACTCGATGCCTCTCATCCTGAGCAAACAAAAGATACAACAGGAACTCAAGAACCTACGCAACCTACAAATACAAATCAGCCGAACAAATCAGAGGAACGGCCTATTGAAACAAAGGAAACCGAAGGAACAAAGGCAACCAAGGTGAACCCACCTGACACTTCAACTGAGACTCCTACCCCATCCACCGAGGAGCAGAAGAAGGAAGATATAGTGTCAATTGGGAAGGATACTCCGAAGAGTGAAGAACAATCTATTGTTATTACAAAGTCACCTCTTGTATCAAAGAAGAAGAAGAAAGGAAAATGGTCGGTCACCATTGACGAAGTAATCATTATTCCAGAATGTGATTCGAGAACCCTAAGCCCCAAGGAGTTAATGAAATATGGGGAATTATGTTCTAGGAAAGTGGCACAAGAGAAGCTAAAGCAAGAGCATAAATGAAAGGAAGTATTAACTGATGTGCAGGATATTTTGCAATAGATAGTACCAAAGACAAACATTGATGAAAATACTCATATTATAGATCAACTTGCAACATTAGCTAACAAAATTAATGCCCCTGATACAGATGCAGAAAAAATAATAGAAGAGAGGGCTGAATCAAAGATTCAGAATAACTTGGCAGAAAAGATTAGAAAAGAAGTGGCACTGAAAAAGGTAAAATTATTTGAGGTCATTACTGAGGTAAAATCTATGACCCAGATAATCTATCAATTGCTAATAAAGCTTTGTACTTTAGACACCTTCACTGTAGAAGTCGGTGAAAAGATAAAAGGTTTAGAAGAAGAAATAAAGTTGAGTACAACAACAGCTATAACCAAGCCGCATGCTTTCTTAAAGCACATTCATCGAGTTCAGGAACTCTGACGGTTGATAGCAAATCTAAGGAGACAAGAAGAGACTATCACCGATCAGGTTACAGAGTTACAGAAAGAACTCACTCCATACCTGAACATTTTTTAAGCACACATTGTCAAAGCTGAGCAATTAGTAGCAACACCTGAGATTTCGGTGTTAGACAATATCTTTGACATGCATGCCCAAGTCGGTCTTGAGCATATTGCTCTTACTAACTTGAAAGAGGAGTGGGATAACCTCTTGAAGTCTTTGGAGAAAACCCACCAGCACATTTTTGATAAGACATAAGTATACAATATATTTTTTTGTATTTGGCATTATTATCAAAAAGGGGGAAAATATGTATATGCCAAATAAGTAAAAAATTTTTGCTATGTATACTAGACACTACTGGGAGCATGCACCGAGGGGGAGTACTTTTGTGTACTTTTGAGTACTTAGAAATTTTTTGACATGTATATGCATATGGAGGAGATATAAGGAATATATGTATTTTGTCTATATACATTCAAAGTTTTGATACTAATGTCAAAGGGGGAGATTGTTGATCTCTATTTGAGCATTCAAGGTTGTCATTAGTATCAAAAGATATCAAAGAGATCGATCGGTCACTTACATTGAGTTGGTTGGTAACTTGAAGCAAGACAGAGTAGTCGGTAAAGCCTTTACACCGAGCATTATACAGTTTACCGAGCACCAGTAGACACCAACACTGACAGATAGTAAACACCGAGCATCATAGTATACACCGAACAGTCTACACCGTGTTTACCGATGATCACTGAAAATGGCATAGTAATATGAAATGGCACATTTTTCTATGCAAATGGTTACAATAGATCGTAAAATGGTTTACCAAGATTGAAGAGCATTTATTGTAAAAGATACTCATTAAATGTAATGTTTATCTTACTGTAATAGTTGATCTAGGTTTTTTTTTTGCACTATAGATCTTAGGGTTATGATTATTTTTGTAACCTAATTTTTGTTAAAGCGGCAAAATAGAACACTATATATTCTATATGTTCACATCATTTTGGGTTGTTGAACTGATATATATGAATCATGGAGCACTTGAGGTCATTGCCTAACTTCAAGTCAATCAGTTAGCAGAGCAGAATACAGTACCGAGGTAATCAAATTGAGCAGAATCAGAAAAGGCTACCGAGCATAATAGAGCAAAAATTCATCATAGTCAAGGTGATATTTATGAGCATCTATAGATCTGTATTAGACAATTGAGTTGTCAACTTAGTAGATAATTGCCTATTACTTTCTGACAATTGTAATAGAGTTTTTGATAAAATCTCTTAACAAAGTAGACTTAACAGTCTTATATAAATCTCTTAACTGAGTGCACACTTCATTAGTGTTGTTAAAATCCTATAACTAGGTAGATCTAGCTGATCTAATATGTTACTCTTAATAGGGTAAGATCACCAGAACTGATCAAAACTTGTAGCCCTAACAGGAAAATCTTTTCTATCTATAGTAGTGAAGAATTTTTGGGTGTCATCCCCACCGTAGTTTTTACCTTCTTACAAGGGTTTATGCATTACCAAAATACTTGTGTTATGTGTTTGGCATGTTGATTTCATGTTGTTTAGTTTCATAAGTTTACTAGATGATTGATTCATGCAAATTTATTCAAGTTATTTTGGTCGGTTATCACAGTTTATAGATATAGATCTAAAAGGATTTACAAGTGAAAGTTTAGAAGGCACCGATTCACCCCTCCCCTCTCAGTACTTATCTCTCCTAATTCCAACAAGAATATTATAAGGAGTTAACTGAAGGATTTTATTCATAAATATGTTAATCAGATATGAGTAGAGGAAAAGTTAAATTGATTAATATACTTATCATTAAACTATTGTCCTATCAGTACAAAGGAAGTCTTATCAGAGATAGTAAAGACCTAAAGCTGAGAGAAGAATAGATGATGAAATTAGAAAGCGGGATGACTCAAGAATAATCTAAGGAGAAATGTGATGACATAAAGATCGAGGTAAAATGTATTAAGGATGTTTCTACAAGAGTAAAATGGTTTATCAATTAGCAAGCCAACAAGGATATAAAGAAAAGAAATATGGATGGTTAGATTTGATATGAAAGATAGAGATCCTGGGATTTAGGTTTAGGGTTTATGATTGAGGAAATTATACTTAAGGAAGAAAAAAAAAATGGTATCATGATCAAGATAAGAAGATTGTGGTAAAAGACTGGATATTGGTGAAATAGAGAAGTTAATCGGAGAAGTATTGTTCTAATCATAGAGGAGGATACAAAGAAGAATAGAGAATTGAATTGGTAAGTTATTGTGTTAAGGGAATTAATTGGATATGAATTAGCAATATTAGTACGAACTATAGATCAATTTTTAGTTGGTACTCTCTAATAATTGTGATAGTAAAATCTCTTATCGGATGACCCTAATAGGTCTATTGTAAAATCCTCTAACGAGGTGGCATTCACAAAAGAGTGTCCAAAATCCTCTAGCCAGGTTACTCCTAATAGAGTAAAAGACTTTAACAGGTCTCCAAGAAAATCCCTTAACTAGGTAGCATTTAACCGTTCTTTTGTAACCCTAATCGGGTGGACCTTTAACAAGGAAGACTCTTAACCAAGTGAATTCTAGAAGAGTACAATTATTTGTGGGCATTGTTCTCACACTGTGGTGTTCACCCTAATCGTGTTTCCATGAGATAAATACTGGTGTGATTATTGTGTGAATGAATTTATGTGTTTCATGGATGTTTAATGTTCAGTTAACCGATAATGATGTTATAGATTAAAATATATATATCTTAATAGGTAAATCTATTTAAAGAAGTATTGGGATTGTGAAATTTAGTTTGGGTTGGTGATTATTGATTCACCCCCCCCTCAGTAATCAATCATATACCTATAGAAATGTCATATTATGCCTTATTTTCTGGTGATGTGTATTTACTTCTATTTTGTGGATGATTTTAAAGCTTTTTGTCAGTTCTAGATGAATGTAGTGATTATTTGTTATGTTTCATGGCTTTTATAACTTCAAAATATATGTGTATATCTTTGAATCACATCTTTTAGTCCTTTAATAATCTATAATTATTTATGTTTCAAGGTTATACTATACTATTTAGTGAATGAAATTCTCATAGAATGATCATTTTAGAGAGATAAAAAGAACAATTCGTATGATCCTTAATGGTTTCTTCTCATGGGGGGATCTATATATTTTATTCTATGTCTATTTGACTTTAGCAGTCTATTCTCTTTCTAAAAATGAATTGTTTTTTTTTTGTTTTGAGCTCAAATTTATGGGGTTTTTTGTTCTTGTTATTTTTGAACTGAAATTCGAGGGGTTTTAAGTATTTTGTACATCACCTTAGTTTAGTACCAAGGAAATAACGCTAAATTTACAAGAGTAATTGAGATATATTGAGGAGGATCATGAATATCATCAATGACAAGATAAAATTTCTTATGTAGCTCAGATCGACCAACTACAAATAAGTAGAGGTTTAGAGAAAATAACAAGAGTAGTTTCTTATAATGCAAGTTGTTGCTAGGGAAGAAAAGATCAGGTGATAGAAACTTATGGAAGGGGCATGACCAAATGTTTGTGAGATTTCATTTTCTTACAAAGGTAAGGAGATAACTCTAGAGTCGAATAAGAAGGGGAAGAAGAAGTGGAGAAGGAGTTAGAGCTTGAGAAAGAGGAGGGGCTATAAGAGGATAATGAGATTGTTTTATTCCAAAAAATCTCTCTACAAATAAGTGATTAGAAGAGGACAAAGATCTGGTCCTCTCTTTTGAAGAGCTCCCCTTTTTTTGTTGATATGGAGAATGAGGATAAAGATCATAAGGACACCATTTTCCTTGAAGATGATAAAATGATGTGCGCGAGGTTGTTCCTTGACTTATGCATGATATCATAATAGAGAAATTAGTTCAAGAGCCTGACCTTGTTGTTTATCCAATCTATCATAGGGAATTATATGATATAGCGACATTTCATGGCATGGAGGGAATCATAGAAGGGATTTATGATGAAGACAACTTTCTAGATGAGTTTGACACCATCTTTTCATCTGTTGATTTATGTAGATTATGAAAAGGGGATCACATAAAAGGAATGATTTTCCTAATTTATAGGGTACATTGGAATCCAAAACAACCTCAAGACAAATATGATTGACAACACTTGGTAAGATAGATGCCAATTCAATATCAATGCCTTTGGGTTTCTATTCCTTTGTTGTGTAGAATTGAGAAAATAATATATAATACAATTAATCCAACTAGTAAATAAATTAATTTAGCTAAAAAGTAAATGTAGAGAGAAATTAGAGAGGATTTAACTTCACCTAGAAATGAAAGAGGAATTATGCTTCTATAGATCTAATTTTATGACAATCGAGATCTTGCAGGTACCTGTAAATGTAGATCAGGGACTTCAAGACTTTAAATTGACTCCTTACCAAACATGAGCTAGATTTGGAGGGTACAAATTGCCAAACTCATTCTGTACCCAGGTATAGATCACCAAAACTATTATGTACCATAGATTTTGGTTTAAACTTTGTAGGGGTGCTCCATCTAGTCCCAATCTTCCTAGATTTTATCTAATAGCTCTGCAACCTATTCCTACACACAAAAAAGGGAAAGGAGGTTGTATAAAGGGGTTTGATTTAGTCAAACCCTTGTTTAAGAATAAAACTTTAAAATGAAAGGAAATTGGATAAGGAAATATGAAATAAAAATTAGATATGAATTGTAAATCACCTCATACCTTGATGGTGCAATGATTCTTTGGATGTGATCACAAATGCTAATGTAATAGCTTGAAGTCCACTAAAACCCAAAATTCTTAGATGATGGATGTTGTAGTTTTCCATAATGCTTGATGAAGAAGCTCAAGGAAGAATTCTTTGAAGACTTGAAGACTTGGATTCTGAACTGTAGAAGAGATCTTAAATTATGTGTGCTTGATTGATTATTGATCATGATGTAGGAAATAATAGGTACTGAGGGGGGGGGGGGTGAATTAGTACTAACAAAAATTTTAATCTTTTACTGATACTCTTAAATAGTAATAGAAGAAACTTCTAAACCATGAAGTATATAATAGAAAATGTAATGTGAAAGTGAAAAAAAATCAAATAACAATACATGCACACACATAAAACACTTATTTTTATCATGGAAACCCTTTGTTAGAGGAAAAATCATGGTGGGGATGACACCCACAATCCTTTCACTATAGTAGAAAAGAGAGACCGATTAAGAGCTTACAATTTGTCACTTTCTAGGTGACTCACCCTATTAGGATTGATTGATACCTTGTTAGAAGTATCTATATTCCAATTGCAAACTACCTTGTTAGAGGATTTAATCTGACTATTATTGTGTTCACCCTATTAAGGGATTTACATAACAAGTCCAGCTAAAGACTACCCGATTAAGGGATTTACAACCTGTTGAAACTATTAGGAATACAACAAGAATAAATGACCTATAATTTTCACTTTGCAATGTTGATCATATCCCTTATGTTCTATTCTTATTCTAATAGTAACTCTGTAACATCTGTACAAATAATTCTGTACATTTTTTCACTATTACTGCTTCCACACCTCTACTTCTTCTTGAAACTTTGTCCTAATATATTGTCTTCACTGCCAAGTGTAACACCTAATTAGGTTTTTCATTTTCCTCCAAATGCATTTCTCCAATCTCAATTGACTCATCAACACATAAAAATCCTTACTGCGTCAGCTAAATCATAACATAAGTTGTCATTCCCAATGTGTAATATTCCTTCAATATTATTTGTCAAACATGGCTTGGCATCATGAAAATATATGTACACAATTTCCAATAAATTGATTCAATCATCTCCTCGAACAATGTACTACATTTTCTCTGTTGTCCAGATTTAGTGAATCTTCCATCATCATGACCGATTTGGCTAAATAAGACAAACTGTATAATAACCTTTGTGTATACCTATTTGTTGTACTGACCGGTTGCTAGTGTTTTGACATTTAATTGTACCAATTCATGGTCTCACTAGTTGTCTTGTACTGATCTTCTCCCTTTATCTATCAGTGTTAGGATTAACAAGGCATAAGTAACAATTATGTGCAAATATAACCAATATCAAAAATTAATAAACCACACAGAAGAGAACACAAGACACAAATATTTAACGTGGTTCACCCAATCCTTGGGCTACGTCCACCAAAAGTGATTCCAATATTATTATTATCCAGTGATTACAACCTGATTACAATCTGTAATCCCTTACAGCTCAATTCTGTCGCAAGTACTAAAATCATACATTATGAAAATCCCTAACCCTAAGCCATATTATACAATATTTTTCTACTTTAGGGTTAGAATGAATTACAACATGTTGGCCCATAGCCAAAAAATATGTCGGCCCCAAAAAAAAATTTCAAACCCCGGCAAGGTCGGGAGGAAAAGTGTACAGTACTTTCCTGGATAGTACTTTCCTGATCAGTCACCACAAGCTAACAATCTCCCACTTGGTAACTGATCAATATCCACACTAAAAAACCTCCCACTTGGAGACTAATCCTATAGCGATATCGCTACCATATGAGGCTCCCACTGGATCGAACCACCTGGACTCAACTGTGCCTTTATTCTGTTCAATCTAGAAGACCAACTGAAGCTAAACATGAGTTCAACTTCTCCCTTGTTACTACCTTTGTAAACATATTTGTTGGATTATCATCTGTATGAATCTTTTCCATCTTTAACTTCCCATCATCCAAAACTGACCAAATGAAATGGTACCACAACTGTATGTGTTTTGTCTTTGAGTGCAAAGCAGAATTCTTCACAAGATGAATGGCACTTTGGCTATCTGTATGCAAAAAATTATCCATCTATGGATGTCCCAATTCTTCCATGAAGAATTGAATCCATATCATCTCCTTGGCTGCCTCTGTAGCAGCAACATACTCTGCCTTTGTAGTGGATAAAGCAACCACCTTTTGTAGTCGAGAAATCCAACTCACTGTTGTCCCACCAACAGTAAATACATAACCTGTAGTACTTCGCCTGCTATCTATATCTCCTGCCAAATCCAAGTCAACATAGTCTTGTACAGTAGTAGTAGAACCCCTAAAGTGTAAACACTTAGTGGATGTACCTCTCAAATATCTGAGAATCCATTTGACTACATTCCAATGCTCAATACCAAGGTGACTCATATATCAGCTAACGACTCCCACTGCATGTGCAATATCTAGCCTAGTACATACCATAGCATACATTAAGCTCCTTACAACTGAAGCATAAGGTACCTTGGACATTTTAGCCTCTTCTTCTGATTTCTTAGGACACATCTCCTTAGTCAATTTCAAATGACTAGGAAAAGGTGTGCTGATAGCTTTGGCATTCTCCATAGAGAAACATTGCAACACCTTCTCAATATAATCAGCCTGAGATAAAGTCTGCTTCTTATTTTTCCTATCTCTGCAAATTTTCATACCAAGGATTTCTTTTGCTGCCCCCAAATCTTTCATAGAAAATGAATGTGCTAACTATTGTTTCAACCCCTTAATGTGATCCATGCTAGACCCAACTACAAGCATATCATCAACATATAAACATAAAATAATGTAGTTGTCATCATCCAACCTCTTAAAAACATAATGGTCAGAATGACACCGACTATATCCATGCTCATTCATAAAAGTGTCAAATTTAATATACCATTGCCGAGGTGCTTGCTTCAAGCCATATAAACTTTTCTGCAATCTACACACTAGATTCTCCTTACCCTTGATCTCAAATCCTTGTGGTTGTACCATATATATTTCTTCATCCAAATCACCATGAAGACAAGTTGTTTTAACATCAAGCTACTCTAAATGCAAATCTTCAGCAGCCACAATACTTAAAATAGTATGAATAGAAGTCATTTTAACAACTGGAGAAAATATCTCATCAAAATCAATGCCCTTTTTCTGTGCAAATCCTTTTACAACTAACCTGGCTTTAAATATTTTCTTACCTCCATCCTCTTCTTTTATCATGTAAACCCATTTATTCTATAAAGCCCTTTTTCCTGCAGGTAACTTACATAAATCCCAAGTTTGATTTTTCAGCAAGGAGTCCATTTCCTCTATCATTGCAGACTCCCACTGAATCTTTGTATCCACCTACATAGCTTCATTATAACATTCAGGTTCACCAGCATCTGTTAACAAAATAGAATACAAAGATGGAGAAAATATTTATGGACGTCTACTTAGCCTTGTTGACCATCTAACATTCACTGGGGTGTGTGGTATTTGTTGTTTATGTTGTTGTGGAGCATAAGGAACTACTGGAACATCATCTTTTGGAGTATCATCCATTACTACATAGTCATTTTCTTTCTTCTCATGCTGCTGCAACAATTTTTTGTACAATACTTTCTCATTGAATATGACATCCCTGCTTCTTACAATTTTATGATTTTCAAAATCCCAAAGCCTATAACCAAATTCATCAATGCCATATCCAAAAAATACATATTTCTTTGACTTAGCTTCCAGCTTGGTTCTATTTTCAGAATCTATAAGTGCAAAAGCTTCACAACCAAAGGTTTTGAGAAAAGAATAACTCACCTTCTTACCACAACATGCTTCCTATGGAATACCACAGTCCAAAGGAGTAGAGGGGCCTCTATTGATTAAATAAACATCAATGTTCATAGCCTCTACCCACATGTTTTTGGGTAGCCTAGCATGCAACCTCATACTCCTTGCACGCTCCATTATTGTCCTGTTCATGTGTTCAGCTACTCCATTTTCTTGTGGAGTCCTTGGTATAGTTTTCTGCCTACAAATACCATTAGAGGAACAATAATCTTCAAATTTTGTGCTGCAATACTCACCACCATTATCAGATCTGAGACATTTTAGCTTTTTACCAGTCTCATTCTCAACCAAGCATTTTCATTTCTTAAAAGTTTGAAATACATCAGATTTCTATCTAAGGAAATAAATTCATAATTTTCTTGTTGCATCATCTATAAATGTAACATAATATAAAGAGCCACCAAGGGAAGATAGCTGAGCTGGTCCCCATACATCTGTATGCACAAGCTCTGATTTCTCATTTTTTCTTTTCCTTCCCACTCTTCACAAAACTAACTCTCTTTTGTTTTCCATACACACAACTCTCACAGAAATCCATATTAACACATTTCAGACCAGGTAAAACTTTCTTTGAATGAAGTAATTTCATACCTTTTTCACTCATGTGCCCGAGTCTGTTGTGCCACAATGTTGTGTCAAAATATACAACAATAGTTTGATGATCTTCCTGCTCAACTACAGCCACTGTTCCTGAACATTCATTATCTTCTGAAACAATTAAAGTAGTAGGAACAATATGACCTGTACAAAGATATAAGGTGCCTACTTTTACACCTTTTTCTACTACTAAGGAACCTTTTAAAACCTTCCAATTTCTATCATTAAAAGTAATTGTGCAACCCTCATCACCCAGTTGCCCTGCTGAAATTAAATTCCTACTCAGCCTTGGAACATGTCTTACCTCTTGTAGTAGCTAATGATTCCCATTCTACAACTTAATCTTAATTTTTCCCTTTCCAACTATCTGACAAGGTTCATTATCTCCCAAATAAACTAGCCCAAAATCCCCTTGGACATAATCAAGAAAGTAACCTCTATGGGGTGTAGCATGAAATGAAGCCCTAGAATCTAAAACCCATGAATCATCAATACTTTCTAAAGAAAGAATCAAAGCATCCTCTTCAGATTTATTACTTACCACATTTACCTCCTTGTTACCTTCTTGTTTGTCTCCTTCTTTATTCTTCTGAGACTAGCAATCTTTCTTCTTATGACCTAGTTTTCCACAGTACTAGCAATCATTTGGCCCTTTGGATTCAGACCTCTTTCCCTTTGATTTTCCTCTTGATTTTTCATGATTTCTAGAGTTGTTTCCTCTCTCATTGGGTCTACCCCTGCTTTGTGCATTTAAGATACTACTCGATGTGGATCCACCTAAGCTTTTCCTATGAATTTCCTCACTCAGAATAACACCAATAACATCATCATATTTTAGGGTATTAGAACCAGAAATAGAATTACTAATAGCCATTACCAAGTCATTCCAACTTTCAGGCAAAGAATAAAAAATCAAGAGAGCCCTAACTTCTTCATCAAAAATAATATTGAAAGAATTTAATTGACTCGTAACTATATATAACTCATTTAAATGATCAGCAAATGACCCACCTTCCACCATTTTCATATTAAATAAATGCTTCATGAGAAATACCTTATTTGAAGTAGAGGGCTTTTCATACAACTTCGCTAGGGTTTTCATCAAATCTTCAGTCGTCGTTGCTTATGTAATATTGAATGCCACCGATTGTGCCAGGCATAATCAAATACTGCCAAGGGCCTTTCTATCAAGAATAACCCAGTCCTCATCAGAAATGCTTGCCAATTTCTTGGCTTTTCCTTCCAACGGCCGCCATAGATCCTTCTGATAAAGATAGTCCTCCATTTGCATTTTCCATAACTGAAAGTTCTGTCCATTAAACTTGTCAACCTTTAGCCTACCCTCATCTTCCATTGCTCCCACTCAACCGTGAGATCTTCCTACAAAGGATAACTGAAAAAAAAAAAACCTCGCTTTGATACCACTTGTTAGGATTAACAAGGCAAAAATAACAATTATGTGAAAATATAACCAATATCAGAAATTGATAAACCACATAGAAGAGAACACAAGACACAAATATTTAACATGGTTCACCCAATCCCTGGGCTATGTCCACCAACAGCGAGTGCAATATTATTATTATCCAGTGATTACAACCTGATTACAATTCGTAATCCCTTACAGCTCAATTCTGTCGCAAGTACTAAAATCATACATTATGAAATCCCTAACCCTAAGCTATATTATACAATATTTTGCTACTTTAGGGTTAGAATGAATTACAACATGTCGGCCCCAAAAAAAAAATTTCCCCAAACCCCGAACCCCAGGGAGGTCGGGAGGAAAAGTGTATAGTACTTTCCTGGATAGTACTTTCCTGATCAGTCACCACAAGCTAACAATCAGACCTTCACATGTTTTCATGTTCACCAGTTACCTTCTTGCATATTGATTACCATGTTGATTATTAGATGGCATGTTACATACCAGTTGGTTATACCTATTTATCGGTCGATGTAACTTCACATACTTAGAAAAAGTGATTTCACCGATTGAATGGTTTTCCAACAATGACAACCATGTTCTTCACACACATCAAAAAATGTCTTCTGTCACATCAATATGCCAATAGTCTCCCCCTTTGGTGCATTGATGGGAAAAACTTGTGAAAATTGACATAATCCAATGTCTAAGTTACATAAACCCCATTTAATTGGTTACTTCCTTTGTACTAGATAGACAATATACTCTCCTTGTGACTATTTACTCCCCCTTAGATAATCTTCTATACTTTGACAATATACTATATTATTTCCCCTTTTTTGGCAATAATGCCAAAGACTATAGGCAAAATTGTATTGACAAGAGTGACTTACAACTTATCAAATACATATTTGAAATTTACCTTAGCACTAGGAAGTGAGTGCTCCCATGACTCTTTTAGTTTTGTCAATACAATATGTTGACCATGTAATCCTGATGCAAGTTCTGCCATGTTGTCAATCGTACTGATCTTAGGAGTACGTATCAATTCTTCAACCTTCTTAATGTATGCTTGAATCATATCTACGTGAAGAGTTAGGAATCCCTATAACTATAGCAGTGTCATTCTTATGCTATCCTCTTCAGCTTTGAGTTCCCTTTCCTTGAATATTAGTTCTTTTACTTTTGCATTGTGATCCGTCATTGAACTGTTCAAGGGGTCTAGTTTATTTGCAAGTGTAGTCAACTTAGTTTCTAACTCTTCCTTCTTGGTCTTTATGTCTATTGTGAAGTGAGTATGCATATCTGGGTGAATATTTTACCAGCATCAAGCAGTGAGTCCTTAAGCAGTTTGACCAATTCAAACAATGAAACTATCTCAAGTGCAATCTTTTTGAGTAACTTCTCCAACATTTATTGTTCTAACCTCTTCTCAACCCTCTTTTTCATCTCTTCCTCCATATCATTATCCAAACTAGTGATTGCATCAACCAAATTTTTAAGTTGATCAATCTTATATTCCTCTTTATCAATATGTACTTCTAGTACTAAGTTAGAAAGAATAGAAATTGTTTTCCTTAGTATTTTCTTCTTGTATTTTTTCTGCTTCTGTTGGTTCTTCTCTACCTTCTCTACTAGCTTCATGGAAAATAATATATACTCTTTCATATTCAATTTATTGAAGTCTTTCTTTAGAATGGATAATTCTAGACCATCTTCATCATCCTCTTCTTCTTCTTCTTCTTCTATTCTTTTCCTTTTCTTCATGTCACCATTTTCATCTGTTGAAGTTTTTGTAGCACCGGGAGAGCTATCTTTTTGTGCCTTTTTAGGGGTTACCTATAGTGTACTGGTAGTATCTTGAGTAACTTGTTCCCCTATTATAGTAGTGTCTTCTTGTCTATCCTTACCAATCTCCTTTTCCTATCCTTTTTCTTTCCATTTCTCAACTTGTTTATCTTGTGTGTCCTTGGGTTGGTCTGAGGTCTCATTAACCTGTTCGGTTTCCTTGTTCTTTTCTACTGTATCATCTTTGTTTACCTCGATGTCAACTACATCCTTGTAAATCTCAATAGGATTTACTTCTAGTGGTGAATGGAGTGGTGTATCTTCAATTTCATCTCCAATATCTTTGTCTCCAACCATGGGAGAATCATGAGTATCTATAATATCCTCAATGTCTATTGTCTCTTATGTTAGTTCAATGAGTGTAGCAACATTTGAAATACTTCTTAACATACCTCTTGCTAACTCATGCATAGTAAATATGTCATATCCTTGGGATGTACTGGTAGTATCTTGTGCCAGTTGTTGGTCTAAGTTGAATATTATTTTCCAAATCATGACTAATTCATCTTCAACTTCTTTCTCTCTTCTAGCTAATAATTTTCCTATTATATTAACAATATTGAATCTGCCATTATACTTTTCAAGTATTTCATCCATTTCTTCTGCTGTCACCTGAAGAAGTGAAGAAATTACTAATGGAGCATGAGGAGATAATTTTGGATAATGTTCCAGATGGATCAAAGCAAGTTAGAAGCATAAATCAATGCATGGATCTTATTTCCAGAGCTTTTTTACCGAATAAAACACCACATCGGTTAACACTTGTTGAGAATGAAGAATTGAATAGACAAGTTTAAGAATTGTTGCAGAATGGTTTGATTAGAGAGAGTTGGAGCCCTTGTGCAATTCCATCTATGTTAGCACCTAAGAAGAATGGAGAATGTAGGATGTCCACTAATTCCAGAGCCATAAACAAGATTGCAATAAAATACTAGTTTTCCTTACCGAGAATGGATGATATCATAGATTGTTTGAGTGGAGAAAATTACTTTACCAAGATAGATTTGAAGAGTGGTTATCATCATATCGGAATCAGAGAAGGGGATGAATGGAAGACTTCTTTCAAGACAAAAGAGGGTTTGTATGAGTGGTTGGTTATGCCTTTTGGTTTAACTAATGCATCGAGTACTTTTATGAGACTGATGAATGAAGTTATGAAGAAATCCTTGGGCAAGTTGTTGATTGTATATTTGGATGACATTCTAATATTCAGTAAGAGTAGGGAATTGTTAGAATGATTTAGAATAACTGAGAGGGGGGGGGTGAATCAGTTATCCTCGGGTCTAGATGTACCAATTGAAAATTCTAGCACTTCAACAATCTCAAATCTTATCAGCTATTCAATGCGGTCTCTATAGCATATATCAGAAACATATAACATGCAGTCCACTATCCAAAGGTAATTAAACTGCAGAATATAACAACATTCACACAAGTATAACACTAGGATTTATAGTGGAAACCCAACTTGGGAAAAACCACTATGCAACATGCTACTGATTTTCACTCTTTTGAAGTGAGCTCTGTGAAAAGCCAACCCTGTTAAAGGTTTACAAACACACTGTTAGGCGTGACCCTATTAAAGGATTTAAAACACTCTACCAAAAGTGGCATGGTTAGAGGACTTAAGAACATTCCATTAGAATGTTACCTTGACTAAATAATTTATACAATGACTATTAGGTCAACCTTGATTAAAGAATTTAGATTGATACAATGGTTAGAAAGTAATAGTAGTTTCTGATCTAAAAAACATACAACTCACTTTGCAAATACAGATCCACTTCACACATATAAGTTGATTTACTGACTGATCTCCATTTCCATCTTCATCTCTGATCTGCTCAGAATTCACTTCAACAAATCACAACTTTGTTCAACTCCTTCACAATTTCACCTTCATCCTTCTGCTTAGAATTATCAATCAATAACATCAAACTCTTCTACATACTTCATAAATTCACAATTAGGTTTTCCTTTATACCTCTTCGACTAGGTAGATCCATCTTTTGCCGCTTAATCTCCTCCATAGATCTTAGGTTTAGGTCAAATTCATCAAATCCTTCCATCATTATGTTACTTCATCCTTCCTTCTAGATACATCTCCAAACTTATCTTTGAATCCATAAGAAAATGATTTACCATGCATTAAATGCTCCATACAATTCATTAATAATGTCAACACATTTTACATATCCCAAGAGTTCAACTATGTTAGCTGGGAATCTTAATTCTTTCTCCAAATGTAATTTACCAACACTCGGTCAATACTGTGTTCTTCTCCTTGGTCATCACTGTGTATCTCGGTCACCACTACAAAATGTCTTCCTCGGAAAACACTGTCTTTTCTTGGTAATTTCCTGTCACTCAGCAATTATTGATGTGCGATCAAAACTAGATTTACTCAGCATATACTAGCACTCAGTCAATACTAACATCACTCGGCTTAAACTAGATTTCTTCACTTTTTCTTGGTTAAGCCTACCTCTCCAATCTTTTTTCTTACTTAGATAAACAATACATTATCTTATCAATGTGCCAACTAGTCAAGTACCCATTGAAGTATCAAATAACTCAACCTTTCCTTAGGTTTTGTTATTATCTCCTTTCCCAAATCCTCTTCATCAATCAATAGATATGCTACTCTCCTAGATAGAAACTATCTTACTAGTTAAGGTTTGACATCAATGACAATATAACAATTGTTTCAATTGTAGTTTCCAACAATCTCCCTCTTTGGCATTGATGGCAACACCACATGAATAACACATGATTTACCAAACAATCCAAAAAAATTTGTGCATCAGATGTTTATAATATCCTTGGCTTCATTTTGATTCACAAATTCCTTTTGCCTAACCACATACACAATTACTCCCTCAGAATATTTTATGTATCTCTCTCTGGTTTCATTGAATCTTCTCCCTCTGTGTTTTCATCTAAATCTCTCCCTCTTTGACAACAATGCCAAAGTTGTATCTATCACTTCCATCTTCTATATGTAGATGTCTTCATGTCAGTTTTGTATGATGTATTCTCCCTCTATCATCTTTCTTATGCCTGATTATCATCTCTACTTCACTTCTCACAACTCTAGGAAACTCCTAAAGTGTGACCTTTTCTGCATCAATCTGTCAAGTATTCTTTTTAGCACATTTGATGCAGTGCTCCTAGTTGACTAGGCAGCCTTAGTTAGGGGAATCACCCCTAGTTTACCTCTAAGATATTCATGAGCATCCTTAGGTAAATCTTTTGTGAATATATCTTCTAATTGTTCCTTTGTATTCACATATTCCATTCTGACTTCTTTGTCTTGAACCAACTCTCTCAAGTAATGATACTTGATAGAAATATGCTTAGTCTTTGTGTGCAGTACTAGATTCTTTGATATATTAATAGCACTAGTGTTATCACAGAAAATAACAACCGGCTCAATGATTTCCTCTTTCATTCCTTTTAACAATTGCTTAATCCACACTAAATTTGAACAATTTATAGTTGCTGCTACATACTCAGCTTTTGTTGTAGATTAAGAAATGCAGTTTTGTTTCTTGCTTATCTAGGAGACTAATCTCTTTCCTAGAAAGAATGCTCCACCACTTGTACTTTTTCTATCATCAACGTTTCTAGCCCAATCTGCATCAGTCTAAACTCCCAGTTCAAACTTTTCATTCTTCTTGTAGTATAATCCATAATCCTTAGTTCCTTTTAGATATCTCAATATTCTCTTTGAATCCATAAGAAAATGATTTACCATGCATTAAATGCTCCATACAATTCATTAATAATGTCAACATGTTTTACATATCATAAGAATTTAACTATTTTGGCTGGGAATTGTAATTCTTTCTCCAAATGTAATTTATTGACACTCGGTCAATACTATGTTCTTCTCCTCGGTCATCATTATGTATCTTGGTCACCGGTACAAACTATCTTCCTCAGAAAACACTATCTTTTCTCAGTAATTTCCTATCACTCGGCAATTACTGATGTTCAGTCAATACTAGATTTACTTGGCATATACTAGCACTCGGTGAACACTAACATCACTCGACTTAAACTAGATTTCTTCACTTTTTCTCGGCTAAACCTACCTCTCCAATATTTCTTCTTACTTAGATAAACAATAAATTATCTTATCAATGTACCAACTAATCAAGTACCCATTGAAGTATCAAATAACTCAACCTTTCCTTAGGTTCTCTTGTTATCTCCTTTCTCAAATCTTCTTCATCAATCAATAGATATGGTACTCTCCTAGATAGCAACTGTCTTACCAGTTAAGGTTTGACATCGATGACAATGTAACAATTATTTCAATTGTAGTTTCCAACATGAAGATCATTTGTTGTATATGAGATAGGTATTGTAGAGGTTGAAAGAGGAGAAGTTGTTGATTAACTTGAATAAATGTTCTTTCATGCAAGAGGAATTAGTATATATTTGGGATTTGTGATCTCAATTAATGGTTTGAAGATGGATCCTAAAAAGGTTAAAGAAATATTGGACTGGCCTACACCTAAGAGTGTTGGAGAGGTAAGATCATTTCATGGTTTGGCTAGTTTCTATATGAAGTTCAAAAAATTTAGTTATGTTTATAATGCTATGACTGAGATAGTGAGAAGAGACAAAAGGGATTTCAAGTGGACACATGGAGCTGATAAAATTTTTGAGACATTGAAACAAAAGGTTGTAGAATCACCTATTTTGGTGTTTCTTGATTTTACTAAGGTATTCCAAGTTTACTGTGATGCAAGCGGTACTACAATAAGAGTTGTGTTGAGTCAAAAAGGTAGACCAATTGCTTTCTTTAGTGAAAAATTGAATGATGCTAAGAGGAAATATGTTCTTATGATCAAGAGTTCTATTCTATTATTCAAGTTTTGAGGAAATGGAGACATTATTTGATGCCTAAGGAATTTGTATTGTATACCGATCATAAAGCATTGAAATATTTGGGAAGTCAAAGTAAACTGAATCAAAGACATATGAAGTGGGTTGAGTACCTGCAGAATTTTACATTTGTATTTAAATTTAGGATTGGATTGTCTAATAGAGTTGCATATGCATTGAGAAGAAGAAGATCTTTGTTGACTGAGATGAGATTAGAAGTTCTTGGTTTTAATGATTTGAAGGATTTGTATGAAACTAACCTTGATTTTGTGGAAGCTTGGAGAGCATGTAAAATACCTATCATTGATCAATAGAGTAAGTGGGATGATTGCTTCATACAGGAAGGTATGTTGTTTAAAGGAATTCAGTTGTGTATACCAAGACGTTCAATGAGGGATAATTTGATAAAAGAGAAACATAGTGGTGGCTTAGCAGGAAATTTTGACATTGACAAGACCTTGAGTTTTCTTAAGGAGAAATACTCTTGGCCGCAATTGCATAGGGATGTACAAAAATTCATGAAAATTTGTAGAATTTGTCAAGTCACAAAAGGAGTAAGTTAGAATAGTGGATTGTATTCACCATTACCTATTCTAAATAGACCTTGGGAAGACATCAACATAGATTTTGTTCTTGTCTTACCAAAGACACAAATAGGTAATGATTATATATTTTTTGTGGTGGATAGATTTTCAAACATGCAACATTTTATTCCTTGTAAAAAGATGTCAAATACAGTTCATGTAGAAGAGATTTTCTTTAAGGAAGTTGTCAGATTGCATGGGTTACCTAAGAGTATTATTTCCGATAGAGATAGTAAGTTCATTGGTTACTTTTAGAAGATACTTTGGAAGAATTTGGGTACATATTTGAAGTTTAGTTCTACTTTTCACCATAGAAAGATGGACAAACAAAGGTTGTGAATAGAAGCTTGGGTAATTTTTTGAGATGTTTGGTTGGAAATAAACCTAGAAATTGGGATTTGGTATCGGCACAAGTTGAGTTGCATATAATAATTGAGTGGATAAGAGTATAGGTAAGAAACCATTTTAGATTGTTATTAGCATGCATCCTAAATGTATATCAGATTTCAGGACATTTAGTTCAGAAGAAAAAATAAGTGTTGAAGGTGAGATTTTTGTAGATTTCATGAAGACTTTGCATGATGAAGTGAGACTTAGTTTGGAGAAGGCTAATCAAAAGTATAAGGAAGCATCAGATAGGTCAAGGAGACAAGTTATTTGAAGTTGGAGATGAAGTTTTGGTTCACCTGAAGAAAGGTAGATTTTGATGTAGAGGGTAAGGGTATTGGTGGAGTTACTTCTCGAAATGGTTAAGTTTTGAGAGGTTTAGGCACTAACTAGCCCTCTAGCCTCCAAGACTCCCAAGTAGAAAAGACTTCACCAACTCCTCAAACACCTTCCCAATTACCAAGGTGGATGTCTTAAACCTTTTCAAGCTAGTTTCAACAAGTTTTGGGTTCCTAAGCAATACGCAACACCCAAATCCTCCAAATAGCCTACTAGGCCTAATTGTTTCCCTAGTAGGTCTCTAGCGTTAGAAAAATGAAGTTTTATTGAAACTTTTCCAGAACACTCAAAAAACTATTGAAATTTTCTAATACCATTTTTAGCATACTCCAACATACCAAAAGCTTTCCATTGGTTATTTTGGACCAATATACCCATCCTTAGACTATGCCCCTGTTCCAAGCATAAAATAGGGTCATTTTACAAAGAAAGTGTAAGTTCTACTTTCCCCAAAACTTTAAGACTCACAAAAGTCTCTCCAAATGCCTTAAAAACATGGATTATCAAGTCAATTTGATCCTCATATCAATGCAAACCCAAAAACCCCAAATAGGCCTCCTACAAGCCCTCAAAATAAGGGTTTTCTCAATGCACACCCTCCAAGAATTTCCAGGCTTAACTAATGGTGGATTCACCATTCATTCATCATCCTAAGAATCCTAAAACTCTTAAACATGCCACTTGTTCAAGAAGATTAATTGATGTTTCTCCTATCCAACCAATTTCTTAGATTCACTCAACCTTTACTCAATGATCACCTATTCCATTCACTCAAACTTCATGATTTCTTGTTAGAAATGTAATATTTTTTTTATAATGGCATAATTCCATGAGAATAAGGGTTTTTAATTCATGGAATGATCCATTTCCTTAAGAAAATGCCAAAATGTCAAGTTAAAACAATGAAACCCTTAGGGTCAATCAACACAAAGTTATGAATTGAACCAAATACTAATCTCAGGGAATTAAAGATGGATTTGATCAATCTCTAATGTATCTACAAAGAATCTACCACATTTAATGATCAATACCAAATCAACTATGCCAAGAAAAACATTGAAACTTTGCAAAATTCCGAGTGTTTATTGGAAAATGGATTGTTCAAGCCGTACATAGATTAACTTGTCCATACTCCTGTTATCTCCCACACATCCATGGGTATCTAAAATATAGTCTCTAACTTCCATAACTGATCCCATTCAGTTGGAAGTCCTTAAACGCTAAAAAACAAACTAAACACTAATTCCCTCACATTCCTAACTAGCCATTAGGATTTGAATATTCAAATTCCTAACTTACAATTTATTGACTTTTAACCCTTAAAACTTATCAAACTTTGTTTCAAATTGCTTCTTGGTGTAAGTAGGATGGGGTTCCTCTGGTGTCCTTACTGGCTATAAGGACTTTCTTAGGCTTTCTCTTGGCCTATTAGGGTTCAAATAGATACCCTACCCTATATAGGATCCCAATCCTATCCTTCCAAATACCCCACCTAGTTACACCAATTCAAATGCTTACCAAACCAATGGTTCTATCTTGCTTCTAAACTTTTGTTTACACACAACATGGACTTTTCTTGCTTCATAGTGAATTGGGGATATATTTAGATGTACTTCAATCCCATTCAACCTTCTGATTACAAACAAATTGAGTTTAGAGACTCAATCTTCCAAAACTGTCTCAAATGCACCAATTAGGCCTATTTGAACTAGCCCTCTTAATGAGGTTTTCCTTCTCTATTTCGAGATTCTCCTTAACAAAAATGATCTTGGGAACTCCTCCTCTTGGATTCTAATCCTTCATACATCCCCCTAATTTCACCCAATCTTGGATTGAAGCTATCAATGCACTCAATCCACTTTTTCTTCCTCTTACTATTGATTGCTTCCTAGCCGGGTACTCTGAACTTGCCTAGGGCATCAATGCATTGCATTCAAAAAATGTTCCTAGGGCCCCTCCTCCTACACACATCATATAATACAACTCCACCCCCATATAACAAAAAACTCACAAAATTTGTATGGTGGAAATGGCAGTGGCAAGAACATCTTCATGTACAACTAGAACACTGGCAGCAGACTGCCCAAAACAAAAATGATTTTCTAACCCAAGCAAAATGACCTCCTAATAACTAGATTAATGAATTAAAAATGTTCATATATTCATGGTTAATAGTAATCTATAGTTAGATCATGGATTTCAATCCATTCTACCGTTCATACAAACAAAAAGCTACGGGACTGTCAAATTTGGGACAACAGAATGACACAACACAAAAGCTTTTCAAAACATGAGAGGACGACCTTCTCAAAATTACTGGTGTGAATGAAAAAGTTATATAAATTCATGATAATCAAGGATCCATGGTTAGATTATGCATTTCAACCCATTATCCCATGCATGCAATCAAAAACTCAATGACTGTAAAACTGTGAGCAGATTTGAAGAGGCTTTTATAACATAGCAAAAATGACCTCTCCCAAACTTATGGTCTGAAAAGAAAAGCTCTATATGATCATAGATAATATGTATCAAACACTAAAACATAGATTCCACACCGTTTTCATAAGCATGCAAAGAAAACTTAAAACTGTGACTCTTTCTTCAATGTTCAGAAATTTCTTTTTGTTCCACCTCTATCCAAACTCATTACAATGCTTAGCTCATGGTTTTGAAAAGGTTTTCCACTTCCTTTGTATGATTCCTCCATGTATTTAGATGTTACAAACATCATTCTTCTTCCCAACTTGATCTGTCATGCAAATTCTGCAAGTTGTCATGCAAGTTCTTGATAGTTGTCATGACCAATTTTTGCTTTCTTTTTTTTTTTTTGGCTTCTCCTTCAAAATAGGAGTTTGGAATCCTTCTTGGATGTTTCCTAAGACATATTAATAATTTGTAGACATGATTTGGCCTTTCAACCATCATCCTTCCATTATTTCCTATTTTTTGACACTTTTTAGCCAAGTTAGTAACTTTGACAAAAAAGAAAAAAATCAGTTATCTCACTCAACCTTTGGGTTTTGATCTCAGAATTTTTAGCCATAGTATAAAACCATATTCAAAGGCATTTAAAACATAACACAACCTATCCAAGTCCAATTTTCACTCTAGGACTTAATCTGCCACTTTTTTTCGAAGAACACACAAAATAACTCTACTAAGCAAACTGTATAGACATGGATTGACCTAGTCATATCCACCTTAGGGAAATAAATAAAATGACC